>CM061535.1:93893776-94321560 GCA_030545055.2 Neoaliturus tenellus
TAATAGCTTTAACTTCTCAATCTAATAAGTTCCACATTCACACATACACTCATACAGTTTATTCATTAAGAACAATTTTTACAATATTTACAAAATTATGAGAGGTCAATATGTTATTTAATGAAGATTCATAATGCATGCCATAACTATGCATAACCTCTTTAGCTTTATTTAAGATATTTATACTGTTTGGCACAGGATATCTTGAAAAACTTGGTACAAAACCATCTTTCTTAGCTCTCTTTAGCGCTCTTTTATATCGTCTTCTTTCTGTACGAATGCACTTATACTCCATTACTCCATACTTTTCATAGTATGTGTCTTTTTCCAATACACAAAAGATATGTTTTAAATCCATATTATCAGGTATAACAGCAACTTTAGGTATTTGATTAATTAACGTTTCAATTAGTTTTTGATTATTTGCCAACACTTTATGTAAAGAGTGAGTCAACTCAAGGTTTTCTTTTTTAATTCTATATTCTCCATACTTGCGAATAGATGGGAGGATTTCTTCGAACACCCAATCTTGAAAGCGTTTAGCTAATCTCATCTTAGACGATAAAATTAAGGAATATAAACCTGGTTCATTGATGAATGTGGTACTTTTTTGAAAGTTAGAGGGTAGCACTGAACTAGTTCCATCTATATCCTTAAATAACTTTTTATATTTTTCTTTAACTAGATCATTTATTGCTTTCCGTGGTCTTTTGTATTCTAGAATCTCTGATATATCATTAGCCTTAAACCATGGATTGTTTTCACGATCAAATAAGACAGCTACAGGTTTATTATCAAACATGTAACACTGCAGTGCAGACATGCTAAAGTAATTTGTTATCTATTTAATTTAAATATTAATTGAATATTAAAATTATCATACACCTTTTAAATATCCGAAAAACCGGAGTTGTGAAAAAGATGTTCACTCGGCAAAAGTTCGCCAAATAATGAAAGACATGGTTAAACGAGCTGCTTTTATACCCAACGGAGAATAGAGAAAAACCTTCTGCGCATGCGCAGTAGAGGAATACTAAAGGACATACACAATTGTACATTACATTTAAAACTTTTCTTGTAAAAAAAACAAAAAAAAACAAATATATATCAGAATTATATACCAACACAATATGCTTGATGTTTTACTAACATATTTTAAAAACATATTATATATTAAAAAAAACACTATTAAATAGGACCTTAAAGGTAGCATCAAAACGATGCTACCCTTTCTGCCAAAAGAGGGTTACTTTATCACTTTTAAGGTTAAAACTAATGTTTGGTTAAGAATTTACACACGCACACACGCATATATATAGTTTGGTTTTGTATGGGCAATCTGGACTCTAACAAATTTACCAACACCCAGCGTAAAAATGACTATCTTTTAAGAAATCAATTTTACAATTAATAGCTAGATCGCTTTAATACACTCTGAAACACGAAAAGCCAAGACCTTAGGTTGAAATAACGAAAACTTAAATTTTACCTATAGTCACTCCTGACAGAAATATTCTATCAGTCAACTCGCAAATTTTAGTAAAAAATGTTAAAGTTTTTCAAATTTTTAAGATAAGCTTAAACACTCTAAAATACGCTGAAACATGTAAATCCGAAATCCCAGACTGAAATATTGAATAATAAAAAAGTTTGGTTTTGTATGTGCAATCTGGACTCTAACAAATTTACCAACACCCAGCGTAAAAATGACTATCTTTTAAGAAATCAATTTTACAATTAATAGCTAGATCGCTTTAATACACTCTGAAACGCGAAAAGCCAAGACCTTAGGTTGAAATAACGAAAACTTAAATTTTACCTATAGTCACTCCTGACATAGAAATATTCTATCAGTCAAATCGCAAATTTTAGTATTAAATGTTAAAGTTTTTCAAATTTTTAAGATAAGCTTAAACACTCTAAAATACGCTGAAACATGTAAATCCGAAATCCCAGACTGAAATATTGAATAATAAAAAAGTTTGGTTTTGTATGGCCAATCAGGACTCTAACAAATTTACTAACACCCAGCGTAAAAATGACTATCTTTTAAGAAATCAATTTTAAAATTAATAGCTAGATCGCATTAATACACTCTGAAACGCGAAAAACCAAGACCTTAGGTTGAAATAACGAAAACTTAAATTTTACCTATGGTCACTCCTGACATAGAAATATTCTATCAGTCAATTCGCAAATTTTAGTATAAAAATGTTAAAGTTTTTCAAATTTTTAAGATAAGCTTAAACACTCTAAAATACGCTGAAACATGTAAATCCGAAATCCCAGACTGAAATATTGAATAATAAAAAAGTTTGGTTTTGTATGGCCAATCAGGACTCTAACAAATTTACTAACACCCAGCGTAAAAATGACTATCTTTTAAGAAATCAATTTTAAAATTAATAGCTAGATCGCATTAATACACTCTGAAACGCGAAAAACCAAGACCTTAGGTTGAAATAACGAAAACTTAAATTTTACCTATGGTCACTCCTGACATAGAAAAATTCTATCAGTCAATTCGCAAATTTTAGTATAAAAATGAAAGTTTTTCAAATTTTTAAGATAAGCTTAAACACTCTAAAATACGCTGAAACATGTAAATCCGAAATCCCAGACTGAAATATTGAATAATAAAAAAGTTTGGTTTTGTATGGGCAATCTGGACTCTAACAAATTTACCAACACCCAGCGTAAAAATGACTATCTTTTAAGAAATCAATTTTACAATTAATTAATAGCTAGATCGCTTTAATACACTCTTAAACGCGAAAAGCCAAGACCTTAGGTTGAAATGACGAAAACTTAAATTTTACCTATAGTCACTCCTGACAGAAATATTCTATCGGTCAACTCGCAAATTTTAGTAAAAAATGTTAAAGTTTTTCAAATTTTTAAGATAAGCTTAAACACTCTAAAATACGCTGAAACATGTAAATCCGAAATTCCAGACTGAAATATTGAATAATAAAAAAGTTTGGTTTTGTATGGGCAATCAGGACTCTAACAAATTTACCAACACCCAGCGTAAAAATGACTATCTTTTAAGAAATCAATTTTACAATTAATAGCTAGATCGCTTTAATACACTCTGAAACGCGAAAAACCAAGACCTTAGGTTGAAATAACGAAAACTTAAATTTTACCTATAGTCACTCCTGACATAGAAATATTCTATCAGTCAAATCGCAAATTTTAGTATTAAATGTTAAAGTTTTTCAAATTTTTAAGATAAGCTTAAACACTCTAAAATACGCTGAAACATGTAAATCCGAAATCCCAGACTGAAATATTGAATAATAAAAAAGTTTGGTTTTGTATGTGCAATCTGGACTCTAACAAATTTACCAACACCCAGCGTAAAAATGACTATCTTTTACGAAATAAATTTTTCAATTAATAGCTAGATCGCTTTAATACACTCTGAAACGCGAAAAGCCAAGACCTTAGGTTGATATAATGAAAGACGAAATTTTACGTATAGTCACAATTGTTAAAGTCCCCAAGGTCATCGCAATTCCCCCCACCACTTTCTTTATACATAGGGCACCTGGAGCCGTACGGTCAGTCGCTTTGCGACTGTCGTGGGGTGCACACTGGTGTCGGCACTCTGTTGTACGGTTTTAAGTTAAAGTTTAGGATTTATCATGTACAACAATAAAAACTCGTGACTTAGTGAAATATTCTATCAGTCAATTCGCAAATTTTAGTAAAAAATGTTAAAGTTTTTCAAATTTTTAAGATAAGCTTAAACACTCTAAAATACGCTGAAACATGTAAATCCGAAATCCCAGACTGAAATATTGAATAATAAAAAAGTTTGGTTTTGTATGGGCAATCAGGACTCTAACAAATTTACCAACACCCAGCGTAAAAATGACTATCTTTTAAGAAATCAATTTTACAATTAATAGCTAGATCGCTTTAATACACTCTGAAACGCGAAAAGCCAAGACCTTAGGTTGAAAAAACGAAAACTTAAATTTTACCTATAGTCACTCCTGACAGAAATATTCTATCAGTCAACTCGCAAATTTTAGTAAAAAATGTTAAAGTTTTTCAAATTTTTAAGATAAGCTTAAACACTCTAAAATACGCTGAAACATGTAAATCCGAAATTCCAGACTGAAATATTGAATAATAAAAAAGTTTGGTTTTGTATGGGCAATCAGGACTCTAACAAATTTACCAACACCCAGCGTAAAAATGACTATCTTTTAAGAAATCAATTTTACAATTAATAGCTAGATCGCTTTAATACACTCTGAAACGCGAAAAACCAAGACCTTAGGTTGAAATAACGAAAACTTAAATTTTACCTATAGTCACTCCTGACAGAAATATTCTATCAGTCAAATCGCAAATTTTAGTATTAAATGTTAAAGTTTTTCAAATTTTTAAGATAAGCTTAAACACTCTAAAATACGCTGAAACATGTAAATCCGAAATCCCAGACTGAAATATTAAATAATAAAAAAGTTTGGTTTTGTATGGGCAATCAGGACTCTAACAAATTTACCAACACCCAGCGTAAAAATGACTATCTTTTAAGAAATCAATTTTACAATTAATAGCTAGATCGCTTTAATACACTCTGAAACGCGAAAAACCAACACCTTAGGTTGAAATAACGAAAACTTAAATTTTACCTATAGTCACTCCTGACATAGAAATATTCTATCAGTCAAATCGCAAATTTTAGTATTAAATGTTAAAGTTTTTCAAATTTTTAAGATAAGCTTAAACACTCTAAAATACGCTGAAACATGTAAATCCGAAATCCCAGACTGAAATATTGAATAATAAAAAAGTTTGGTTTTGTATGTGCAATCTGGACTCTAACAAATTTACCAACACCCAGCGTAAAAATGACTATCTTTTAAGAAATCAATTTTACAATTAATAGCTAGATCGCTTTAATACACTCTGAAACGCGAAAAACCAAGACCTTAGGTTGATATAATGAAAGACGAAATTTTACGTATAGTCACAATTGTTAAAGTCCCCAAGGTCATCGAAATTCCCCCCACCACTTTCCTTATACATAGGGCACCTGGAGCCGTACGGTCAGTCGCTTTGCGACTGTCGTGGGGTGCACACTGGTGTCGGCACTCTGCTGTACGGTTTTAAGTTAAAGTTTAGGATTTATCATGTACAACAATACAAACTTAGCAAATTATAACATTTTAGCCAGTTCAATTTACCACACTTACACTTATTTGGCGAAAACATAAAACTGTTGTACCATGAGTAAATTTTTCTAAGTGTTGGTTCAAACCTGGGGGTACGTCTGTTGAGATGAAAACTTTAACTCTGATCGTACGAAGAGTAAATATTTCTAAGTGTTTGCTCAAACCTTTAGGTAGCTCAACGCACGGGGACGGGCTGTGAGCCGGCTATGAGCGGGGCCGCCTTATATCTCCACCGGGCAACCACACCCAGGGGCGCCATCGGTGGCGCAGGGGTGGGGGTGCTACCAGGGGTGCAGGGTTGGGGGCGCCACTGGGGGCGCAGGGGTGAGAGCGGGGATTACCGTCTCTATTGATGTAAGTATTTTACAAGTTTTCGGCTCAAGGTCACTACACTTTAACTCTGGACCAACATAGGCTAAATATTTCAGAATTTTTCCCTCAAGGTCACCACACTTTAACTCTGGGACGATATCGACTTGTGGTTTCTTTGTGTTTTGACTCAAGGTCATCACACTTTACCTCTAGGACGACATCAACTTGTAATATTTCTACGTTTTCACTCAAGGTCCCAACACTTTAACTCTGGTGCAACATCAAATTGTCGTACCAAGACAAATGCTCAAGGTCACTACACTTTAACTCTGGACCAACATAGGCTAAAATATTTCAGAACTTTTCCCTCAAGGTCACCACACTTTAACTCTGGGACGACATCGACTTGTGGTTTTTCTGTGTTTTCACTCAAGGTCATAATACTTTACCTCTGGGACGACTTCAAATTGTAATGTTGTTATGTTTTCACTCAAGGTCGCCACACTTTAACTCTGAATCTACTTAAACTTGTCATACCAAGAAAACTTTAGTTCTTATGCTCAAGGTCACCACACTTTACCTTTGGGACGACATCAACTTGTAATATTTCTATGTTTTCACTCAAGGTCACCACACTTTAACTCTGGGACAATATCGACTTGTATTATTTCTATGTTTTTTTTTACTCAAGGTCATTACACTTTAACATCTACATTTAAGGTAGCACCAAAACGGTGCTACCTGGCGTGACATTTTCAAGTTTCCCAAGGTCATCGCAATTCCCCCTACCACTTCCCATATACCTAGATTACGCGGAGCCTAATAGTCAGTCGCTCGGTGTCTGTCGTAGGGTGCACATCGCGGTTGCAGTAATGGTTAGAGTAAGGCAGCCGGGCCAGTTCAAGGTCACCCGAGCAGTGTCACATGACAGACTCAAGGTCATTACACTTTAACTCTGGGCCAACATGGGGTAAATATTTCTAATTTTTTCCTCAAGGTCACCACACTTTAACTTTGGAACAACATAGGCTAAATATTTCTGAGTTTTACCACAGAGTAAGGAACCTTTACAGAGTGCTCGCTGCGCTGCGTTTTCGCGTCAGTCATGACGCGCCTCCTAGTGGCGCTACTGACGCGGTGACGCAAAATGGCGCGGACTGACGCGGAGTTGCCAATTCGGACACCGCACCGCACCGCTCTGCGCCGTGCCTCGCGTCACCGCGCCGGGCCGCCCGAACACGAGCACCGGGCCGTCCGACCACCTTTACTTTACTCCCAATTCCCGAGCGCGATTATTTGGCCAAGTTGCAATGGTGGTCATTTGTACAATGTTAGATATTTGACAATAACTAGCAGACTAAAACTGAAATGCCAGCTGCCGCACTTTAATTAATATTTTGAGTTACTTGCAATAGTTCAATGTAATCATATAACGAAAGCTTCATTTAAAATTTACATATCAACGTAATGGACAGAAATATTTCAGTTTAGGCTAGAGAATATTGCAAAATTTTTAAAATCTTTTATTTTATAATCACAATACGCACCTTCAGTATTGAGAATTTCTTCATATTTATTTGAAAATAAGCTCATATTAACTATAAAGAAATTTGTGCACTAACTATAAAAATCAGCTATCATTTTAACAATATATTTAATCAGTACCGATTTAAATTACACAAGTAAATACAAATAATGTTATATATACAATTATACAGGGTGTTTCAGAACTCCCTGACAATATTTTAGGGCATTGTTCCTGGGTTAGAAACATATCTAAATATCATATTTAAATTGTCCGGAAGTCTTTAGTTACTCACACAGCCGCCATTTTTTCACTAAATAATTTATTATTTCCGTACCAAAAATGAACAGAATATAACCATCCGTTACAAAAATAAAAATTACAAGGTGGGTCCGTGCGCAAATTGTGCATTTTATGATTCAGTATGAGTGAAATTAACCTACAGTACATGAATGTTGATTATTAGGTGACATTTCTGTTGGATTTTAAAATTCATCTGAGGGTAAACAACTGTTAATTTACAATTCGCATTAAAGAACTTGCAATAAAAGTTGTTCAACATTTTAAAACACCCTCTAGAAATAAATCAAAGGCGAGGGGGGGCGAAGCCCGAAACAATATGACCATTTTAATTACGATTCGTCACTGCGGTATGTCCTAAGCTTTAAAGTGACAACTCAATCTTAAAAGAAAAAAACGGTTCAGTAGGTCGAGAGAAAAAGGGACGTAACAGACGAAACCCTTTTAGAAATAAGAAGATGGATTATTTGAATAAAATGGCGGCTGTGTGAGTAAGACTTCCGGACGATTTGAATATGATATTTAGATATGTTTCTAATATAAGAACAATGCCCTAAACTATTGTCAGGGAGTTCTGAAACACCCTGTATACAAGATTTCTATCACATATGATTATAATACACAATAAGTATATTTCTATTAAAAAGCGCTACACAATATACGCAATATCTATACTTGGCATCGAGCTTAGTGGGCTACCATTGTTACAATTTACTACAGTAGTACAACAATGGTGGCAGGTGCGTTCTTTGTGTCATCGGATAGGGAATTAAATTGTCTAAATTGTTTATAAGATGAAAAATTTTGTTTTTATTTCAAGTTTTTTTTTCGAAATTGAAATTTAAAAAATTTTAAACGGCCGCCATTTTTAAATTTAAAATCGTATCACGTTGATTTTTTTTTTTTTTAATTAAATCTTTACTATTTCAAGTTACTTGCCAAGTTTCAAAGCGATTGGTTGCAAAACGTCTGAGATATAAAATGTGTTGTAAAAAATACAAAATGGCGGATATCTAGTTAACTTTGCATTTTAGGATATACCTTAATATGAACCTTTTAGCGAATTTCCCTATAGGGAATACGCTATTGCGGTAGTAAGCCATGGCAAGACCTAAGACCGGGACCACTTTACGTTTTCATTTTGAGGTCCCCATAAGCCAAAAACACCATTCGTTCTTTTTCATATACTGTATATGTATACAGGATGTCACAAAAAATTGTCATTGGCTATACAGGACCTGATTCTGCATGCAAAAATAAGTCAAAAATGAAAAATAACATTTTTTTTAGTTTCGGCTAAGTTTAGCCGTAATCCCCCATTTTGTTTTTTAAACATAATAATATTTATCTCCGTGACTGTTCGTTGTATTAAGTTCATATTTGGCATAAACCTTTATGACAGCAATGTCCATTTTCAGCAAAAAAAATTTGTCCGATGTGTATTTTCAAAATGGCGGCCATTTAAAAATTTTTAAACTCAAATATCTCAAAACCGGTATATTTTATCAAAATTTTACGAGAGACAAAAAAGTTGACAAATAAATTACCTAATAAATGACAAATAAATAGTTAGCAAAATTAGGAAACTACCAAATGATTATTAAAAGTTATAAGCACACTATATGTATTGTATCTATTTTTTTTGTGAGTCGTCTGATAATGTTACAGAGATGATGTCCTTGCTAGCGAAGGGCCTCACGAACTAAATTAAAAAAATATTGGTACCTATATGTGTATTAATTTTAAATGTTTATACCCATCTATTGTGGACTATACAAGCGGAATAAATGGCATATCGAATTTGGCGTTGTTTATTTCTTGGTTTAAATATCACAATTAAATTGGTTTATTTGATTAAATTAATTTGTTTATAGTTTTCTCGTCGTATTATCAAATACCCCCGTCGCAGCAAACCTGCGTACATAGCGAATTTCCAAAGAAATTTGAGATTTTGTATTTTCCCCATAAACACCATAGAAATGCGTACAGTATGTAGGTTTGTTGCCATGGGATGTTGTTATCAAATGTTAGTTGTTAGGAAGTATAATGGTAAGGTTAAGGTAAATATCTAATTGTATCAATATTCGGCACTTTTAATTATTCCCATAAACCCCATGGGGGTGAGTATGTAGGTTTGCCGAAATATGGGTGTTGTTAGCAAATATCAGTTAAACCCTACCTAGTGAATGTACATAACAAATTCTATCAATTTATGCCAATAAATAAGCGAAATACAGGGTTTAGTTGATTTCCCATAAGATTAACATGAGAAACCAATTTTTGGCTTTTCTTCGTAACCCGTTCAAGACAAGTTAAAATTTCAAAATACTAAATTGTTTGTTTTTTTAAGCTCTTTCAAATGGTTTTAGTTAAAATTGTTGAATTTTAAAAATGGAGGTCCAAAAATGCAAAAAAACCCATTTTTACCCCTTTGAAAAACCGTGAATATTTCACACTTTAAGGCACCGTATCAGCGTTATTATTTTTTCAACAAATAATACAACATATATAATCGATGCACAATTTTAAGGGCTACAATTCTTGTAAGGACTAAAAATATCATAACTGTAATATTAATGCCGTAAATTCCAAAAAAATAAATAAAATAAAATAACTTCCCAAACTTTTGACGAAATATTAAATTTTAGTGCACATATTGAACCTTAAAACATTATTTATAACAATAAATATGGTTTTTCCTTGTACAAAATTTAATTGTGAACAATATAAACGTTTTTGGGTGAATCTAAGTGGTGTGGGCTTTATCAAAATTCCATTTTAGTAAACACTTACACTGTTATCAACTTTTTCCGCCATTTTCCAAAATGGCGGATGTTCCTGTTGTGGGAAAAGTTGGGAATTTTTACCAAATGATCAGGGACACATACCAAACTCATTCCACTAGGTCTCGTTACCCGGCCAATTTTGTCTAAGTCAAGGCCATATTTTGGCTAAACGGCCCGGACAATCAAAGTATATCATGGTACGGGAATGTCTATATTTTATTCGATGTCAAAAAAAAAAAAAAAAAAAAAAAAAAAAAAAAAAACACGCAACTAAAAGCCCGTAAAGGATTGAGGGAAGATTGGTATTAGTATAAAACGTAAGCATATAGAACCTGACGGCGAGTGAGGGTAGTAAACGAGATCATCTGAAGGGCAAGTGGTATTTATAAAAAATAACATATATTATTATTATGTAATAGGGAATTGTTCAAATAACAGAACGCGTACATAAAATACCAGTTGTTAAATACTAGCAATTTTGTACGTGGGGGTACTTTTCCGGGAGTAGAATTCCGGAGGAAGTATTCCGGGGTTAAAAGTCTGGCTGGTGTTTGGTTTGCCATAATGTTAATTCAGAGCAATGAAATTAAATAATAATGTATTTATAAAACTGGGAATACTTTTCCGGCAGCGAGCAAAACTCCATGCCACTTTAAGCTACACCCTTCGTGAAGTCAAAATGACGTAGCGTTTTTTCATGGGAGTACTTTTCCTGGGGTAGAATTCCGCTACCCCCATTTTGCATTATGATTAATGCAAATTTAGGCAAATATAATAGGAAAATTGCGATAACTCCGTTATTTGTAGTAAAATATTTACAACCTTGGTATCATTGTTTAGATAACTTAATTTGGTAACTTTTTTGTCTCCTATAAAATTTAGATAAAATGTGTCGTTATTGTGAAATTTGAGTTTAACATTTTAAAATGGTTGCCATTTTAAAAATACACATCGGAAAATAATATTTTTTTTCTGAAAACTAACATTTTTGTGATAAAGGTCCATGTCAAGTCTGAAATAAATCCATCAATCCGTTACGGAAATCCTATACTATAATACGAGCAATGTCTGGAGGGATGTGTGTTCCACGATTTCGAAAATCTTGCGGTTAGATTTTGCTTAAACTTTGCATTTAAGAGTGTTTTGGCCCAAAAATAAGTTTAGAAACAGCCTCAATCCCAGGAAAAATCGAATTTGGTCTAATTTTAAGTTTAAAAATCGTAATTTTTAACATTGGTCTTATGAATTGCTATTTTGGTAACGAAATGACAAATTAAAGTAAACAAAAATAAAGGACCGTTAATTTTAAGCATTTTTTAACAGCTGTTATCTGTGAAGAGTCTCTGGTATAGATTAATTAGCTTGATTATATAACAAAAGTGAATTAAAATCAACGAGCAAGGCTCCGTTAACCTGGTACTAAAAATTATTACGCGTAAAAAACAAAATGGTGGCTAGCCGCTAAACGAAGGATTTTTGGACATATGTTTACATGACCTTTTTTGTTTATTTTCATGTGTAGAATCACCTCCCAAAATTTCTGCTCCTCGTCGTGAATCGCCCTGTAAGTATGTATATTTTCTTATTCATCACAAACTGTAGAATAGGCTACAATAATGTAAAAACATTGTTTTTTTTTTTTTTTTTTTTACCAAAGCATTTGGGTATAGTAGCAAAAAGTTTGTTAATCTTCAATTTAGGCAAATGAAAATTTTTGAAAGCAAGCCACAATGAAGCTAAAAAAAATCCTACACATTTTATTTAAAAGTGAAAATGGAGACAATTTATTTCCCTACATGGAAATTTCAACCCATTTGAATTACTTTAAAAAAAATGTAAAAGTTATACCTTTTTTCCTAAAACCTTAAACTTTCCCTGAAAAATGCAGTTTTTTCACTCGACATATCAAAAAATATAAACATGTCCCAGATTAAACAATCATAATACTTTTTAAACGTAAATTACATTTTATTTCATAAAATATATATGTTTTTATAGTTTTCTTGTAATTCACTGAGCTATCAACGTCAGAAAATAAAACTTAAAGGTTTGCTAATAAGAACATAATCTTTTGACCATTTTAAAAAATGCATGAAATTTGTATTAGGTATCAGTAGTGGAAAAGTAAGGCTTTTGGGCCAGTTCAAGGTCACCTGAGGGATGACGTCATCGAGGTCAATGACCTCACCGATGACGTCATCGATGACGTCATCGATTGCGTCATCGATGACGTCATCACCAATGACGTCATTTCTATGACGTCACACCCATGACGTCACAGAAATGACGTGCTGATGACGTCATCACCCCTTACGTCATCAAAATGACGTCACCGACTCCACTAAGGTCAAGGTCACGCCGAAACTTAAAATTTTTTGGCACTTTTGCCGTTTCTCGCACTACGCTCCGAGTTTCAGTCCGAGTCCCCGTGACCTTGACCACTTGGAGCGAATTTTCGACGAGAAACGGCAAAAGTGCCAAGTTAAACTCGAGTTTCTGACATGACTCTGCCTAAATGGGCAATCGGTTATCCCTCAGGTGACCTTGAACCAGCACAACACCAACAATTTGATATTACTGTGACCTTGAAAACTTAACAACGGAGCGCCGACACCGATGCGCACCCCACGACAGCCACCGAGTGACTGACCGTCAGGCTCTGTGTACTCTAGGTATATCGGCTTGAGAGACTAAGACTCTAAACTGTCAGGAATGGGAGTAACTAACTGAATTTTGCAAGGAAAAGTCATTTCATCCAATATTTTAAACAAATCTTCATCAGTAAAACTGACATTAGTCTGTTTTGTATAAAACTTAGGGTGTCCGCGCAACAGTTTGCGCCACTTAGCTAAAGTCGAAACCCTCTTAACTTTGAGTGGTGGACAGTGAGCAACTAATAAAGTCTTAACACGGCTAAGTTTCTTACCTAAAGTGTCCCGCGACATGGCTTCTCCTCACAAAAGTCCGCACAATACTGAGAGACTGCTTGTAGCGCATGAGTCAAGGGAAAAGAGGTGGGGGAAACAGCAGGAGTGGGGGAAGGTCACAGTGGTGGGGGAAGGTGAGGTTGCATGCTGGAGTATCGCATCACTTCACCATGAGCTGTCCTACAGTCAACACACTGTTCTCTTGGCCCGAGTTGGCACTAGAAGAAACATTTCTGTACAGCTTAGGCTGTGAGAGCCGAGGAAGCAAAGTCAAAGTGGAAATTGTTGTAAACTCCAAGATTAAGAGTCTCCTAAATAAACTAATTGTATCCCTGCAATCCCCTATAACTTTAGAGAAATACCACTTTATAAAGCGACACCTTATTCTTTGGCAAAACGAATTGGAAATGGAAAAGATCACAGTAAAATTAATCTAACTTAAAATTTGGACTGGACACCCATGGTGATACCACGTGGCGTGCAAACGCCACCCTAAACATTACAAGGTAGGTTATTGAGCACCTCTGGTACGATAACCGACGTGCTAGAGTTAAAGTGTGATGACCTTGAGTCAAAACACTGAAATACTACAAGTCGATATCATCCCAGAGTTAAAGTGTAGTGGCCTTGAGTAAAATCAGAGAAAATCCAAGCCATGTTAGTCCAGAGTTAAAGTGTAACGACCTTGAGGCAAAAACTTGTAAAACACTTACATGAACAGAGTCGAAGAGCAGCGATGCTTACCGCATGCAAGCCTGAGACATACTGGCTGAACGCCGTCACGTAGCTTAGGGACTCGATTAGGGTGGGGGTATTGCGAACACTTAGAGTAGAAGTGTAGTGGGTGACCTCGAACCAGACACTTAGAGTAAAAGTGTAGTCGGTGACCTTGAACCACCCCTGAGGGCGGACCCCCCCCCCCCCCCGCCCCCTCCGCCACCGTCTCCGTTTTTTGGGGGCGGACCCCCCCCCGCCCCCTCCGCCCCCGTCTCCGTTTTTTGGGGGGCGGACCCCCCCCCCGCCCCCGCCCCCTCCGCCCCCGTCTCCGTTTTTTGGGGGGCGGACCCCCCCCCGCCCCCTCCGCCCCCGTCTCCGTTTTTTGGGGGGCGGACCCCCCCCCCCGGGGTGGACCTCCGCCCCCGGGGTGGACCCCCGCCCCATGCCGGGGGAGACCGGTGGGGATATAAGGCGGCCCGGCCACAGCCGGCTCGCAGTCCGCTCCCGAGCGTTGAACGTGAACGATCGGGACGGACCGCCATAGGCCTCACTAAACACTGAAAGGCGCCTTCACTGTTTAGCGAAGTCTACTCTAACTTTAAGACTTGTATTATTTCTAAGATATTGCGCTTGCGTTTGGGTATTGGGAAGTGTTTTATATGAGATTGTTTTACTTGTACCCTATGTCTCCTGTCTGTCTTGTTTGTCTTGTTTGTCATATGTGTTTAATGTGTATGTGCTTGTTCCAGCATTAACCATGTTGAGCTCAATTGTGTGTTGTAAGTGTGTTATATTTAACTAAAGTGTATACGCTTGTTTTAGCATTTCCCCTTGAGCGTTTTTCACAGCTCAAATTAAATTGTAACGACAGGGAACGGGAGTAGGCCCCCGTGTAAAGCCACTTTTCATAATTGTTAGGCTCCTGCCAGGCATGCAAAAGGTTGCGGATGGCATTTGGGAGCATGTCCGTTTGTACGCTGGCATGCAAAAGGTTGCGGCGGCCTCTGCACTCGGACGAGGACGTAAGCCACTAGGGTGTCCTCAGTTAGTTTCCCTTCTGGAAACTCAAAATTATGTAAATAAATCTTTGTTAGCTATTTATGTTTTTAGTCCCCAAGGCCCCCGAACATTCGTGGTTCGCCATGGATGTACGGGGGCCGAAATTTTTTAATGTCCGTGTGGCCTTGACCCACAAAGGACTTGTAAAAAATTTACTGCATTGCTAAATTAAAAATATTAAAGATTACGGGAGTAAAGTTACTTTGAAGTATTGTTAGGCTCCTCTCAGGCATGCAACAGGTTGCGGCTGGGGTTGTGGGAGTATGTCCGTTTGTACGCTGGCATGCAAAAGGTTGCGGCGGCCTCTGCACTCGGACCGAGGACGTAAGCCATTAGGGTGTCCTCAGTTTGTTTCCTCCTGGAAACTCAAAATTATGTAAATGAACTTTTGTTAGCTATTGAAAAGACAATGCAGTAAATGTTTACAAGTCTCGCGTGGCGAAGGGAACACGACATTGGATGTTGCCCTGTTGTCATAGTTGGGTCTCTTCGGAGGCTACAGCGATGACAACCCAAGTGCCCCACACCCCTATGGGGGTGTGGGGCTTAATTTTTTTAAAAGTTTTCTGTGACCTTGACCTAAATATATGAAAGTTTTCAAAATCTTTAACAGTAAGGTTTTTATTAACACAGTAAATATATTAAAGTACTTTGTCTTTTAAACTTTAATGGGTAGGCATTACTAACACACAAGTCTGTAGTTGTCCATAGTTGGGTCTCTTTAGAGACTATAGCGATGGCAACCTAAATGCCCCAGGTGGGGCTTTATTTTTTTAAAGTTTTACGTGACCTCAACCTAAATATAGTAAAGACTGACACTGCACCTCCGCCCCCGCCCCCCGCCCCCGCCCCCGCCCCGGAGATAGATCACTTTGCGGCAATGGACTAGCATGCTGCTTAGTGGTTTATCCCCCGCTCAAAGGGTATCTTTACGCGACCTTGACCCACATAAATGCATAGTTCGTGGGGGTATAAAAATGGTAAACCAATTGGATTGGATACACCACTTCCATCGCTCCATCGCAACAGAATTCTTCCTATTCTGGAGGTAATACCGGTGATATTTCACCTTTGTAAGAAATTAAAACAAAAAATGTGATCGGGGGATAGAGCACTTTGTAGTAATTGATGCTGCTTAGTGCTCTATCCCCGCTGAAAATAATAATTCCAAATGACCTCGACCCATATAAACTTGCTCAAACAGACATCTTTGAAAAAACTTGTAAAAAGTAGTGGATTTAGACCAAACATCATTGCTTTATCAAGCCCGTTGAAGAATATATTGAAAATGGGTGTTTAAAAGCCAAATCTATTACATGATTGATAAACCGGATGTATATGACGTCACCTTCCCTCACCCTTCAACCTCGGGTATAAAGGGACCCGGTTGAGCGCGCTGCTCATTATTGCGTGGACATTCACCGAGTGCACACTCAAAGCCAAACTGTAAAAATGGCTCTTTGCGATATTTGTGGTGAGTTTTTCCAAGACGAAGATATCTTTGTTTTACACCGAGAATTGCATCATGAAGAGGATAGAAAAGAAGAGATTGTAGTAAGTGAAGAAGACTTGGATGCGATTGATCGGTTTTTGGAAAACCATCAGAAGCAGATGGACGACTGTGATAGCTATCTACAGTTACACCGAGAATTGCATCATGAAGAGGACAGAAAAGAAGAGATTGTAGTAAGTGAAGAAGACTTGGATGCGATTGATCGGTTTTTGGAAAAACCTCAGAAGCAGGAGGACTGGGCTAGCTATTTACAGTTAATGCAAAGAAGAAGACCAAGTGTTATTCAATTTGCCGGAGCTGGACCATCTACAGCTGGAGGATTTATTCAAGAAGAGAAAATGGAAGAAGAAGATACGGAAGAAGTGGAAGATGTAAGACAACTGCGTACCCAAGAAGAGGATATGGAAGATATAAGACAACTGCGCACTACAGCCTTGCCAGGACCAGTTGTAATTCATTTCAAAATTAATAACGTGCAATTAGAATTGGAAAATTTTATAACTCAAGCTAAAAAACTAGTTGTAAAAACATTGACGGAAGAATTGGCAAGATTGAACTTTATTAAATTTGGATTGGTGTTGGAAGCTATGTTTACTAATACCGATGGTGAAAATTCACCAAGAGCATTCATTGCTAAAAACCGAACCCTTACAACCACATCTGATATCAACGAAATTTTAGAAGAATGTTTGGTTGATCTGCTAGTGAAACTTCAAGAACATGAAGGAAGAGGATCCGGCTGGACGCTATCATCAATTGAAGGTATGGATGTGAGGGTTCACAAGCATGGATATGGTATGAGAGGAAGCAGCTTTATCCCTCTACCAAAGGTGATCCGAGATACAAGATCATGTATCAATGTGAAAAATGAGGATAATGAATGTTTCCGGTATGCAATGTTAGCAAAATATGTGGAAGACCATTCCTGTAGACCTAGCATAGCATACGAAGCTGTTCAACACCGCTATAACTTCCAAGGTATGTCGTATCCTGTTAGTCTTAATGATGTTGCTAAATTTGAAAGAAAAAACCCAGGAGTTTCAGTTAATGTGTTTGGTTTAGACGAATCAAATAACGTATACCCGTTACGAGTTACAAAGACTGAACGTCAAAATCATACAGATTTGCTGCTATTGACCAAAGGTGAAATATCACATTATGTTTACATCAAGAACTTTGAAACTTTGGTTGGACGACAAGTGACTAAAAAGAAAATTAGAGTAACAGTGTGTAAGAGATGCTTTTGTTTCACAAATAAAGACTTGAGACGTGGAGGATCAGAGTGGTTGTCAGAACACCAACGTCTTTGTAATGACAACTATGAAGTGAAGATTAGTCTGCCACCACCATCTAGAGCATTTGTCCAGTTCAATAAAACAGTTCACCAATACCGGATTCCACTAGTTATCTACGCTGACTTTGAATCCACGTTAGTGCCACAGGAACTTCCGGATGGTGAAGTAACAAGAAGAACCAAATATCAATTGCATCAACCTAACAGTTTTTGCTTATTGGTGAAATCTACTTTACCTGAAGAACAATTGCAAGACTATGGTTTAACATCCACTCCAATACTCTACCGTGGTGAAGAAGCCGCTAAGTATTTTGTAGACCAGTTGTACGACATTGCTGAAAAGGCGCAACGCTTATACGGTAATGTTGTACCTATGGAACCTTTGAACCAAAATCAACAAGAAGAATGCAATTCGGCAACAAGATGTTATTTATGCAAGAAGAGCTTCAGTGAAGAACATCAAAAAGTAAGAGATCACGATCACCTGACAGGGTTATACAGAGGAGCTGCTTGTAATTCATGCAATATAAATTACAAACTGCCAAACTTTATCCCTGTCGTGTTACACAATCTTAGCGGCTATGACTCTCACTTCATTATCCCAGAGTTAGGACGAGATGATGGAAAAATTGAAGTATTAGCTGAAACATTGGAGAAGTACATCAGTTTCTAAAAAACAGTAGGTAAAATTAAACTTCGCTTCGTAGACTCTTATAGATTTATGTCATCTAGTTTGAGTAAATTGTCTGAGAACCTAAGAAGAGAAGACCTAAAAGAAACCAGCAAAATTGTACCTGAAGATAAATTGGACTTAGTAATGCGTAAAGGAGTGTTCCCCTATGATTACATAACTTCTGCAGAAAAATTTGAAGAAACCAGTCTGCCACCGATTGAAGCCTTCAATAGCAAGTTAAATGAAAGTGCAATCACCGTTGAAGACTACAATCATGCTTGTAATGTTTGGAACCAACTAAACATTCAAACCTTAGGGGAATATTCCGACTTTTACATAAAATTGGACGTAACTCTGCTGTGCGATGTGATGGAAGAATTTCGAAACACCTGCTTCTCCGCCTATGGACTGGACCCTCTACACTCGTACACATCTCCAGGATTAGCATGGCAAGCTATGCTAAAGTCAACCAACTGTCGACTGGAACTTCTAACAGATATTGATATGGTGCTCATGATGGAATCTGGTGTACGAGGCGGTTTGACACAAGCTGTAACACGTCATGTTAAAGCCAACAACAAGTACATCCCCGGCTTCGACGAGCAACAACCATCGGTCTACCTTGGCTACTTTGACGCAAACAACCTTTATGGTTGGGCAATGTCAAATCCGCTTCCCTACGCTGACTTCAAATGGATCGACCCGGCCACCATCGGTGACATCTCACAGATTCCAAAGAATGGTCCAAAAGGCTATATTTTGGACTGTGATTTCGAATATCCGGAGCACCTTCATGACCATCACTACGACTTGCCTCTCCTAGCCAAGACTGAAGTTTCACCGACAGGAAGATGGCCGAAATTGATGATGACGTTGGAGAATAAAGATCGGTATGTGGCTCACTACTGGGTAGTTCAACAAGCTCTTGAATTGGGTCTACGTGTAGTGAGAATTCATAGAGCAATTGAATTCACCCAGTCTTGTTGGTTGAAACCATATATTGATTCCAACACTACAAGAAGAGCAGCAGCAACATCAGCATTTGAAAAGGACTTTTACAAATTGATGAACAACGCCATCTTCGGGAAGACCTTAGAAAACAAAAGAAAACACAAGATTGTAAAATTAGTAAGTGATCCTAAGAAATTGGAAAAATTAGTGCAAAAACCAAATTTTTGAACATCCATGATTATAAACGAAGATCTAGTTGCCGTCAGTATGAAGAAAACAACAATAGTGATGGATCGTCCGTTATACATTGGAATGTCGATTTTGGATATAAGTAAAACTCTGATGTATGATTTCCATTACAACAAAATGGTTAAACACTACGGAAGAGATAACATTGGAGTTGCATACATGGATACCGACGCGTTTATCTACTGGATAAAGACTTTGGACATGTATGAAGACCTAAGGAGTTTCCCATACAAAGACGATTTTGACTTCTCTGACTATCCGAAGAACCATCCGAATTACAATGAAAAGAATAAAAAAGTAATCGGAAAATTTAAAGATGAAGCAAATGGAATGCCTTTGGAGGAAATAGTTGCGCTAATGTCCAAACTATATTCCTTCAAGATGTATAAGGAAAATGACATACCGACAGTGAAGAAAGCTAAAGGAGTCAAAACATCGTACTTGAAGAAACATGTGACATTTGACCATTACAAGACCTGTTTGTTTGAAGATTCTACAATGTCTGCAACGTTCAACACTATCAGAAGCTTTAAACATGAGGTCTACAGTGTCACTGAAGTTAAAAGAGCACTATCAGCTCGAGATGATAAAAGGCATATTATGCCGGATAAAATTCACACTCTTCCTTTTGGCCACTACTCTCTAAACCCTATCGACTAATAACCTATTCTTCGTCCTTCTACAACTTCGACCTTATTCCTTTCTCCTTCCGTAAAAAAAATGGGGAACACGGCAAGTCAAACGCCGTGTTCCCCATTTTTTTTACACAAGTTTGGATGACCTTGACCTATATAAATGATGTGAATATTTAAGACAACATTCATTGTGATTATACATGTGATAGATGAAACATTCAAACCTGCAATATGAAGGACTTGAAGCAAGAAATTGTCAACGAACTTCATAAACCTGCAAGAAGAAAGTTTCCACGAAGAAATACAGTGATAAAAGGAATAAATGATTTATATCAAGCGGATTTAATCGAAATGATTCCTTATAGTAAACAAAATAGAGGATTTAAATACATATTAACTATTATTAATTGTTTTTCAAAAATGGCAGATGCTTTACCACTAAAAGATAAAAGTGGCAAAAGTGTTACAAAAGCAATGGAAACAGCTATACAAAGAGACAAACATACTATAAAACATTTACAAACCGATGATGGAAAAGAATATTTCAATAAGGAATTTGCAAATTTAATGAAAAAACACAACATTAACCATTACTCAACCAATTCAGAGGTAAAAGCATCAATAATTGAAAGATTCAACAGAACTTTAAAAGGTGCGATGTATAAGATGTTTTCTAACAGAGGATCGCACATATGGATTGATATGTTACCAAAACTTATAAACGATTACAATAACAAGTTTCATAGAACTATCGGTATGAAACCAAGCCAGGTTACTAATAAAAATGAAAAACTTGTATTAAAACGTATAAAAATGAATACTAAACCAAAAGTTGAAAAACTAAAGCCTAAAAGGTTTAATGTTGGTGATAAAGTCAGAATAAGCAAATACAAAGGTGTATTCAGTAAAAGATATCTTCCGAACTGGACAAATGAGGTATTTACCGTATTTAAAGTGCAACCTACAGTACCAGAAACTTACATTTTAAAAGATAATAAAGGACAATTGCTTGAAGGAGGGTTTTATGGACATGAAATGTTAAAATCAACAGTAGGTGATGTATATCTAGTTGAAAAGGTGTTGCAACGGAAAAAAGATATGGTTAAAGTACGATGGTTAGGATTTAATAAGACGGAAGATTCTTGGATACCTAAAAAGGATCTAATATAACGATAAAGAATCATTTTGGGTTGAACCATTACAAAGGATGGAGATAATACCGCAAAAAGACAATTTTACTATTAATAATATAGATGAACTCACAGTGGATGGTTCTCAATTCAATACTGGGAAACACGGTGTTTTGTTACCAAACACGGTGCGTTTTCTGGTTACCGGTCCTTCCAATTGTGGAAAAACAAATGTAGTATTCAATTTGATTACAAACCCTAAAGGATTACATTTTAATAATTTATATGTATTTTCAAAGTCACTACAACAACCAAAATATCAGTTATTGGAACAAATACTCAATAATGTGCCTGAAGTTAAATATTTTAAATTCAACGCGAGCGAGAGTGTCATGCAACCGCAAGAGGCTAAACCATTCTCAGTATTCATATTTGACGACGTATCTTGTGAAAATCAAAATACAATAAGAAATTACTTCGCCATGGGTCGACATAACAACATAGATAGCATTTATATTGGTCAAACTTACAGCAAAATACCGAAACAGCTCATTAGAGACAATGCAAACATGTTAATTGTATTTAAACAGGATGAAACCAACCTAAAACACATATATTATGACCATGTAAGTGCGGATATGCCATTTGAACGATTTAAAGAGTTGTGTGGAAAGGCTTGGGCTGAAAAATATGGGGTTTTAACAATTATAAAGGAACAACCGCTAAACAATGGTCGATACAGGATAGGATTTGATAAATTTATACTAATACACTGATCATGATGTAAAACATTCATTGTTGTACAACACGTCTTGCTACAAACATGGTTAACCAAGAAAAGTTAATAAAGGAAATAAAATCACTTAGTGATTCTATTCGAGATAAAAACAGAGCATTAAAATTAGGTATTAGCGAAAGGGAGAAATTTCTTGAATCTACTTTTAAACCTATTACTGAACCCTTGAAACAATTAAACAAAAAATTTGCTAAACCCGTTTTGGAAGGAGATGCAATTGCACCTATTACAAAGTTTGAAAGAGAAAATGTGAAATCAGAAGATTTTAGTGATGAAGACCTGGAATCCTCTACATATAGTGGTTTTACCGGTGGAGAACCTGAAAGAGAGCTAGAATCACCAGACTATAGTGGTATAAGAGAATTATATGAAGTAAAAGCTAAAAGAGGACATGAAGATGTATCAACTGCTAGTGAAGAGGAAAAAGAAGAAGAAGCAAGGGAAGGTCCGTCAAACATAAGCTTGTTGGGTGAAAACATTCATAACAAAGGACCTTTAGGAAGGAAATACATGATAAAAATGTTAGCTGGAATAAATCCTAATAAAAACTACCATAGTTATGGAGTAAGATTAACAGAAGAAGGTTTAATGGTTGGTAATAGCCCGGTAAACATTGATGAAGATGATAATATTATTGTTGGTAATCAAAGATATAAGGGCACAAGAGGATTATTTGAATTATTATTTGAAAAAAAGCCTTTAGAATTGTTAGTTAAAGAAGAAGACATGGAAGCATATAAACAGATTTTGGAACACACCAATGCATACAGGAGAAAATATTTAGCTGACCAACCAGTTTTTAGATCTAGGTCTTTAAAATATAGAGTATTTGTATCCAAGTTAATACCAACAACGAGAAGACAACCAATGCCGATAATGCCAAGAAAACCTGTAAAACGAAGGTTTGTGTCATCCACTTTGGATATAAGTGCTCCAGAACCAAGAAAAAGAAACAAATCTGTTACAGGTACAGGTTTAATGAAGAAACTATATAACACAAATGTGATTTATTACAATAATATCAATAAATTGGTGGATAGAATGAAACTAATACATGAAGCTAAAGAAGCGGGTCATACTGGATTGGAAAACGAATGGGTGGCTTTAGTGGATGAACTCCGAAACCGTGGGGTAATCTCATAAAAATGCGTTACTCCCTAGAATACTATTCAGTTGCACCATGAGTGTCGACAAGTTCGGACGTTACTCCTCGGATGGGTTATATTATGCGAATAGTTTAAAAAGAAGTGCTGGTTTACCACAAACACCTGATGGAGATTATGATATGAGTAATAAAAGGTTAAAAAACATAAAAGATCCTACGGATGAAAACGATGCAATAAATTTAAAAATATTAAAGGAAAAGATATCGCCAACATTAAGACTACAAAATAACACATATGACGCAGAAGATCATAGAATTATCAACGTTGGTAAACCAAATCAAAACGGTGATGCAATAAACAAAGGTTATTTGTCATCTGAATTAAAAAATACGTTAAAATTCAATGGGAAAACGTATAGTGCTAACAATAAACGTATATCCAACGTGGATGACCCTAAAGATGCAAAAGACAGCGTAAATAGACGCTATTTACATTCCTTGATACCTGAAAAGACAAAAGATGGATTTTCTTTTTATAAATTTGTTATTAACGATATAGGTTATCCAAAAAATGAAAATGATGCTGTAAACCTCAAATATATAAAAGATCATTGTGTCATACATGATGTGGGAGTTATCGATTGTCTTGGTAATTGTTTAGCAAATGTAAAAGATGGTTCAGCACCAACAGATGGAGCAACGGTGGGTCAAATGAAGGAAACTTTAAAACAAGAAACATCTGGATTTGTAAAACAAGACCAAGTAGTATCGCGAAAAGGGGATGTATTTGTGCAGGGAAATGAAAAGTTTACATTACTTGAAGAAAAGAATAATGCTTGGGATGGTAATGGAAAGAAATTATCATATATAGGTATGGGTACAGAATTCTTTGATGTTCCAGTTGTAGCACAAACTATATGTTCTAATCCATACAATGATGAACCTTACATATGTAGGTTTAAAAAAATACGTAACGTATCTCCTGGTACCAACGATTTCGATTGTGTTGTAGTTAGTCAATCTTTGATATTAGATAAACCAACTGGTGATGTTTTTAATGCAGATAATAAGAAAATAGGTAATTTAAAACAAGGAAGTGATCCAAATGATGCTGCAACTGTAGGACAGGCTATAACAACTTCATTAAAGGACCATAAAATATATACTTGTAATAATAAACGTATTACAGAACTTAAAGACCCTCAACATGTGGATAATGCTGTTACTGTTAATTTTCTTATTAAAGTTTTAGGAAATGCATTATTTGATATGTTCAATATTATTGCAACCCGTACACGTTGGGGTAATTGGGTGTCTGAATCCGAGAGAGGTAATTGGATTAAAAAGGAAATCTTTAATAAATACTTTATTAGCCCTAATACGCAAAAGTTTAGATCATCAGATTGGGGTGATATTGATATATAATATAAGAACGCAATAAACGACCTCATTTATGTCCAACTCGTCATAGAGTTAACACATAAGTTGTACATTTCGATTATAAAAGGACAATAATGACATTCCAGCACATCAGTCCATATCGAGACAGTATACGGAAAGGAGGTGGGATCACGTCCACAGCGGTTTCTCTGTTAAGTAAAGCTTTAAATCGTATTCCAGTAGGATCTATCGTAAATAGAGCAATAGACGCTTTACCATACGAATTTCATATACCGGGAGGTTATCAGTATTGCGGACCAGGAACTAAATTGAAAAAACGACTGGAAAGAGGTGATCCAGGCATAAATAAGTTAGATCAGGCTTGTAAAGAACACGATATCGCATATTCCACGTTTACCGATTCAAAAAATAGGTCAATCGCTGATAAAAAGCTAGCGAATATAGCTTGGCAACGAGTAAAGTCTAGTGACGCTAGTATTGCGGAAAAAGCAGCAGCTTTAGCGGTAACAGCAGGTATGAAGGCTAAAACAGCGGTAGGAGGTGGAAAAAGGAGGGGTAAGAATAAAAAAGGATCAACCATGAGAAAACATGGTGGTAATATTAGACTAAAAAGACGTTCTCCGAGGAAAAATAACAAAAAACCGACAATATGGTCAATGGTAAAAAACGGGGCTGGTCTATACCTAAGACCGTATCGTGCATATTAAATAAAAGAAATCAATTGGTTATACCACATAAAGCGTTGACTAATGTTGAATTATTTAAATATATTTCCTGTTTAAAAATACCATTTTTCCGCGGAGTATTTATGAAAGACAGTTTACCAAAGAAAATATGGAAAAATGAGACTGGAATCGTAAATTTGGATAATACTGAAGGGCCCGGCACCCATTGGGTGTGTTATAAGAAACTAAATAGTAATGTATATTATTTTGATAGTTTTGGAAATTTGCCACCACCTAAAGAACTTGAACATTACTTTAAATCTGCTAAAAACATATATTACAACTATAAAAGAGAACAACCTGATAATACTTCAATATGCGGCCATTTATGTTTGGAATTCCTAGCTAAAAGTATCAGTCACTATTGAGATGTCTTCCTATACGGTATCATTAACAGGAAAATCGTCCACTTTACGAAGTATCCTTTTTCCAGCGTTACGCTTGCAAAAAGGAAGATTTTGGGAGGCAGCACTGTTGGATTTTACAACTTACAACTCTATTCCCAATGTTACGGAAGGTAAAAATAACTTATTGCATTATTATAAAGGAAAGGATGCCAGTGGGAAGTTTACAGACCTAGAAGTTTGCACTCTACCCACAGGTTCTTATGAAATTGATCATATTAATGAATTTTTGCAAAATAAAATGGGAAAAGACAATATAACGCTAAAAGGTAATAACAATACAATGAAAGCTGAGCTTACTTCAAAATATTATATAGATTTCAGTAAGTCAGACTCAATTGGTGATTTATTAGGATTTCCCAAAGATGGAGCAATTTTAGAACCAAATTAAACACATTCCGGTAAACAAACTGTAACAATATTAAAAGTCAATAGTATAGACATAACTTGTAACATTATACAAGGAGCTTACAGAGATGGAGCAAATACTCATATAATACATACTTTTTACCCCAGTGTACCACCTGGATTTAAAATTGTTGAAAAGCCGCAAAACCTGGTATATCTACCTTTGAACACCACTTTCATTTCAGACATCGTGTTGAACGTATTGGATCAAGACGGTAACTTGATAGATTTCCGAGAAGAGCCTATTACGGTTAGATTACATTTAAAATCAACACTTTAATACAAAATCATGGGTTTAACATTTAAAAGCGAACAACCTACGGGAATCCGCATTAGTAGCTCTTCAGCTGTGGAGGAGTTAACACGCGAGAACATTCGTTTCTTAGAGAGAATTGGATTAAAAGTAACCGATAATGGATATACTGGATATAGCTCAGGGTCCAACATTCGACGAAACCCTATGGGAAAAAGAATATCACACCCACAACCCTTACACTTCATCAAAATTAAACAATAACGATGAAATTCGTATTCCCATACAAAATCAAGACATTTACACACTACCATGTGAAAGTTACTTGTATATTGAAGGAAAAGTTACTAAAAAGGACGGTACTACTACTGGTACAACAGTTCCATTTATAAATAATCCCATGGCTTTCCTGTTTGATGAAATTAGATATGAAATATCAGGTGTAACAGTTGATTCTACTAAAAAAGTAGGTATTGCAACAACTTTAAAGGGATTAACATCTATATCACCTAATGAAACCAATTTAATACAACCTGCAGGATGGGTTTTACCTGCAAAAGACACAATCACTCCAGATACAAATGGAAATTTTGATTTTCATATTCCGTTACGTTTGTTGCTTGGTTTTGCTGAAGATTATAGGAAAATAATATTAAACGTTAAACAAGAATTAGTTTTGTTGAGATCTTCAAACGATAAAGATATTATTAAAGCTCCAGACGGTACAACAGATGCAACTTTAGAATGGAAATTAACATTAGACAAAATTGTATGGAGAGTTCCACATGTTAAATTAGCTGACGAGCATAGAATGCTACTATTAAGAAAGTTAAAGGCTGATCGTGATATTGTAATTCCTTTTAGAAGTTGGGAATTTCATGAACATCCCAGCTTGCCAACTACGGATCGACACACTTGGACAGTTAAAACATCTAATTATGTGGAACGAGCCAGGTATATTATATTTGGTTTACAAACAGGCAGAAGAGACACCATCACCAAACATGCAGGCCAATTTGATCATTGCAACTTGAAAAATATTAAAGTTTATTTAAATTCACAATTTTTTCCATACGATAATTTAAATGTGTCATTCGCTAATAAAAAGTACAGCATATTGTACGATATGTATGCAAGATTCCAAAGTTCATATTATGGTAAAACGAATGCACCTTTACTATCACCAGAAAAATACTTAGATGGTTACACTATAGTTGTAATCGATTGTTCTAAACAAAATGAATCGGTAAAATCATCAAGTGTAGATATAAAAATAGAAATGGAATTCAACGCGCCTATACCGGCTAATACAACTGCATACTGTTTAATTCTACATGATAAAATCGTAACATACACACCTTTAACTGGAATTGTTAAAAATGTATTGTAAAAGACCGGTTTTCCTACATTCCAATGCATTCCGCGAGTATAAAAGCAGAGCGTTAAGCTCGCTCCTCACAGTTTGTTGCCTGTTGTTGTATGGGTAGCATCTTATTCAATATGGCTTCTCCTAGTGGTACACAAGAAAATGTAGTAGATATTGAGAAGGAGATATCCGACTTTTTAGATCTTCAAGGTCAACCGGAGGGAGATGAACACAACGCTTGCGGACAACTCCACGCCAGTAATAATGTTGAGGAAAAAGGTAAAAGAAGAAAGAATGCACACAAGAGGAAAAGGGATATTGAAGATAATATTTCTCCTAACATATTAAGTGAGGTATTCTTGCGAATATTTTACCCAATCTCTTCCAGTTTGGACAAAAGTGTTTTAATTGGTGTTATGAAATCTACAGATTATTCCCCTACTGTAATTTTAACTCATGGACCCAAAATGATTTTGTTTACGGACACTGCTTGGGAATCGTTTATGAAACACTTGCATCTGCTAGAATGCTATTTAAGTAGTAACATGTTTGGAAGAAAGACAAGAGTAGGCCTTTTGGATTCAAATGTGGAAATCGATATTGTTAAACATCGTGGTGATCATCAGTTGCGGTTTAGAGACACAACAAGACATGATAACAAGATTCAACTTAATCGAGAAGAGTTTTTTATTCTAACTTGTGCAACTGAACCAATAACGAGATACTTGAGACAACTGGTGTTTTCAAGTTCAATTATTAAAGATTATCTGGAAGACACTTTGGACAAACAACCGGACGCACCTATATTGTACGGACCTGTAGATACTTCTATATTCAATAGGGTTCCTCATGAAGTACAAATGTGGAGACAATTGGAAAAGTACGCTCAACTACATAAGAAATCAGTAAAACGTGAAGAAGAGGAAGAAGAAGGAGGAGAAGAATCAAGTGTTAGTGATGAAAATGAAAACAAGGAAAATGTAAAGATGGAAACCTAAATGACAATTAACTACACAGCAATGGTTAATTTTTAAAACAATATCAAACACTTTGTGGGGTTAGGCCTACCGGGGACGGTGCCCACGTTAAATATACACCAACGCGCCAACAACTGTACGGCCGGGTATAAAAGTCGTACCTACCGTGGTGTGGAAATCAGTTGACCTTTGGACTTCATCATGAGCAGACGAGTGATCTTCGCAATGGACAAGGACAAGGAAGAAGAACAAGTAATGTCCAAACCTGGTATAATTGAGTTCCAAGCGTTTCGGGGTAATGATGATAGATTTATCATAAAAGAACTTGTGTTTTTCGACATCAATACAAGTGTTCCTTATTCGTTTTTATTTAAACCACCATGTTCTTATTCATCTTTATCTAGTAAAGCCGCTACTACCAACAGATGGATTTCAAAACACTTCCATCATATCGATTGGTATGATGGTTTTACAAGTTACACGGACTTGTATCACATTATGCATCACTTTTCAGACAAGTTTACCAATATTTACACAAAGGGGCTGGAAAAGAAAAGATGGATCGAAGGATTTACTCATGTTCCTGTTAATGATGTGGATTTGGATAAAAACTACAAGTATACAATGGAAAATGTTTGTATTTGTACTAAAAGTCCAGAACATGAAAAAGATAGACATTGCGCTTTAAAAAACGCCTATAAACTCGCATCTTACCTTCAAAGTGGGGAAATGGGGAGTGGTGGGGGTAACGGGGGTTATATAAGTGAAGAGCAGACCGGGACCTGGCATGAGTATTACTCGAGATTCCGAGACGACAACATCTCCCAGCAAGAAGACGAAGAAGACGATCTATAACTTGACCATGGCATCTCACCAGTTCCTGCAAACTTTGGTTGAGCAGTTCAATGCTCACTCCAAATCTACCATACTACCCGTCAAGAAGTGTTTCGAACTTAAAGACGAGAAGCACTACATTATCCACGCCATGAAGAAGATGGAGACTACAGTTGGAGAGGCCATCTGCTGCAGTCTTAGCGAGGCACCATTCACTCCGGGGGATGAGCCCAAGTTCCAAGTCTACCTGCCGAAACGGTTCGTCCATCTCCTCCAGAACGAGGATCTGCGCTCCATCCAACCCGGCTGTCTCTACCTGATTTCCCACGGTTGCACGGGTAGCAATTCCACCGAGTTGACCATCCACATCGCCGACAAGCAGCAGTGTTAGATTTAAGTTTTACTATTGTACATATGTTATTGTAATGTTTTATAAATAAATAAACCATAAAAGACAAAAAAAAATACAAAAGGACAAAAAATGCAACATATCAATATGTGAAGTTTGTCACATATTGATATGTTGCATTTTTTTTTAACTTCGCGGTTGACCTTGACCTTTGACCTTTGCATTTCACAGTTACCCCCACCACCACGCTACAAGTCAAACCTGCTTGAATGCAAAACACCCCCACCACTTTTTCATATACCTCCAAGCGCTGTGCCTCGTCTTCATTTCAACTCCAGCAGCCAACCGAACAACATCAGTATGTCTCTGAACGTAAGCTGTGCCAGCTATGAGGAGGTGACGATCAAAACGCAACAGGAACTGAACGACTTGTACAAGGAGTTGCAGCTGATGGTGGCAAGAGGCTACCGTATAAACGTGCAAGTCTACGCTTGCAATATACGGAATCTTCGGCAGCCGAAGGAAGAGCCTGGACATTCCTCTTCAACGACAGCTTCCTCACCGGCGTCGATGAAGACCGAGCCAGACAACTTGGATTACTTCAGCTGACTAGCGGTTGTCTTCCTTGTTCTAACCATTGTAGAATATGTTTATTTTTTCATTATATTAAAGAAGTAAAAGAGCAAAACACCTATCTTGTTACTAACATATGAGCTCAGTAACAAGATAGGTTTTTTTAAAACACAGTTTGAATGACCTTGAAACTTCCCCCTCCACTGCTTCGCTACCCCCACCACTTGACTATTGGTGTACATGGCACATCACAATTGGAAACCTCATTCCATCTTCAACAACCAAACCGACAACATCAACAATGGCAAACCTACCAACAGATGAAAGATGTCCTCACGCGTGCTGTGACTTCATCCACGAGTTGGAGAAGAGGATGCAGGAGAGGGCGATAAGAAAAAAGCAGATCCACTCAGAAAATATCATGATAGTCAACGGCTATCTTTTATTGTTCGGCCTTATTATGGTTGTACTTTTTATACTGTATGGCATAGTCACATGTGTCGGCAAAGTTGCAGAAGAAAACGCCCGCCACCATCAATTGGAAAGTTTCAACGTTACTTTCTAGGTTTTCCTTTTTTTAAAACTCCGTTTGGATGACCTTGAAACTTCCCCCACTACTCCACCACGCCTCCCAACACTTCACCATGTTCGTGCATGAGCATCACATCACCCGTCATTCCTTGTTCGACAAGCAACCATGGCGGACAACACCATCAGCCAAGCTGACTCCACTACTGATGTTGGAACGAGTACAGGTTGGACACTATCCATCGACAGTGTTCACTATTTGGAAACAATTTGCGAACGGATGAAAAAAATACTGCGAGACAACCTTGGGATCATAATACAAATGAATTTCAACTATGATTGGTCGCAAGTTACATTGCGGCAGGAGGACAACAACGGTCAGCACTCACCGCAATACTCACCAATGTGACCGATTTACCCATACAGTGAATCTGATGCGGGTGAAGATGTAGGAGACAACGACGAGGCTGATGGGGAGTGACCTTCTTTCCTTTTTTTAAAAAACTCAATTTGGATGACCTTGAACTTTCCCCCTCCACTCCTTCCTTTTTTAAAACCCAATTTGAATGACCTTGAAATTTTTCCCTCTACTTTTCGATAATGTTACAACTGACTGCAGCTCACCTCATTCCTTGCTTAGCTACCATGGCGGACAGGACTCTTTCTCAAGTTGACTCCACTACAGACGAAGCATTTCCCTTGCGGTGGACTGTTCATTTACAAGATGCGACAGAAGTGGAAGTCTTGTATCAAAAATTACTCTATGTATTCAACGGGAACCCTGGACCTCTTAAATGTAGAATGAATTTGAATTTTGATGCAACCAGGCTCGGCACAGAACCTTCAACTTCAAGCCAGCCTCAGCAACGAGATTTTACACATTTATACACTCCAATATCACCGGAAGATGTAACTGTCTGCGAGGCTGACTCAACTACACGTTATGTTCAGCCAAAGCCTTGGGTGTTGATTATTAACAATGTTTACAAAGTGGAATTGGTATGTAATAGATTAAAGGAGTTGATAGTACAAGATCCCGGCCTGCGCTTTCAAATAGACATACATTTCATCTGGGGAGCACCTGCGCGGAGCTCTTCGTCTGACAGCTCTTCACGTACGACGGACGAGGAGGAGGAGGACGACGACTAGTCATCTTTTTTAAAACTCCGTTTGAATGACCTTGACCTTTCCCCCTCCACTGAGTTTATTTAAGGTGCACTCTCACTGACTACAGCATCATTTCATCGCGCACCTTCACCGCAGCAACATGGAGAGTCAACTCAACTACTGTTGCGAACAAAAATGTTTTTCATGGCCGAATGACATTGATGTGGTGGATGGTCTGGCGTGTAGAAAATGTGAAGCTTTTGGTCAATGCATGTGTAAGTGCAAGTCTTGGAAGAAGCCGAAACCAGAGTTGAAGACATTCCATGCGTACCAGATGAGAGGGTATAAGTACACTTGTTGCCCTGAACGTTGCATTGAATTCACACTAAAACAGCTAACTGGCTGCAAATTGTGCAACAATCATTTTGCAGGTTTTTGCAAACATTATTTAGGAGCGTGTCAGTACAGATCAACTTGGCATACTGAAGCACTTACTATCAATGAAATCGCTATAGACTCACAAGAGTAGTCTTTCTACTCTTTGACTTTTTTAAAACTCCGTTTGAATGACCTTGAAATTTCCCCCACCACTTCCCCATATATCTAGAGTACGCAGAGCCTGGGGGTCAGTCGCTCGGCGGCTGTCGTAGGGTGCACATCCGTGTTGTGCAGTCTGCTGTGCAGTTTTGATTTTAACCAGTTCAAGGTCACCACACTTAAACTCTGGCAAAAACGTCAAGCTGTTAAAGACAATCCTAAGTCCCAGGTTCACAGTCAACCTCAAGGTCATCACACTTTAACATGTAAATTTAAGGTAGCACCAAAACGGTGCTACCTAGCTTGACATTTTCAAGTTTCCCGAGGTCATCACAGTTCCCCCCACCACTTCCCATATACCTAGAGTGCGCGGGGCTGGACAGTCAGTCGCTCGGTGGCTGTCGTGGGGTGCGCATCGCGGTTGCAGTAATGGTGAAACGCGGGAGTTGTATCGGTTCAAGGTCACTCGAGCGGTGTCACATGACGGTTTAGGCAGAGTCACGTTGCAAGCTTCAAGTTTCCTCAGCACTTTTGCTGTTTCTCGTCTAATTTCGCTCCAAGTCGTCAAGGTCATGGCAAAGTTCAGTTAGTTACTCCCATTCCTGACTGTTTAGAGTCTTAGTCTCTCAAGCCGATATACCTAGAGTACACAGAGCCTGACAGTCAGTCGCTCGGTGTCTGTCGTAGGGTGCGCATCGCGGTTGCAGTAATGGTTAAAGTAAGGCAGCTGGGCTAGTTCAAGGTCACCCGAGCGGTGTCACATGACGGTTTAGGCAGAGTCACGTTGCAAGCTTCAAGTTTCCTCAGCACTTTTGCTGTTTCTCGTCTAATTTTGCTCCAAGTCGTCAAGGTCACGGTAACCTGACTAAAACTCGGAGCGTAGTGCGAGAAACAGCAAAAGTGCCAAAAAATTTTAGGTTTCAGCGTGACCTTGACCTTTGTGACATCGATGACGTCATCTTGGTGACGTAAGGGGTGATGACGTCATCAGCATGTCATTTCTGTGACGTCATGGGTGTGGCGTCATGAAAGTGACGTCATTGGTGATGACGTCATCGATGATGCAATCGATGACGTCATCGATGAGGTCATTGACCTCGATGACGTCATCGATGACGTCATCGCTCGGGTGACCTTGAACTGGCCCAAAAGCCTTACTTTTCCACTACTGGTATCCTATAAAATTTCCAAGAAATACAAATTAATGGAATTTTATTGTAGTTTTCAAAAATATAACTATAGCAGAAAATATACACCAAAAAATTTTACAAGTGAATATTTGATAAAGCGTACTGATTTCACGGACCCCACGACAAGGGCATCATAGGCCTAGGTACTTTTTCACAAAAAAAAATGTTTACTATTTTGGTGTCTTGTACCAATACAGTATGTAAATAGTATCAGTATTTATAACAGAAACCCCCAAACACTTGCTTTAAAATAAAATAAAACTTTCAAAATAACCTAAATTGTAACTCACAACAGTAACAAAGTGAAAAGGCGATGGGATGGGCTTTAATTTTCCAGATAGAGAGTTAAAAAGGTTGGTATAAAGTCTATTTATTTTATTAAATTGTTGCAAAATATTTAATTTTGTGTTTATTTTATATTTTGAGATAGAATGTTTTAAGAAGTACAAAAAACATTAATGTTTTTATTGATCACAGCTGTAATATTGTGCACTAAATAAGAAAATTTAAAGATTCAAAGAATTTGTAAGAATTAATGCACGAGAACCAGTGCAACCGTTTCAACGGTCATACGATGACGGCGCAGCGGAGCCAGCGAGCTGACATGATGTGGCCTGTGCGCGTGCGTGGCGGGCGATGCAGAGTGGCAACACTGGATCGTGGCGGGGACGGGAAATGCCGAATCCAGCCCGCTCGAGACTGCCGCGCCAGCTAGCGGCATTCTCGTGGAACTAAGGGCGAGCACTCTGTGAAGCTTCTTTCCTCTGTGGTTTTACTCAAGGTCGCCACACTTTAACTATGAGACAACATCGACTTGTAATATTTCTGTGTTTTGACTCAAGGTCTTAACACTTTAACTCTGGGACAACATCGAATTGTCTCCCCAAGAAAACTTTAACTCTTATGCTCAAGGTCATCACACTTTAACATTTAAGGGACTAATTAACATTTACATTTAAGGTAGCACCAAAACGGTGCTACTGCACTTTTGCTATTTCTCGTAGAAATTGGCTCCAAATCCTCAAGGTCACGAGGACTCTGAAGAGTAGAGTAGTCTCTCTACTCTTTGACTTTTTTTAAACTCCATTTGAATGACCTTGAGATTTCCCCCACCACTTCCCATATACCTAGAGTACGGGTCACTTCTCGAGCTGGTTCAAGGTCACCCTGGAGGTCACCCACTACACTTATATCTCTAAGTGTTGGCAATACCCCCACTACAATTGAATCCCTAGGCTGCACAACGACGCTCCGTCAGTCTGTCTCCAACTTGCGTGCAGTGCGCTTCGCTGTTCTTCGTCTCTATTGATGTAAGTATTTTACAAGTTTTTGGCTCAAGGTCACTACACTTTACCTCTGGACCAACATGGGTTGAATATTTTTGTGTTTTTACTCAAGGTCACAACACTTTAACTCTAGCACGTCGGTTATCGTACCAGAGGTGCTCAATAACCTAACTTGTAATGTATAGGGTGGCGTTTGCACGCCACGTGGTATCGCCATGAGTGTCCTGTCCAAATTTTAAGTTAAATTAATTTTACTGTAATCTTTTCCATTTCCAATTCGTTTTGCCAAAGAATAAGGTGTCGCTTTATAAAGTGGTATTTCTCCAGAGTTATAGGGGATTGCAGAGATACAATTAGTTTATTTAGGAGACTCTTCATCTTGGAGTTTAACGCGATTTCCACTTTGACTTTGCTTCCTCGGCTCTCACAGCCTAAGCTGTACAGAAATGTTTCTTCTAGTGCCAACTCGGGCCAAGAGAACAGTGTGTTGACTGTAGGACAGCTCATGGTGAAGTGATGCGATACTCCAGCGTTAAGCCTCACCTTCCCCCACCACTGTGACCTTCCCCCACTCCTGCTGTTTCCCCCACCTCTTTTCCCTTGACTCGTGCGCTACAAGCAGTCTCTCAGTATTGTGTGGACTTTTGTGAGGAGACGCCATGTCGCGGGACACTTTAGGTAAGAAACTTAGCCGTGTTAAGGCTTTATTAGTTGCTCACTGTCCACCACTCAAAGTTAAGAGGGTTTCGACTTTAGCTAAGTGGCGCAAACTGTTGCGCGGACACCCTAAGTTTTATACAAAACGGACTAATGTCAGTTTTACTGATGAGGATTTGTTTAAAATATTGGATGAAATGACTTTTCCTTGCAAAATTCAGTTAGTTACTCCCATTCCTGACAGTTTAGAGTCTTAGTCTCTCAAGCCGATATACCTAGAGTACACAGGGCCTGACGGTCAGTCACTCGGTGGCTGTCGTGGGGTGCGCATCGGTGTCGGCGCTCTGTAGTTGTTAAGTGTTCAAGGTCACAGTAATATGAAATTGCGGATGTTGTGCTTGTTCAATGGTCTCTGAGGACTAGTGGATGACGGTTTAAGCAAGGTCATGTCGCAAACTCGAGTTTGACTTGGCACTTTTGCTGTTTCTCATCGCAGATTTGCTCCAAGTCGTCAAGGTCATGTGGACTCTGACTGAAACTCGGAGCGTAGTGCGAGAAACGGCAAAAGTGCCAAAAAATTTTGAGTTTCGGCGTGACCTTGACCTTAACAGTGTCAGTGACGTCATTTTGATGATGTAATGGATGATGACGTCATCAGCATGTCATTTCTGTGACGTCATGGGTGTGACGTCACGGAAATGACGTCATCGATGGTGACGTCATCAATTACGTAATCGATGACGTCATTTTGATGACGTCATGGGTATGACGTCATCGATTGCGTCATCATCGATGACGTCATCGATTACGTCATCGATGACGTCATCGGGTCGTTGACCTTGGCGATGACGTCATCACATTCCTCAGAGGTCATTGAACTGAGCCAGCAACCGCAAAAACACACTACTAATGCAATCCTCGCCAACCATTGAAAGTAAAATAAGTAAACACTCGATGTATTACAAAAAAGGTTTATACATTACAAACTTAAATTATTCATGAATGTGCGATATGTGTTGCCGTCCAGTGGTATGTGTGGGGGACGACTGTTTGCGAATTTTTGTCGGCAGGCTGAGGCTACCTGGACGGGAGAGTGCGCAAATGATGCAAGGGGATTAGGCGACCCTTCGAAATATTTTACAGAAGGATTAAAAAGTGCGCAAATGATGAACGACCTACCATATCACCGGCCCCGGAGATACAGGATTTTAAGGTCAAAATTTCACTACCGGGGGATAAAAAAACATGGAAATCTCCTCTTTTTGGGCTTTACCATACTGAAATGCATTAAATGTTAAGAACGTCAACTTAAAATCTTATTTTCAAAACACTTTAAACTCCATTACAACATTGCCTTAAAAAATATTCCAAACGTATTTTAGACATCTCTTTTTTTTCTGTATGCAATCAAGTGGTTACAATGACTACAAATATTTAAGACGATGGTTGAAAAAATCCGACTTAGTTTATGAACTAGCGGGCGTGCATCATTTGCGCAGAATGCGGAGAGCCAGGTAGAAGGGATGCGTGTTTAGCGCATAGTGAGCTCCAGGGGGCTCTCAGTTATATGCGTCGTTTGCGCAGTGCAGGGTGGTCGAAGCGGCATTATTTTTTATATACAAAGTTATTGAAAACTCATGTCAGTGTAAATGGTGTTTTGAATTATTAAACGTGTTTGGCTAAAGACATAAGTTTAAAAATGAGCAAAACAATATTCAACAGGACAGAAATAATGGCCAATAATCGGACACAATATCACGGCCTTGACCGTACATTAACACTTGGATTTAATGTTTACCATTTGTAGTTTGTTTCTATTGCAACAATGAATCTTATGTGTGGTTTTATTCTGAGGAGTTAGTATAGGAGAGGCTGCTATCTACAGTTAGAATAGAGGCAAATTTGCAATTGAAACATTCATGAAAAACATTTCAGCCTGAGCAATTACAGTAGTACAATCCGCACTAACCATACATGATACGCATGCATATTCAGTGGTATGTGTGGGGGATGACTGCGAATTGTTGTCGGCAGGCTGAGGCTACATGGACGAGATAGTGCGCAAATGATGCAAGGGGATTAGGCGACCCTTCGAAATATTTTACAGAAGGATTAAAAAGTGCGCAAATGATGAACGACCGAACTAGCAGACCGAAAGACATGGAAACTATAGATTTGACGGTGATAAGTTCAGTTTAATCAGTTCAGTGTTTACAGACGTAGGAAAATAATCGTTTCGTACGATAATTTGTCACCCAGGTGAAAATCATTAAAGCAATAAAAATTGCGAGTAAAATTATAGATAACAAAATTTAGATAAATAGAAATCATTGTTGAAATTCTGCATGAATATTTATAGTTTAATTGGAGAAAGTTAAAATTTTATATAATCTAGGAAAGCTTTAGAATAAATGTTTTTTGTTCAAAGTATTGTTAAGATACATTGCTTCTGTAATACCGAGGGAAAATTAGGACGAAAACAACTAGGAACTGTGTTTAAAGCACATTTTAACGGAACTACCATTTTAAGTTTTTACAATTGACAACTAAAAAACATAAAGAAATTACTGGGTTTCATGAAGTGTTTGTAGTTTGTGTGAATCGTGCGGGCTTTGTGCGCGTTGCGCGGTGATGGTTGATTATGTTATTACATATTGTGTATGTTCTATTGTACAAAGTGTGTGAAAATGTCATTGTGTGATACATGGGGAAACTGGATGCGTGGACATTTTATTCGTAAGTGCAATATTATTCGGTTACCATACGTCCTTTTTTCCCCGGACATGTCCTATTTTTTTAGCATAAAAAACGTCCGGGCGGATTTTTGACAATCAGTCCGTTTGTCTGGCTTTTTGGGTGCAGCAAATAGAATTTCTGTATTTATGTTTTTACCTAACTCAAAGGGAGTTAGTTTTTTTTTTATATTTTTACTTCGCCCAGAATATTATTAGGCCTATATTGCATTTTAAATTTAAAATGTTTAGTACAGTAGTTAATGTTGAATTAGTTCGCGAACCAGCATGATCGGGTTATGGTAACGGGGATTATGGGGTTTCAAATAGGTAAAAAATGGGTTTTTGGCATTTTTGTACCAGAATTTTCAAAATTCAACAATTTTAACTTAAACCATTTAAAGGAAACAAACAATTTAGTATTTTTAATTTTTAACTTGGCTTGACAGGTTACGGAAAAAGGCAAAAATAGGTTTCCCTTGTTAATTTGATGGGAAATCAACAAAACCCCTGTATATCGCTTATTTATTGACATAACTTGGTAAAATCTGAATGCGCACATTGACTAGCTAGGGTTCGACTGATATTTGCTTACAACACCCACATGGCGGCAAACCTACATACTCACCCCCATAGGGGTTTATGGGGAAAATAAAAAATACGAGAATTTTATACAATTTAGCATGCACCTGCACTGGGGAGAATATTATTGTCTATTTGCTTACAACATCCCATGGCAACAAATCTTCATCCTCAATCCCATGGTGTATATGGGGAAAATAAGAAATACCAAATTCCATTGGAAATTCGCCGAGTAAGCAGGTCTGCTGCGACGGGGGTAGTTTGAAATATTTGCTAGTTTTGCCTTCCGAATAACCTGGTCACGTTTGGCCCAGTCTATGGTTGTATTTCCGTTGCGGGACACAACTATCTCGCTCTCTGACGCCGAATTGTCGCTTGAACAGTACGTCCACTCAGAGCTTGGCAGACATCAGTAGTGTGATGTCGACGCAGCATTTCCTGCTAAAAGTCTCGCCAGGATACATAGTCAGCTAGTTATAAACAACGGACACTGTTCTGTACAACAACATAGAACGTTCTCCGGAACGAGTGATTCATATCCGATCCTTTTGCTCAACTGACACACTACTTTGTAACCTCAAACCCTAGAAACAGAGAGTACGACAAGACGAGCACCCGCAGCAGTTATCAGTTAAGCAGGTACATGTATCAGTGTCATACTGGAATACTACCAATATTATAATTCCGTGTTAAATTAGATAGAAAGTGAGAGCGTCGCGCCATGACCTGCACCCCTTGTTTGTCGAATGTTTCTTTTGTGTTAACATATAAAATCTAACCAGGTTTCCTGTTACCTAGGTACCTGTTAAGTTTTTCTATGGTGTCATGTAGGTGGTGTGATGTCCTTGGAAATTAGCCTAAACGTGTATATAGAAATATTTTATTTTCTAAGCAGATTGGAGTTGATTTGTTTGCTCATAAATTTCTATTATATTTTAATTCTTACGCGTTTATTTTTCAACTAAATCTAACTCAAATAACTTTATCACTTTTTATATGATTATCATTAGACGGTATCATCATCAGATTCTTGCACTGGATATGCATCAGTGCAAGAACGGACGAATGAGAACGTTATATTCTAGGCTTAAGTATAAAAGTATCAGTTAAGTGTCAATATTTCATATATGTATGATACATCCAGGCACCGGCGTATTTGATACTGATAAACACTTAGGCCTCTTACACACAATCGGGCGCGAGCCGCACCTGTATAAAGATTTTTACAGCATAAATACAATCAATACCATTAAATTTAATTGGTATTACAGTAATACAAATCTATTAACGATAAAATGTACCTGTTAAATATGTTTATTTATTGTTACGTTTGTGGAAAATCAAGGCTACCACCCTTAGATAGATAATAATTTTTTTTTAATGCTAAGAGTATTTAACCGCAACTAGTAGGCGTATACGTGTTGCTCGAAATCGAGCAATTTATTTTAATTAATACAATATAAATGTTACTTTTAGCTCTAAATAAATTACATCCGATCAATCCAATATTGTAAATATTTTTAATCACCAAAACTACACGTATTTCTTCAGCTGATAATTAACAGATGTTTAAAATGCTTTATTCAATCCCATATTGTTATTTAAATGGGAAATTTTGAGAGCTCAATGGTGGGTAGCACCTTTATTTTCAGTCCGATTCTCATCAGTTTTTGGCGGAAACAACCTCAGACCAAGCCCTATCCTACCCAAAAACTTGAGAATCGGTTGAAAATTGTAGGAGGAGTTCTCAACACAAAAAAAACCCCTTAGCGTTTTAAATATGGTAAGTATATATTACAAATGGTTAAAAAATATATAATCTATATTTATAAAAGATGATGTTGGTATATATATTTGTACATATATGTGATCTATGGACTCATCGATGGCGGAAGGCGTGGGGCACCTCTTGGCGGGCTGGAGGAGCGAGAGCGAAGAGCGGGACTGCGCGTGCGAGAGTGACTGCGGCTGCGCGTGCGAGCGATACGCTGTCACAGTCACCTGCCCGCCACAGCGGCCGCCATCTTGCTTTTTACCACTCAATCTTGTCTCCTGCACTCCTCTCTTGCAGGGCTACGGATGCGCGGTGGCGGTGGCGTCCAAAGTGAGGAGTTTATAGCGCTCAGGTGAGGGGAGGGGTGTGGGAAGGGGAACCGAGCGGCAGGTGCAAGAGCACAACTCCGGCGTGTCATGGCAGGCAATCAAACTTTTCATTAAAATCATATTGTTGAAAACAAAAAATGCAATAACTCCCGATACATTCAACCTTTTGAGGTCGGGTTTGTAGCAAATTGCTTAAAATGCAAAGCGCTTTAAAATGATGTAACATATGACGTAGGCCAAATGAGTTTCTCTGACAACTTCCACAAAGGGACGTCCCTAAAGGAAGTCTTGGGAATAACTTCATTGGCCTACGTCACATGATGCATCATTTTAAAGGGCTTTGCATTCTAAACAATTTGCCACAAACCCGACCTCAAAAGGTCAAGTATATCGGGAGTTATTGCATTTTTTGTTTCCAGCAATATGATTTTAATGAAAAGTTTGATCGCCTGCCATTATTGACTCGGTCATCCTTTTGAGGTCGGGTTTGCGGCATTGTTCTCTATTCTTAGAGACCTTTAATTTTATGTACATATTGACCTATACTTACATTTAAGATTTTCTTCCGACTCCTTATGGGCCGTCCCCCCTTGGAGGTATAAGGACAAAAAGTAGTTCAGGTAGTAGACCTTGTCACTCAAAATAAGTTTGCAAAGTTTTATTACTTAAATACTTTTAAAGATGTTAGACCGTTTCCAGACTTTTTTTCTACCCTGTATATTTCACCAAGTTATAGCAAAAACACTACAAGTTAAATTATCAAATCTGTATTCCAGTTCCGGTAGATTAGGCTATTTAATAACCTTAAAATGAAACATCAACATTCGGATAAGTCATGATTTATAGTCACTTGTAATTAGAACATTAGAGGCGTGATAAAACACATGTTGTTCTATCCAGTGATCCGATTGGTAAAGATTGCAACAGCTTTTTCAAAGCTTTAATCTTCATAAACACAAAACCTAACGCATCAATAGTCAACCGATCACGTAAATTGAACCCATTAGAAATATTAAGTAACAATCAACTTAAATTTCGAATTCACAGGAAGCCTACGACCACTGACCCTGACAGGCGATCCATAACACCTCGCACCACCCTCATGGTGTAGTGCCCTACAGCAAAAATGCACCATATCAACAACATCCTATAATTCACAGACTACAGTAGGCCTACACTGAGTATCCCACTGATCCGTGCGATAACGAAGATGTCGTGTTAAAAATAAAAAATATCGTGGTAGAAAAAAGACAAAAGAGTTCTATGGTCAATGGTGCGGTACAACATGAATCGTAAAACAAGTTAAAAATCTTTTAATTCACTCTATGATCGATTAAATTTGTGGCTATGGAATTCTGATCAACTTGGCGGTGTTAACTTAAACCTTCAAAACAGAATTATTTTCTACATCTTATATAGGCTACTATAGGACTACTATTCTAAATTAGGTAAGATAGTGAAACCCAGAAACCCCTTCAAATGAAAAAGGCCACCAAAAACCACAAAAATTGCATTCGAGTTCACAAAATTATTTGTATTGATTTGACAAGTATACTTTAGTAATTAAAAATGCCAATCAATACCAGCATAAAAACAAATAATTACAATTTAAATGGCTGAGCGTCAGCGTCATTTTAATCAAATGTAATCTACAACTCAGCCAGGTGGTAAATGCCGACCACAACAATAACAAAGATAAGAAGTAGGCTCCAGCTGATAAGATAACCCAGGCGACGACGCGTCACAGTCTTCAGTCACTCTTTGTGCGGGGCGGATATGAGTCACTTGGACAAGTGTTTTATACACATACTGTAGTAATGTTTGCAATCGAACTTTATTCATTGAAAAATCAAGTGGGGATTATGTGTTACAGTTTTGTGTTGTGTCTGAAGATGAAGCTCTAAAAAGCTTTTGAATCGGCTGTTGCAAATTTTTACGAATTGGATCATTGAACAGCACAACAGGTATGTTACGCCTTTATTGTTGTTATTTAATATACATCCCTTGGTTTACTATAGCGTTCCCACGTAAATCTCCGTTTTCATGTTTGTTTTGGCTTGAATTGTATAATAATTTACAACAACAAAGTTTAACAATGTTCTCATTACCGTAACAATTTAAATTTCATTTGTCTCTTATGTATAACATGCAAGACTTATTTTTGTGACTGTTTTAAGCCGCGTTTACATTGGAGTTGCAGTCATTTAATTTAGTCTGCAATTTTTTGTCTCCAAACATTTTGTTGACGACTGTTTTCCACCGTGAGTGGAAAACAAAAATTTCTGGGGACTAGACCGCGATAGGATGAATTTATAAGGTAAAACAGACTGTTCCTAAAAAGTTAATTTACTGTTTTCTATGGCCTAAATAATGAGGCCCCTCGCTAAATAAATTAGAACAAGATTACAATAATATAACTACTGTTACTGTATGTTCTATCATGGTTTCAAAGTGACCTGTACTGTATACGCTTGTCATTATGCGATGAACTTTACAAAAAAAAAAAAAAAACTCCAACCAACCACACAGGCTTATCAAAAGAACAAGTATACATTCATGGTACTAAACTTCGTGATTACACAATAAATTAGGATGATTGGTGCTAAATAGTCACGCCGTCAGTGTAGGGCCTATAGGCGAAAAAGACGATGTACGAAAAGGTATCTAACACGACCGGAAAGCGATGTTACCTATGCCTAAAAAATGGCCGGTTAAAAGGAAGTTGTTCATGTGAGATGGTAGCCCGGTTAATAAACGACCCCTGTGAAACACTGATAACATTCCCCTGTTTTGGGCGGTATTTTTATTTATTTATTTACGGGTAACCATTCTTACATACTTATTACGATTGTTGGCAGATGGCGTAAAATATAAGGCGGTCCATAGTCCTGACTTACGAATAATGCACTACAGTAATACAAATAGCCTATACAATACAATTTACATGCCTTTACTTGAGTAAAAAATTATTTTGTGCTGTTTTTATTTTTAATTTTTAAGAATACGTTTTCTTGAAGGTTAAGGCTTGATTTAAGTTCCTCATGCCTCATAATTTATGTCTACCCTACAAAAAGTCTTAAAAGGAAGATAAACTGAGTTATTATTCTACTGCACTGAGAGTTATAATTTTTTTTTTACTTTTAAGGTATAAAAGTCCTAATATAACGATTCAATAAAAAAATACCACGGGATCCGAAACAGGGGAATACCATAGGTCTACCACGTTTTCCCCAAAAGCTCTATCAGGGTTTCTACAGAATTTCTATTATTCATTTCCCTGACCCTTCTGTAACACTTCCCTGACCAAAATTCTCAACAACGCTGTATGGCATTTGTGCTTTATAATTAAGTGTGCGTGGGCACAAGAACATGTATTTAATGAAGTATGATGTTTACTTTGTCTTAAATAAAAAAATAATAGTGAAATCTACTAACATAAATAAAAATTTCAAAACCCATTAATTTTAAACCGGGTGTCAAATAAAGTCCGTCGGCACCCTAATTTTTTAATTTGTTAAGATAAACAAATATCGTTTGGGGGTGACAGTAACTGAACACAATGTAGCTTTTGACGTTATCAAACATTTTTAGTCATGTTAGGGGGACGGCCCACAAGGAGTCAGACAAAAATCTTAGGTTGATGTGTACGTCAAATTAAAGGTCTCACTTGGCAGAGTACAATGCTGCAAACTAGACTTAAAATGGATGACCCAGACGGAAATGGTATAGGCATTCAAATGATGTGACATAAGCCAAAGCATATTTCTGTATAAGAATTCATGGGGGTGTCCCTTAGAGAATGTTTAAATTGGAACTTCTTAAGCCTCTAGTCACATCATAGGCTACATAATTTTAAACGTCCTTACCTTTGGAGTAATTAGCCACAAACCCGACGTCAAAACGTTGAGTATTAAGAACGTTATTGCATTTTTAAATGTTATATACCCATATGATTTTAATGGAAACTTTGAATGACTACCTTTTCCGTCAGGGTCATCCATTTAAAGAATAGTTTGCAGGATTGTACTCTGCCAACTGGGGAGGCCTTTAATTTGATGTACATATCACCCTATGCTTACATTTAAAAATTTCTTCTGACTCCTGGTGGGCCGTCCCCTTAACATGACTAAAAATGTTTGATAACGTCAAAAGGTACTTTGTGTTACTATCACCCCCCAAATGATATTTTTTATCTTAATAAAAAAATTAAAGGGGGCGGACTTTTTTTACACCCGGTAAAAATTAATTTAAACCCGGTTAGGATTACCGGCAAAAATTAATTAAAACATACAACCCGGTAGGAATTAAATTAAACTAGGATAAATCATACCATACCAGCTGTTCCCAACATGTATTACGCACCATTACAGGTTGGGTTTACTACTTTGTTCGCACCCTTATACCCTTGGGGGTATGCAAAGGGTTTACTTTGTTTACGTGGAATTATTTGTGATGGCAGACACTATCTATTACACGTATAGTACCACTTGATTTTTAAAAATTGAGTAGTGCCGATCGTGGATAGAGCATTAGCTTATGTTTAAACAATGAGACTAAATCCACAGTTAAAAACTTGACTAAAAACGCACCAATAAAGTATATTTTTTCTAAAAATACATTTTTATTATTGAACTGCATTTTTATCATCAAGCATACTGAATGAGATAGAAGTTGACAATTTGGCAGAGCATAAAGCGCATAAAAAATTGTTATAGTACATTTATTAGTCAGATCCAATCAAACTGTGCTTGAAAGCTGTCTCCGTAAAGGTACCGTAAAACACTGGTTGAGAAGTGATCAATAGCAAGTACGTTATTACACAATGTTATTCAGTTTAACCACGATTCTTAACATATTAAACTTATTATAAAATTTACCAATTAAAATTAAAAAACATATTGTTTAGTATTTACCATAAGATTTATCGTATGTTGCACAAACTCTATATTATTTCTATTAGGATATGTTTATTGAAGATTTAGACTTTTATAGTGCTTGAAATAGGTTATAAAATTTACTAGCTGATGGGTGGCGAACAAAATTTTATAAGTTAGGTTTTCAAAAGTAGGCATATAGCCTACCAGCATCTGCATTTGAAATTAATATATTTAAATGGCCAAAGGTAATGGTGTTCTTCGAGGAGTAAAAAGTGATTTTAAAGTAAAGGATTGAGATGGTGGATACATACAATTTACTATATCCTACATAATTAATGGATGCTCTTCGTATTAATTGAGGCCATGGGATTATGAACATGATAAAAACAATTCTTAACTTGATAACTTAGCCAATCATACCGCCGTTTTTTGTTGTATGTAAGCTAAGTAAGCCTATAAAGGCTATAGGGAAAATATTACTTTCTCAGGAAAGCTTGGCTTTTTTCAAAATACCAAAAGATAAATAGGCTACATCATCTATACTGAAATTACAGTCACAATTAAGAGGATGTATTTTTATTTACTTATGAAAAATTAAAAAGGTTCTAGTTATGTCAATTTTAGTTTGAAAACAACCACAAAACTCAGTGTTCCTTCGCGAGGAATCGTCCCTTATTCACACATCTTACTTTTCACGCATGAATAACATTGCAATTTTGTACTATTTAAAATAATGGACCTTTTGTTGCGTTTCTCCAATTACACTACACACACAAAAGGACATTTCTCGAATTTTAAACAGCTACTATATTTGCCTGAATTGTAAAATTAACATCACAACGACACTAACGACAAAACACTTTAACCTCATTTAGTTTTATCGAATGAACCGGATTGTTGTGGCTGCCATGCCAATGACGTCATAGTGTTGGTTGATGGCCGCTACCTAGTAGATATTGCCTTGCTCCTAACCTCATGAATCCCGGTGTTCTCTTTAAAGGACATTAATAATTAAGTCACTAAGTCCTGATTAATTAATCATATGTGTTGTGCTTGAAACCTGGTAACCTTTTTAAAGGACACCTATTTTGTAGTCGTTAAGACCTGAGATTAAGTAAAAATAAAATTAGGTAAATCTTGAGTTTAGCGACGACTATAGGAAATTCAAATTTTTTTCCAAAATATTAGACATTTCACCCTGATTCCAAAAATTAAAGGTTTTCACACCGTATTCAAATTAACCGGGATGTTAAGCTGACCACGAATATGTAAGAATTATTTCGATCCGATTTGAAATAAGCTCGAAAATGCGGGGAAAAGGTTAGAAAACCATCAGATGAATTTTTTTAAAGTATGTCATGTGGGTACTCAAAAGACGCAGAATTGTATGTAGAATATAAATATGTATATATTAATTTAATACAACAAACTAGAAAGAAAAAAACTTATAAATCAAATAAAACCACACTGAAACTTGAACCACTAACATAATCAAATGGTTGTTGTTGATGTACTACCATAAACTGTTAGGTAATAGGCAATACTATATATATATAGGTACTAACTTACATCACATATAATCTAAAATAACACTAACCTAACCTAACCTAAACTAACCATCATGTGAGTTCTATCTTGGTGTATTTTATTCACAATAAATATGTATGAATTCATATTTTCCAAAAAAATTTGCTTGATATGACTCACATGATGGTTAGGTTAGGCTAGGTTAGTTAGGTTATGCTAGTGTTATTTTAGATTATATGTGATGTATGTTAGTACCTATGTTTTATAAAGTACTGCCTATTACCTATAGTGGTTCTGTACATCAATAACAACCATTAAAACATTGTTAGTGATGGTTCAACTATGTAAGTTTCAGTGTGGTTTCATTTTATTTATATTTTTTCTTTTTTCATTACTAGTTTGTTGTTTTCATCTAATATATACATATCTGTATATACCAGATTTTATTCTAAATAAAATTCTGTGTCTTTTGAATGACCACATGACATACTTTTAAAATAGTTCATCTGATGGCTTTTCCAGCTTTTTTCAAATTCCCTGGCTTATTTAAAATCGGATAGAAATAATTTTTACATAGGCTATTCGTAATTAGCTCTTATATATCGGTTATTTTAAATACCCACATGTATTTCAGAATAAAAATTTCTTAACGGGTTTTCCGATTTTCCGGGGGTTTCCGAGCTTTTCAGAGGGAAAATATCATTTTCGGAATCAGCGTGAAATTTCCGACATTTTCGAATTTTTTCATTTTCCGATGGTCGTAGCTAAACTCAAGAATTACCTGAAATTTAGTTAAACCAGACCTGACGTCCTATTTAAAAAGACAATTGGGTAAAATAATTATAAGTATAAATAACTCGGCGAAATTTCGTGGTACAATGTTGGTAGTGATACTATTTTTTCATTCTTGGCAACAGCATCAGTTGATAAGTTGACCGCCAGATAGCAGCACCTACTTTGTTTTGGTTGAAATGGATAAAACATGGCCTCCATTCAGGCCTCAATATTTTTATGCCTATGCCTACTGTTCCTTTTTAAAAGGACAAAAAGGACTAGATCTCAAGGCTACTGATGGAAATGTCATATCCAGGTCTTAGTAATGTTTAAGTATTCGTCCTAATAAAAGGATACCAGGTGTTTCCTAATACGAAATGACATTTTTATCTGGGATTCAGGAGGTTAAGAGGGAGTAAGTATGCTGTACCGATAGCAATCCAAACATTTTACAGGCCTATGCCAGAAAACCTTAATTAGCTTATTTATTAATCTACGGTTTACTCTATAACATGATAACATTGAACAACTCCCAATATGACATCAGTAGACAAGTGAAAAGTAAACCGCTAAAATTAACACCAAGCAATCAATAAACACCATTAAAGTAATAATGACATCCTGAAACATTACAACTCACTATTGTTAACTACAGTTGCAAAATAAAACAGTTACCTCAGATTTTTCGAGCGTGAAAGGTGTTAAAGTGGAATCACAGAAGTGTTGAACGCACAACAGTAGGTACACTCACACTGATCAACCTGATGCGTGTGCCGTCAGCCGTCAGCGGTGATTCGCGCCTCCTCCGGTAGAGCGCAGCTCTGCTCCATTTCGTCACCCGTTGTCCGTTGATGCAGGTAGCCCTAACGCATTGGTTGATATCGTTCATAGTTATTAGAGTAATAAAAGAGCAATAACTAGGGTTCTAGAGATTTTAGTTATCTACCATACCGGGGGGGAGGGGGTTTCATAACTTTTTAAATAGGGGTTGAATTGAAAACCATGCTTTTAAAGCACCTCAATCATAAAAACTTGTAATAAAGTAGGTCAGATAAAATTATTTATCGAAAGTAGGTCCTAACATAAACACATCAACTGAATTAGGAATAACTAAAATCTAAATTTGAATTAGGCCTAAAAATAATTACTTCACAAAAAAAACTTACAACAGCCTGTAACACCACTTTTCAACAGAAAAGTTTATAAATAGTTCCGTTAAAATGTCTTTAAAAACAAAATTTACTGTATTGTTTTGTCCTATAATTTTTCAATTGATAGAACAAAAACCTTCAATCTTAACAACACTTTGAACCGTAAATTATTGTAAAGCATTCCCAGAAATCTGGAGACTTCATCGTCTTGTAATTTTAACTCTTTTATATTAAATTATCAATATAAGTTACACAATACATTTTAACAACGATTTCCATTTATTTAAATTTTGTTATCTCTATATATTATTTTGCACCAATTAGTATTGCTTTAAGGATTTTCACCTGAAAGCAAAATTATCGTACATATTTTACGGTGACATGTCATCGTGGTAGGCCTACACAAGAAGCCGAACTCGTACAAACGTAAGCCTATGTCGGTCCGTCTGGAAAACTGAACTTATTCAAACTAAACTGATCGCCGTCCATTCACATTCTATCGTTTCATGTCCTTCGGTCCGCTAGTTCATGATATGTTTCGGATTTCTTCGGCCATCGTCATAAATCTTCATAGTTATTATTAATAGTTTGTAATGTCTTGATTAGGCCTACAGTTAGTGTAGCCCAAAAACGAAATTTCTAAAATACATTTAGAATTTCAAAAGACAATGTTGTAATGAGGTTATAAAATTTAAAATGTTCTGAAAATTAGATTTTAATTTGACTATATATTTAATGTATTTCAATGTGGTAAAGACCAAAAAGAGGAGATGTGCCTGATAATGTTGAAATCCCCCTCGGTAGTGATATTTTAACCTTAAAATCCGGTAATCTCCGGTTAAATCCGGTGATATGGTAATCCTGTAAGGACCAGTATAACTTCTGGAATGAAATTTCAAGACATCGAGAGAGGTAGGGCGAAAATAATTTGGATAGGCCTAATAATAATAATGGATTTGGACGGTTGATTGTTTACTGAAATGTTGGACTAATTACAGATCATATTTTAGTTTAGATACATATAATATTAGATTGTCTAGATTTGAGATTATATTTTTACTACTGTAGTCTTTTCGTAAAAAATAACAACTAGTCACAGAATCTAGAAAACTGATTTGATTTTAAAGGTGAATAACACAGTATGGCTAAAATTAGTTGAAGAGACAAACTGGTAGTTTATTCACAAACCTATCGATACTTGATACAGTACTTTGATACTTTATCTGAAACACCAACGCACTCTGTGGTGCGTATTTTAAGGTGAGTATGACTGAAGGGGTGAGTGTGATGATTGTGATGGATCAGATGAGGTGTAGCTTTGTTACTGACAAATATCAGCTGTTTTATTTGTCAGGATCATTAATTAATAGCCCAATGACCAAAGGCAGCTGGGCCCAGTATCGAACCATCAAAAAGCACTAACTTTTCTCAGGATCGAACCGGCTACCTTCAGGTTTCAAGGCGAGCTCTTTAACCACTCAGCTACCCAGCCTATTCAGTCGATGTAGGTAGTTAGCTTATTCTGAGTTTTATCCCTTGCAATGTTTGTCACAGTCAGCACAAATTAGACAAGAATATTAACAACGATTGTATTAAACCATTGCATTGAATGACTTAAACCATATTGCCTTTCTAAAGCTAAAACTAACATTATGATGATAAAAAAATAAAGCCGTATATTACTTGTGCGCAGATGAAGATAGAAGTAAATAATTTAGCAAGTATTGTCCAATAAATATCCCAATACGGTATATTTTGTTTCTTAGGCTTTTGGACAGAAACATAGTGTTAATAATTGCCTTTGGGCATGGTATGAAAAAAGGTTTCAGACAAAAAAATTACAGATATAGACCACCTCTAAGTTGATTAGCCAAAACGCAAAAAAATGTTGAAGCAATGGAAAACAATTAATTAATTACTGTGCATACCATGTTTTAGGAAAAAGGTCTTTGTATTTATTTAATAAAGCCGAGTTTAAAAACCAGTTTTTTTAAGAAGTACTGTACTTTAGAAAAAAAATAAGTCAATTATGTCAAAACTAACTAATTATGACTTTTTTGTTAAGTCCTCATCACATAGGGGTCTTCCATAAATGGTTACGTGTTCTGAGCGTCGAGTGTTTTGAGCGGCGAGTGTTCTGAGCGGCGAACCTCAGGTAGAAAAGGGTAAAATGGAATTTGCGGGGAATTCCTCCCTTCGGCAGGGAGAAACTCGTGAGAGGCTCTGAGTACAATACCTCTCAGGTGACTCTGACCTATATATAGGCCTACACTCGCATTTTCAGTGTCTTTACATCAGTTCACTATACAGTAAATGCAATACAATGTGAATGCCAATTCAAACAAGACGCATAGGGTCTTGTTATTAAAAGTTAGTCAATATATACTTATATTTATTAAACTTCATTAATAAAGTAATTGGCGTATAAGTTATTTATTACGTATTCTCAGTACCTTAAAAATCCATCTATCTATACTTTTTTAATACGCTAAGGGGTTTTTTTGTGTAGAGAACTCTTCCTACATTTCTCAACCGATTTTCAAGTTTTTGGTGTCGTTGGATAGGGCTTGGTCTGTAGTTGTTTCCGCAAAAAACTTATGAGAATCGGACTTAAAATAAGGGCGCTTTCAACAAATTAAATTTGGAAAATTCCCATTAGAATAACATTGAAATTGGTCAACCTGAGCCCGAACAACAATGCCGAATGCCGCCTCGCAGCCCTAGTGCTAGGCGAGTTTGATGGCTGCAGAGGTTTACGGGGATCGTGTTTTAAAATTAACCAATTAAGATAGAGATTGACTCTTAACTTTTATAAAAGTAGAAAAAAGGATCTGGTCGGCTATCTTTTTAGAATTTTAAAATAAAATTTCTAATTTCAGCTATAACTGTCTAAAATCATCTCTTTTCTTAATCTTTTTAACTGAAGTTTTCCATTAGTTTTGATGAAACTACCAAAGTGAGATTACCTAAGTGTAACCAAGGAAATTTAGCACCGTTATTCTTCTTTAATATGACACCTTAGTTGTAGCTCTAGGCTGCATTTAACAGAAAATAAAAGGATTCTAAAAAAAAACCCTTGCATTTGCATCGAGAATAACATATGAGTACCAGGTTAACCGAGCCTTGCTCGTTGGTTTTGATTCAATTTTAATATTTTCACCAACAACCAACTATACCTCTTCACAGTTAACAGTTGTTTCAAAAGGTCTGCTTAACATTAATGTTCCTTTATTTTTGTTTACATTTAGTTGTTATTTCGTTACCAAAATAGCAACCCATAAGACCAATGTTAAAAATTACAATTTTTAAACTTAAATTTAGATTAAATTTGATTTTTCCTGGGATTGAGGTTGTTTATAAACTTATTTTTGGGCCAAAACACTCTTTAATGCAAAGTTTAAGCAAAATCTAACAGCTAGATTTCAAGATCGTGGAACACACATCCCTTCTGAGATTCCTCGTATTATAGTATAGGATTTTAGTCAGTTCTCTATCTTAATTGGTCAGTTTTTAAAATGATTTTATGATGAAGATAATGATGAAGACAAGATCCGTTTTTTGTACTTTTAGAAAAAAAAGAGCCAGTCTCTATCTTAATTAATTATTTTTGTAAACATGATTCCCGTAAACCTCTGCATCCATAAAACTCGCCTAGCGCTACGACCGCGGCCGCGAGGAGAGGTTCTCCCTGCCGAAGGGAGGAATTCCCCGCAAATTCCCTTTGATCCTTTTCTACCTGAGGTTCGCCGCTCAGAACACTCGCCGCTCAAAACACTCGCCGCTCGGTGGACGACACCCCATAAATTACGTCATCTGAAAATAGGGGGGGAGGGTCCAGATTGAAATGACGATAAGGTGATGTGCAAAGGGGGGGGGGGTCGGCTTTGATATGACGTCATTGTAAATATGATGTTTTATATGAAACTTTAACAGTAAAACACTGATAAATTCTAACACAACTCCACTATTATAAAATAATTATCCATAAAATACATTAGAATATTTTAATGCGTTGTTTTGTAGTTTATTTTTCCATTGAGAAAGTCATTTTGGCTTTATTTCTGAAGGTAAATTCAGATTTGATTGGTAAACTTTTTTAGTTTATCATGTAGCGTTTAAAAAGCATTATTTTTTATATTTAAAAGGGAGGTTTGTTAAAAATGACGTCATTTTTTCCGAGAGGGGGGGGGGGGTCAGACATATTATGATGGTAGGATAATTTTAGGGAGGGGGGGGGGGTCCAAAAATGGCCAAAAAGCGATGACGTAATTTATGGACGGCTCCATACGAATGTGATGGTAATTTTTTTAATTTCTGCGTTTCCTGGAAAGTATCAGAACCTCATGCCCTTCACTATTTCGGAATAGTAAACCAGCAGGCATTGATGGTTGTCAACGAGTTAAAAAAAAAAATAAAACCCTTCAATTCTTGGCTTTACATAGTTTTTTATTTATTTAATTTTTTTTATATATTTTAAAAAGTACAAATGTCCTACCGATGTCTGGCGTTAAAAATATATTCTTGTGCTTCTCTTTATTTCGACCCATAAAATCATATTCCGGAGTGGCATTTTATCTATTGGAAACTGAGAGACGCTTTCCAAAGCCCCTAAAAACCTGATGGGAATGGTCAATGTTTTCTCCCAGCAGTTGATGTTTTCAGGTCAGTGAGTACAGAGGTTTTCCACTTCCAAACAGCCGAAAGGACACCTAGGATTTTGCCCGCTGTAGGAGCGAGCTGATGATGGGATGGCGATGGGGTGGGGGAGGGGGGAGGGGGAGGTGATGGGCATGGCAACGAACGACCAAGCCGAGCAGCAATCGTGGCTCCCTTGGCGGGATTTTATCCCGTCTCCGGGATTTTCAGACCCCGCGAGCGGGATTAAAAAACGGGGTGTTTGATAAAATGAGATTTGTGACCTTCTGAAAAGAAGCGAATTTTAAATTTTACCTAATCGATTTCCTTTTATTCTTCTACATTTTTTAAGTATGATTAAAAATAACAATAGTTCTCAAACATATTAGCCTATCCCAATATTTTTATAAGGTTCTAATCGTAAAGTTAGTGAAACTTCTCTAAAAAAACAGTTTTGTGGACTGTTGGAAACGGTAATCTAGTTTACTTAAAATAGCTAACCTTTTTTGGTTGACAAATAAATTTGCGAATAATAATGAATAAATGATAATGATCATTTAATTATAATTATGATTTAATTTAACTTAATGATAATGGTAATGATAATGAATAAATTTGCGTTTGGGAGCTATGTTCATATGTAAATGTAGGTTTAAGCAATAGCCTATGAATAAAGAAACAAACAATTTACATGCGTTGTTTCATCAATATCTGTTGGAGGCCTAGTTCAGGATTTTAAAAGTCTGATAAACGCAATATAATAACAAATATAAGTTTGTGATGGGGGTTGTTAAAACGTCGAAAAACCGGGCCAGAACCAGATTGATAAAAAATGGGATATAACGGGATTCCTCAGTTCGACCTACGGGATTTTTATTTTAGTCGTGGTGAAGAGGGGGAGGGGGTGGCTATCCACCCTTCTACCTAGGCCTAGGCCAGGCCAGGCCTCAGTCTGAGTGTAGCCCTGTTAGCCTGCTGCAGTCTAGAGTAGTCCGACCGCTACCCCACTGGAACAGCCACCAACTGAAGACACTGTATTGTATGAGGTAAGGGACTTGGTTGTCTCTAGGCTAGTTTTTCTGATTGTTGAAAACAAGTTTAAAACTTTACGAAAATGTTAAAGCCGAAAAGCTTTGGTAAGATCCTAATGTTAAAGCCGAAAAGCTTTGGTAAGGTCCTAGTGAAATGTGTGGGTTCCCTAATTGAAACTTAAAAGTTCATTTAAAATTTAGATGATTTTTTCCTAAACTGAAAATAAACTATTGCTTTCTTCATCCCATTACATTTAACTCATTTTATTTTTTATTATTCTGTAGCAAACCTTATGTTAAGGCAAAATATTCCCCTTGTACACAGCTCGAAAGAATTGTTTTAAATCATTGTTTTAACAATTAACAGGTTTAACCAAGGGTACATTAATGAACAAATAAAAAAAAACTAATTGCAAAAGAACCATGTTTAATAAGAATGCCTCTTACACTGATGAAAAAGATACGAGCAGTGAGTGTCTTCTTTTCCATGATTTCGAAATCTATCGGGTAGGCAAGATGTTGACATTTGAGAGTGTTTTGTTCCAAAAATAAATTTAGAAATAGACATTGGACTAATGGCATATTTTTTGTCGGCATTTATCTTTGTGAAATTCTTAAGTTAGGTTCTTTAAGTAATGCTACTTATTTTGAGTTATTAATCGTCGGCTAGTCTGAATCGGACAAAGAGAAGCCTAGTACACGGTGTTTCTTTTAAAATACAACACACGATTTGAAATCAAATATTTCAAACCTAACATGTATCTATAGTACGGTATTAATATTTATATATTTATTTGTTGCGAACCCTGTGTTCCACATACGGTGTATCCCAGCCGAGACAAAAACTATATCTGTTGAGTGATTCAGCACGCGGGGCGTGTGGGAGACAGTGTCAGACACGTCTACAATAAAATATTTACAGATATATCACTAGAATACAGTAATTAGAAGAAGACTGTAAATTGAAGGTATGAAAATAACTAACAAATTTTTGAAGAACTCGCGAAAGGACATTTTATGAATGTTAAGGGATTATTATGTCACATCACAGCTAGAAGTATTCTTAACTTCTCTCAGCATTGTGAAGTACCGCCGCCGCCGCGCCGCGCCGCCCTGGTCGAGGCAGGTAGTGTACCGGCGACTCCGCACACCTTCCGTTTATCGCCTTCCCATCAAACCCTCGTCAGACCGTCATTAGGCTAAACATCTGCCACCCCAAGCTGTACTGATTTGTCGCATTAGCACTGTAGGTACCAATTTAGCATGCATTCGCCGCTCAGGAGGTTCTCCCTGTCGAAGGAAGGAATGCCCTGCAAATATACCATTTGACCCTTCTCTACCTGAGGGTCGCCGCTCGGTGCGTGCCAGCTTAACGTTTGCCAAGTGGCTAGTGATCGGAAACAGTGAAGCATCTTCATTAAATCAGCGAGTGAACGGGATAACTTATTCATTACCGAGGCATATGACACGACATTTCCCTTTTGCAAGAACACCATGATAAATAGTTTTTGGCCTAAACTCTACCCATTATAAAAATAAAATACTTTACCTATACTTCTTTGATAAATTTATTCTTACACTCGTGCTCCAAGGACCAATCAAACACATTTGTTAGGATGTAGAGTATTAAGGTTTTGGTGCAGAGTGTAGAGTACTGACCCTTGTCACATATTCAGCGCATTCAAAGGGGGAAAACAAGAACCTGATACTTTACAAAATATTCCTCAGGCCAACTGTTGTTCTTGCCTGCCTAGACTTATCTCTAATGACAAAAATGTGAAACAATCGCCTTCTGATCGTTCAAATGGTTAAGAGAGGAAAAATAAATTGGCTATGAGGCTCTGTTAAAGTTAAATCTTTTTGGATTTGATTAGTTTGTTTACGATTAATATAATTTTAAATAAATAAAATACGTAGTTTCGTCCGAAGCCCAAATTATCGTACGAAAATGCAGAATCGTACAGTGATGTAACGTACATCGTAAGGGGACATCGAGAAATAACATTCTATCACCAATTTCTAAAATTATTTGTTCCCCTATGGCCTAAAGGGCCGGAATTTATCACTCCGGCCGGCGAGCCATACCGCGAGACACCGACTCGACGTATAGACAGTTGCATTAATCAATGACGCAACTACAAACCCGTTTATACCAGCGACCAAGGAATACTATTGTATTATACTACTATAGTATACTATAGTATTGCTTGGTCGCTGGTCTATACATAGTAGTGCTAAATGGCTATGGCGATACGGTTACCTCCCATCTCATCCGTTCCCATTCTCCTCCAAACCCAAATCGGTGCCATCTCATCCGAATTCCTGAGTGACCCTTATAAACCCCTGCCTCTACCGCGGCGGCGAACCCCCTAATTAAATATTGTGATATTCAATAGTCGACCAATTCAATATTGTGATTATCATAAAAAAAACTACACTTATTTACAGCTTTATACATGTTTAAAATGCTCAATTCAATTCCACTGTTATTCTAATAGGCTATACTGGGAAAATTCTCATTTTAAGTTATGGACTGGCGGTGTCATGCGCTAATTGCGCAATTTCTTATATATGGTAAGTTAATTCTACTTCCATTTTGCCAAACCATTGACATTCATAATTATTGTTAATCAGTATGTTATTATACAATTACATAAATTCGGGTAAATTGCTCTAGACCTATTTATTTACACACTATCGGATTGCTCTAAGTTTTAGGTTACATTATACAATAAACACAATATGTCAATTGTTACGGTTCCATTCGTATCCACTAGATTACTGTTGCAGCACTTAACAACCAAATTTACCACTTAGAATTATTTTAGTTTTTGTTTGCTAAAAGCAGTTCTTAATTTTATAGTATTGACTGAAATTTCATGGGTGTGCGTATGTAATCCAAAGGAAGATTTGACGCATACTTTGACGAACAAACAGTCTAAGGAAATTAATTGTCATTCGTGGCTGTGAGTGAGAGACAGCGACCAGGTGAGAGAGTGCGGTGGTTGGAAAGTTGCTGTGGTGGGGAGGGGGGAGAGAAGGGGGATAGGAGCGGCGGGGTTGCTTCGCCGCGGTTCGCCGCCGCGGTAGAGGCAGGGGATTATAATTTCACTCAGGAATTCGGATGAGATGGCACCGATTAGGGTTTGGAGGAGAATGGGAACGGATGAGATGGGAAGACACGGGCGATACACATTGTTCGTATCACGACGTAAATATAAATATTTAATTCAGCTGACTAAGTAATGATGATCAGCGCCGTTGTTATGCACAATAATTATGTTTAGAGCTTAATTTCTTGACAATACTATAATAAATAGTTTTATGATAGGCGAGGGACCCGTGTAGCAGCACCTGTTACGTGTCCTTTGAGGCCCCATGCCCCGACAAAATTTCCCAAAAAAGCCGGCCAAGGCTTGCCCCCCCCCCTCCCCCCCGCGGAGCGGCTGGCCCGCCATCGCCGCCACTCCACTGCTCTGCTTGAGGCAGGCGACCGCGGTTCGCGACAACGGTCGCACATCAACTGCGCGAAAAATTCCTTCGATTTGCATCAACTGCGCGAAAACCGAAAAAGGTCCCCCAAAAATGTGCATCAACTGCGCGAAGCCGAGCCAAGTATACGGTAGTTGCTGGCGGCGGAAGAAATCTAATTTACAGGTTCATCCCAACCTCCCATATCACAATGTGGCCAAACTCTTGGCTTTGGCACTAGTATCGTAAATACTTAAGTGATTTTCTTAACTCCACTCCCCATGTTATTTTATTGGTTATTTCGGTCCGTTACGGTGTAGTTTTTAAAGGGACAATATCACCCACGTTGCCTTGGATTTCTCGTAAATAGCCTGTATGTATTATTAGATGTTATGCTAGATTTCACTTCAACAAATGTATCCATCGCCACAATAAGAAGGCAGTTGGTATTGACAAACGGCCTACCAAGCTACTAAGCCAAGGCCTACGGCCTACAGGAAATAAGTCAACAAAAAGAAAAAGTAATAAACAAATTTTAGTTTTTCGTTTAGTTTTAATCTAATGTAAAATTATCTAATTTACAAATACTAAAACCCTATGATATGGTAGTACAATAGACCCATCACTTCGCGCAGTCTCTGATCGTCCCTTGGAGCGTTTCGCGCAGTTGATGCATCCCTGGCTACCCATAGTGGAAGTATCTTAACTATCTTACATACATATAACTATCTTACCCATAGTGGAAGATAGTTACACCATGTGGCTACCTGGCTCAGGTCAATTCGCGCAGTTGATGCACGCCCGCGACAACGGCACAGCAGCGGCAGGGAGTGGGTTAAAGAAAGATAAAGATATATAAAGATGATAAAAAAAGGGCACTGAGTTTTTTTTTTGGGAGTAGGCCTATTCTAATCACATTTTATACACAAACTACGAATGTTTGGTACAATATTACTACAATGTTTTTCACTTAGGTATTTATGTTACAATCTTTTCTGAACAAATATAAATTCTATATGCCTTAACATTTGTTATATATGCAACATATAGCATTCGATACATGTTACATTTGGGAGTAAAAAGTTCCTAATTGAAATGTTATGTTATAATAACAAATGCTACATTTAGCAAATGCTAAATAGCCTATAGCAAAATGTTATAGTATAGCATATTTTGCTACATAGACCAAACCCGACTTTGTGAAACCTCATCTGAAAGTATCTCGTGAAATACATTGACGCTAACGCTAACGCTCGTGACGGAGTCCCGGTGTTACGCGTGCCGCGTTGTTAACGCGTCCGTCCGCGTTGGACTCGCTGACGTTATTAGCGTCCGTATGACTTGCTCCATAACCCCATTGTCGGGTTATCAACGCGGCGTTTATTAGCGCTAGACCGGTCGCTGCCGTGGCCCTGCCTTGCCGCTGCTGGTGCTCTGGCCTTGAACGCATCACCGGACCTCATAGTTGCTAAAATATACACGGAGGTAGATGTAGTCATCGTGAATGCTGCTTATTTAATTTACTCAAAGAAGAAGAAACGACGAAAGATGTACTACATACACAGACAAGGTGTTTCGTGCGCGAGATGATTCGTGAGCACAGGCGAGAACGAACACGGGTGAACCGAACCAAAGCAAAGCGAACTGAGACGAGAAGAGTCGAGCACACCAAGTACACTATCGTGCTCGTCCTTGCTCGCCTTGATTCGGCCATAGTGTAGGCCTACTGCTGGCCGGCATGACGTAGCTGTCCATGACAGTGTCGCCCGCTGGCGCGGCGACCAAGTCACCCGTCAAGACCTATACTGTTCAAAGTCTTTGAATACCAGACTTCAAAAAATGTTACCGTTATTTGTCTACCAAATTCTTCGTTTTTGTGGTAGGAATTACTTAGGCAAACTTCGAAACGTAATTGTTTGAACTAATGAACATATAATATGAACATATAAACATATAATGAACATATACATATATAAAAAATTATGATATGAATGATATTGCCTACGGAACTGCGAACATGGACAATTAATAATCATCATCTAATAAAAATTTCATGACCTTCGGAAACGAATAGTCTCGTTCATTCATACATCTGTCCTCTATAGTACGTATTGTTTACTGCTATCTGAGTTGACGCGAGATAAGACCAAGACTGGAGACTGGAGGTACGTGACTTATCGCCTTATCGCTTAACTGAACTGCAATGTGACTCACGCATTGAACTCTATAAATACACCTGAAACGCTCACTTGTTATCAAACACGTGCTGCTAACGAGTAGTTATGAGCTAAAACGTTGTTTTTCTGATAACCGTTACTGTGATTTTCGTTAACACATTATTTTAACTGTTATTTTGTAACAGTGAGAATATCGTCCCCAAAGAAGGTCTTGCGCAAGTCGTTATCTAATAACAGTTCTGGCTAATCTTTCTTTTATAACTGTAAATGCTAACCGTTAATTCTTATGAACGTTTATCAATCAATCAATCAAAATTCTTTATTATCCAAAATTGAAATGACATATTCATATTTTAACAATGTGCAAAACCCTTTCAAGGTCCGTTTCAAATCCGTCGTTGTCTACAACCTGGTTTCGGCATTGATTTGTGCCATGTTCACGTAGTTCACAAGTTATCAAGCTGGTAAAAAACGGTCTTGACGACATCGTTAATGGGTTTTTAAAAAACACATATTTACGAACAGTACACAGATAACACATAGACGAGCGTACGCACGGACGGACGTAGTCTTTGACAAATAGTCCAAGGCCTAGGACACGAAGGTCAACTCAGCACGCTCGTCGTCGCTCCCAGTGTCCTCAAGCCGGCTACTGTACCGCGACGGAACCATTAAAAAAAGTGCGAAACAACCACCCGTCCGTCCGTGCGTACGCGCGTCTATGTGTTTTCTATGTACTGTTCGTAAATATGTGTTATTTATTTAAACTTTTTAATCAATTAACGACGTCGTCAAGGTCAAGACCGATTTTTTACCAGCTTGATTTTTTGACTTGTGAACTACGTGAACAAATCAGTGCCGAAACCAGGTTAGGTAATGTAAAACCACATTATATAGTCAAACCAGTTCGGGGCAATATCAAAAATGAAATCAAACAAATAGTAGTTTAAAGCCTAATTTGTCATCGAGCACCGATTTATCGGCTCAGCTCAGAAGAATTTAAAGATGTTATTTTTATGGTTATCCAAGCCCAAGTATTAACTGTGAATAAAAATTAAAGCTATAGTTCTCGTTACAGTACATCGAGGTAGCCTAATTATTACAAGGATTAAAAACACACTATAATCATATTCCAAGTTGTCATTCGAATGGATTAAACAGTGACCAGATACAGGACCAGTCCACTGAAAAATAACGCTCTAGGAGTCAGGACTAGGTCAGGAGTTGTTCATCGATGGTCCTAAACGTTTTCAAATAACCTTGTCAGCCATACAGTTATTTCTTTCCAATAGAACTGCCTAGATTATAATTGTCTTTTTTCTTAGCAGTTATCACGAGAACGAGTTATATTCCGTTATTACAGAACTGGCTAAATTATATATGTTCTAAGTCGTTGTGTGGAATCAGTTAACTGTTAGCACACTTTTCAAATCCATTAAGTGTCATAGCAGTCATTTTTCGTTAACCGTTATTAGTAGCACATAACGAAATACCGCTCATCACTACTGGCGGGTAAAGTTTAGACAAGACATGAGGCCAAACGATTTTGACAGTGCCCGTGATGTCATTCGCACGCTCGTTTCTTTTGGATAAATTAACTACGGCACACTGAACCACATATATTATCAATCTACATATTTATTTGCAATGTTATAAAAGTTTTTTTCAGTATGATCATTTAAAACTGTTCGGTAAATGTGACTTGCAAAAATAACTAACGAAAAATGTTTTTTGTATCACTAAAACAAACTTGCAGTGACAACCAATGTGACTTCAGTCGATTGAAATACAAATGCACACTTTTTTGTCAGTGTCTTGCTTGCCTTAAAAGTTACACATACAAAATTATAAACATGTTTGATTCCTTTCAATTCAATGTGCATAGTATAAGTTACGTGTTACGATTGCATATACCTACGGACCATTTAAAGGTTGTGTTTGTGTTTGTATGTGTACAAATTGACTGCCAATGTGTAAATTCGCGGTATAACTTTATACAGGGTGGAAAAAGTCTGAAAACGATCTAATATCATTAAAAGTATTTAAAACTAAAACTTTGCAAAGTAAATTTGGGTCTAAGGTCTACTTTCAGGAGTACTTTGCCAATCTGATGTAATTAATGTCTCAATATTAGCCTTATTACCTTCCAAACTAAGTATTAACTAAATCACAACTCATAATTATGAGACAAACTGATAAAACACTTCTAACTCAAATTTACAAATTCTTCCACGTTGCTGCTACAAAACAAGGAATGAGGATAACCTCATTCCTATAAGGCTCCTTTTATTCACCGCGGCATGTCGCAGCGGGCTGCCGCAGCGATTTTGTAAGTGCATTGCTCTAAATAGGGAAGTTTATTCAGAAATGAGCGGTCTCAGAAGTAGCGATGTGTCGCGGCGTTTTGTAAATTCTCTCGCGTGCACTTAGAAATCGCTGGCGACGAGCGGTTTCTATATGCATTGGTTTGTATTGGGCCGTTTATTCAAAGCGGCAGCCCGCGTTCACTCTCGCAGTGCTGCCAACCCAAGCGGCCTCGAACATCACAACACGTGCTTGCCTTTCTGTCTGAGCGACTACCAAATGTAGTTTGCAGCAATGTTACCCCTTCCACACGACAGCGGTCGACAGCAGCGACTTGTCGCGTGAAAATTTGGCACAGCGATCGGCCGCAGCGACAGCCCGGTGAATAAAAGGAGCCTAAAGCCAGCAACATCGAAGCATCAGGCGATGACGATGATACAGATAATGAAATCTGGCAAAATGTAATTCCATATTACACAGAATTTAATAGGCTTCCTAATGATATATTATGCTATACGAGAAATCGTATATTTTAGTGAAAACATTATCTTGCGACTGCAAATATAATAGTCGCGTTGTCACTTGCCGAACACGTAAAAATTGACTGATTTGTTATTTTCCTGTAATCATCACATGTAAAGATAACAAAATTATATTTACATCATAAGAGAGTAAATTTCTTGCCGGTTACAGTGGTACCACCCGCTGTCCCATTGATAATAATTATACCCTGTAATGATCATTGAAACATACTATGTTTGCAGTCTTTGTGATTCGTACATAGTGAAACTGATTTTGTTCAAAATTTTCGTCCACTTTCTCACAAAATTGCAATAACACGTTGGTGCTATATAGTTCATTTAGGTAATAAAATGTAAGTTTGGAAACTCGTTTTTCATTTGGTATATAAATTATCCAATTTAGCAATCGGTTTCAGCTGTTTATTTTGAATTAAAGAAGCCCTTACAAAACGGGACTCTTATAGTCTCTGCCACTACATACATCAACTACCGCGACTATTATAGTCTCTTTGCCAGTTGGAGGGTTAAAATAAACTACAATAAATTCTAGTGGTTTTGAAAACGGAAAAATAAATTTCAAATCAACTACTGTATTTGATTAATTGTTCAATCAACAATATTTGCACACGTTAGGCCCATTTAAATAAACGAGTTGTATTCACAGGTTTAATAAAATATTTTGAAATAACGTATGTAGTTCGTGGAAATGTTTTATATATTATGTTTGGGTAAATTTAACATAACAGTAAGTACTTAATGAAAAGCGTGTAAGTAAAATAAGCCAATAGAGCTATCTTAGAAAGATTTTCAAAGTTCAAAAGTCATCGTTACTTGAAATAGCACTTTCACAGTTTTTGCAAATTAATTGTGGCATTCCGGGAATATTCTTTACTTTATTCACAACATTACAAACCTTGTCCCAAACCTGAAAGAAACACAAAATGCGTAAATGCTTCAACGGGGTTAGATGTCACACGGGACAACCAACCCCTTACTGTTTGAGACAACTAGCTTTGTGCCGCCATTTTGGACGAAAATCGACATATAACGAAAACTGATAACTGTTTGTTTTGTTAAGAAGTCAGGTTTAATACATTTAAGTATGCCTAATGTTATATGAGATTTATGCTCATATCTCATGAGATAGGAAGGTAAAAATTAAATGACAAAAGAATTTACTTACTTAGAGTAAAAATAAATAAATAAATAAATAAATATAAAAATAAATGTATAATATGTACACTTTACACAAGTTTACACATTTTACAACTGACAAAATACCAGAATGCTTGGCCGTAGGCTCGACCGTGTGTGGACACCTCCCAACCCCAACCAGACACCCAACCTGACTTCCAACCCAACAGCTCGCCCAGCATGCTCGATCTTGTGTGGGGAGCTTAATTTGATACTAAGTTATGTTACTGAAAGACAAATAAATTTAATATGTGGTAAACCTGAAAAGGAAGACGTGAAACATGAAGTTAAATGTTTTTTTATTTTTTGTTTCCAGCTACACAGCCAAGACTGCTTTGAAGAAAATTGTGATTTGTAACGCAATTTGATTATTTGTTATTTTTCCAAACATTTTGAAACTGTGGCTTATCATTTAGGCCTTGTTGTTAAGTAGCGAGGGGACATGAGGGTCAAACAGAGTCCATTTAAATATCCATTTTGGCTTCTTTTGGTACTTTTCTGTGATGATGAGGCGAAAACTTACACACCGTTCCACATCAGTGCCTTTTTGTTTGGTTAGGCAGATTGTGTCATTTTTAATTACCACCTCTATTTACTAAGACTTTCCTTTGCCTCCCATGTATAATAGATGATAAATAATTTAAGATTTGTTTCCATTTTTAAATCATGGGTTCTCCTCACAAACTGTCATGGTTCGTGTGGTTTTTGTTTTGTGTATATCTGTCCTAAATGACTTAGGAAGTTGTTGAAGTTGTTGATATGTTTAGTACTATATAACAACACTGTTACCGAGTTGAAGTAAGTTTTGCTGCTGACCAAAACGAAAATAAGTCTTAAAAGAAAATAATATAAGTTACAAATGCCTAAATGATAAAAGAATAATCAAACTTTTTACTCCAACTTGTAACTTTAAACATATCGTACCTCTAAAAAGCAATGAACAATTATTTTGCTGAACCTAGCGTAGGCTACCCAGGGCATGACGTATTAAATAACAACTCAAAATGCTCATTAAAAAGAACCATTTTACTAGAAAATACTCATATAGTCTATATAAAAAGAACAACATCAAACATAAACAAAAAATTTGGCACTCATACTTTGGTTAACAAAAGTATATGCCCGGATTAGACTTAAAAAAATGTATATTTATACAGTCTTGTCATAGTTTTAAATGTAAAAAAATTGAATAAAGTTACAACAAATATTATAGTAATGTGTAGTCTTATGCAAAGCTAAAAAAGAACCAGAATATTTAAGCTATACAGTGGGCCTACTAAAGTCTATAAGAAAAATGTAAAATGAAAAATATCTTCTGACATCAAAATCAGTCTTTAGTGCCTTAGAGTATTTTCTTGCTTCTTCGACTGGTACATAGGGTAAGCCCCTCCCACATGTTGTTGACGTTGACAACCTGAAATAACAGAATTTTAGCTATAGATTGAAAATGCAGAAGTACAATGGCACTATCCTAAAAGTGTACACAAGTCTATTTATACTTATCTAACAGTACATTGGGTGTGTGGTTTAGTTTATAAAAGAAGGCCCCTAAATTTGTTGGGGGTATGAGTCAATGGTTGTTCCTAGTCCCACGAGCCGAACCACCACACTAGTAGAAGGGGTCGGTCAAATGTTATTTCAAGACTTTTCCTTTTAAGAAAATCCTAGAAGGTCAAAACACTTTGGCATTTTTTAACGCGTTTGCAATTACTGGCTTGTCAGGACAATCACCAAGGGTTTGATTTCATGGGGAAGGGTGCCATTAAAAAACCTTTATAATTAAGTCATTATAATTTGTGGGCTATGGTGTTAGTGTTAGACCGGGTACTCACGAGTGACATTTGCAGCGGCGATACCGCAACGGTATCGCGGCGGCATTGTCGCAGTGCGCGACACATCAGTACACACGAGCGACAATCTAGCAGCGCATCTGAAGATTCGAAGCGTTATACTGAGTTGCTTAGCAGTAGTGTTGATTGTAATAAACTTCAAAACAATATTTATTTCAAGATGTAAGTTACCTAACAAAATGTTGAAATTGTAACCAACAAAATTTTGAAATTTATATGACTTATTCGTTATTTTCGTAAAAGTACACTTCAAGAAATAGCTTGGTATAGGATTTGTGTTCCTGATGGATGTTAACAATAAAGGAATACTTGTTCATGATGGAATTATAACTTATCATCGCTCATCCACTCGCACTTCCTGTCCAGGTGTTTTTCAAAAGTTGGAAATCCCAGCGCTCCCCGGCGGCGCCTGGCACGGGAATGGGCCCATAAATTTGTCACAACTTGACAATAGGGCGCTGAGCGACGGCGGCGGCGGCTCCTGAGGGGTAAAAGCCCTCCGCGACAACAACAATGGACTCGGGTTGTCCCAACACCGCCAAACAAACAGTCCCTCACATTCGCATTATGTCTACATTAGTGCATTGGGAGGTGTGTGGCCGAAATCTCCGTACTTGACGGTGAAAATTACATAGGCTATTATTATTTTTCGCAGGTTAGTATGATATGTTAACAAATGGCCACGTTGCACCATTTGTGCCTCCCAATCTATGTTTTCAAGTGGAATTTTTCAATTAACTTAGTTCATATCATAATTATATCACGTAGGTCTAGATCAAGTTATCGTTGTTTCTGGTTGTCAGCGATTTCTACCGAATAAAAGCTTTGACAGGTAGTGGAAAATTCATTACCTCGTGGAAAAATCAAATCTTTGACATTGATTTCGTATGTTTGAAGCGGTCTGATGTTAAGTTGATAATAATTACAATACCGTACCTGACTGGGTGTAAACTGTGTTGAGAAATTTTGTAGCTTCAAAACGAAAATTTATCATGTTTTCTGGTTCAGATATCACTGTGCCTTCTGCCTAAAGCTTACTATTTCGTATCTAGTGTAAATTTAACATAATTGACATTTATTTCGTAAATGGGTAAAAAATCTATAAAAGCGCTTTATCTCTTAAGTTTTTATAAATTAATTACAAAAATGTGTAAATATAATTTGTGTTTCTGAAATCCATTCTAGAAGTGGACTTATTATTAAGAACTTTGTCTAACCCATATTTCCTATAGGAGCTATATTTTTCAATGGAATTTTTCAATTGTAACGTAGGACTCGAGTAAACATACACATCATATAAATTTAAGCGAACAGCGTGTTTGGTGACCTCAAAACCTCAAGAGTTATTGTTTCTGGTTATATAGTTGTCACTATGACTTCTGCCTTTTGCCGTAATTACTTTATCTTGTAGAAATTTGATACTGTAACATATATGACATTTATTTAGTTTTTTACTTTATCAAAGCCTTTTGTGTCAAGTTTAGATAGAGCAATTACCATTATGTGTAGGTATAAACTGTATTTTAAAAATTCTTGAAACTGTTACTTGACACGAACCTACTGTAATTAATTCTTAAAATAAAAACTGTGCAAATGAAATAATAATTTTTAGTAAATAAACTCACTATAGAAATACCTGCCATATTTTATAAGAAAAATTACTTTGTACCGAGGTTCACGTTGGCAATAACCTTTAATACTGTTCTACCATTTTACCATTTTTTGCGTGTATGGTACTATTATATTCTTCCCAAAACCAATCCCAAATCGGTCATATTAATTGATATTAATTCTAAGTCAGCTTACAACACAAACTTGGGTTAAATCAAGTTGCATCAGGTTAGTTTGCCTCTCAATCTTTTCAGTAAATACTGTAAAAGTAAAATAAAAAATAAAAACAGAGAGAGCTTTAAATTAGAATAAGAAATATCCCAAACAGATATTCAATGGATGTAGTCGTGTAGGCATACCGGAAAGTGTCCATTCGTTATCGTAATTTGCAAAAACTTGGGAGACGAAAGTTGTTTTTAGCTTCAGAAGGGAAATCTTAGATTTGAAACTCTGAGAAATTATTCGTTGAGGGTTTCCCACGTATCGCCGGGAAAGCAAAGGGTGAAAAGGGGAGGGGTAGGCGTCGGATGGACGCCGCGCCGCCGGGCGGCGAGACTCAAAGAGACGCGACTGCGCGGTACTTTCCTTCGTCCTGTGCCAACCAAACTTATCTTTTTCAACTTCCTTCGTTTTGAAAAATACCGTGGGATTGGCATTTTATGAAAACCGTGGACTATATAGATAAAAATCGAACATGAGTTCGAATTCTTTCGGCTTTTCCGCAAAGAATGAATACCTGACGCTGGGTTACACATTGGGCGGTTTCTGCCGCGGCAGCAATTTCACCATCACCGCCGTTCGAGCAGTTGTCTGAAGATATAAAAGGAAGCTTACACAGTGGGCGGCAGAAATGCCGCGCGGTCGTTTTGCCGTTGGCGGTCGGTGTGCAGCCGCCCACTGCCACTACGGCGGACTGTTTTTCTGCCGCCTCCAGGCTCGCAGTGGCGTACAAATGCGAGTCTACACATTTGGCGGTGTTGTTACCGTCGCCGCCAGTTCCCTGCCCACCTTTGAGCTGGTTCCACAGACGTCTTGTGTTGGTCCGTGTTTTCTAGTAAAAATGAGTGACAGGGAAATGGGTGATGACAATGATAGTAGTCAGAGTGCATTAATTGACAATGATGGAACAACAGTGCAGGGCGGCTGCACAGCGACCGCGCAGCATTTCTGCCGCCCACTGTGTAAGCTTCCATTTATATCTTCAGACAACTGCTCGAACGGCGGCGACGGCGAAATTGCCGCCGCGGCAGAAACCGCCCAATGTGCAAGGAGCGGGACATCCCAGATCGCGTTTTTCTTTCCTCATGATGCCGCCCTTGCGATAATTCCGCCCGAGGTAAGATAAATTTGGTCTGCCGGTACGATAATATTCACCTGCGGTACGATAATTTTGGACTGCCGGTGCCCGGTACGATAATATCCACTCAGGAAACTTGACGATGCTGCCGCTGGACGGTGTTTGGGGTGGGTGGGGAGGGGATGAGGGGATGGTTGTGTGTGGGCGTTGGTGTTGTGAAGGAGGGGAGGAGAGGGAGAGAGAGAGAGAGAGATTCGGCCCTCGCTCGGCCCGCGGCCGGTCGAGCCTCGAGCCAGTCTCTTTTGGAAAGCCGGCGAGTGTCGATTGTCAACAGTGTTAGTCCGAGTCCCCGAGTGCGACCATGGTGAGTCTACATACTTATCCCATTTAACATTTGTTTCGTGAATTGTATTTGTGAACTGTATGTGAAGCCAATGATACGTCGGGGTCCGCATATCTGTGAATGTTGAAACTGTAGTACCGGTAAGCCTTTTATTCGTTTAGGTTATTTTCAACGGACAGAAGCCACTAACAACAAATACATTAAGTTAACAAATAATAGGCCTATTGATTTAGAAACAAATTGGAATGACACAATGTACGGTATTTATTTTCTGACAAACATTACATAGCATAGGCTTCATCCACAGCATATAATGTAAAAACAATACTCAACAGTAAAATTGCGATTGAAGACGTCAACGTTTTATGTTTTTGTTAAATAATTTACTTAAACCTAATAGCGTATAATTTATTATTGAAAATATCAACACACAGTTTTGTATTTTATTTACGTTGAATGAGCATAAAATAAAGATTGCTGATAATTGCTATAAGTACTGGAGGTTGTGAACAAATTTATGTTTTATTGCATGCTAAAGCTAATTGATAGGCTCAACAGCATAAATCTTACCAACTTCAGTCAGCGAGATTTTACCTCCCATGGAAGTTGTAAAAATAAAAAATCAATCATATAACCTTTTTATTTATTCTATATCTTGACTAATCTGTGAAATGGATGTGCAGTAGACTATTCTACTATTTGTCTCATTATATCTGTAGTTTTAAAAGAGTTAGTAATTCCGTCAGACTTTTCTGGGCGAAGGCTACATAATCTGCCCGGTATTCGGAGAGCAAGGTATAATCATAGATGAAATAGGGACAGTCAAGTTGGCACTTGGGCCTGGCGCGGCGCGGCAGTGATGACGGGAGGGGGGGGGGTGGAAGTTAGGTAAAGACCTTTCTGCGAACATTCCGCTACTGGCTTACAGGGTTGCCGAATTGGCTACTAGAACTTCGGGCCTGCACACTTCCATCTCTCCCGCTTTTGCGACGCGGAAATAAGCCGACTTTAACATGGAGTCTTATGAGAGAAATTGCTTTGCGCACCATAGTGCTCACATATTTTGGCTTAAAACCTATTGAGTGCTATCATTGTTTTCCTCAAGTTAAGTCCTAGTAGTGTATGAAAATTACACCTCTCTAAGTTTAATTATATTGGAATAAACTTAAAGATTATTAATCATTAATTCGTTTGTATTCCAGAAACTTTATAAAAGCGAAAAGTGTTAAACATACTAAATGCAGACATCATTTACTCGCCGCTTTAGATTTTTATTCCTACGAAGACTAATGTTTAATTTCAAATATTGCTCTTGTATATTCTTTAATATTGCTCCAAATAAATTAGTATTGATGCCATTTTAATACCTAAGGCCCTCTGAAGTCAAAAGTTTTAAATTATTGGTAATTTAATTAATAAACAACCAATTATTCTTAACATTTTTTTGTTAAAAAATGGACGCGTTTTTCAGTAGTTTATTCTCATAAATCGGTCTACAATCGTCATTTTTATTTGTCAGTGTCCTAGATATCAAAATTTCATTTAAAATGACATGAAAATGAATATTTTTTACCAATATTAAGGCATAGCGGATGTTTGATTTAACATTAGCCATAAGGAAATTAAAATTAAAGGCGGCTTGCTTCTTTCATTCCAGCGCCTTCACGCAGGCCGCGAGGACAGTTGATGCAACCCGCATGACTTCATACAATGTTTTTACCTATTAGTAGGCCTACCTAGCGGATTTCTATCGATCGGTCAAGTGCCAGGCGGAACTAACTGTACTGTAGAATGTAGAAGGGCGGCGGGTAATCTACAATCTACATCTCGGTGTTCTCATATTTCAGCGTGAGCGATCTTCGCCGATCGCTCTTCTTGATTCTCCTATGCTGTCCTCTTCACTCCATTTAGAACGCGCTACCGGTTAATTACTCGTTCAAAGTCATTGACCGAAATTTTAAACGGTCGATGATTGTGTTGACCTGTGACTGGAGATTAGATGTTACAGTCTGTACACTGCCAACGCTGCTCATGTGTGCTTTTAACCTTTTCCTAACCTATATTTTAATTTTCTTACCTATTATGAGTGGTCCCAATGCACTACCGTACTTAAAAATAGGAATAATTATCACTTACTAAGGGGCGTTTCCCGAAACACATCTGCAACTACGGTGCCATTTTATAATATTTATAAAAAATTTAATAATTTTATTCATATGATCAACTTTGGAGTCTAAAGGTTAAACCTTTGCTAGGCTATAGGGCTATGGTACACTAACGTGAATAGACTTCTCGAAGCATATTCGTGTTTGAAACCTATTGTGTTTGAAGCATAGGCTATTCGTGTTTGAAACCCACTGTGTGTGAAGCATATTCATGTTTGAAATCTACTCTGTGTTTGAAGCATAGGCCTATTCGTGTTTGAAACATATTCGACTTTTTAAAACAATATAAAGCCTAAATTATGCCGAAAGAAAGTTCATCTTAAGATTAAAAATGTAAGCTTATATTTTTTATGTTGTGTGGTACTACGAATAAAAAATACTCATAATTAAACCTATAGGCGTTCGTTCTCTAATGAAGAAATGCTCAAAACTTTGACGACGGAGTACGTCCCTTCATCATTTCGCTTTTTTTGTGTCGTTTCATATCGTGGGCCAAGTTCACAAAAACTCAAAGCGCACAAAAACCAACGCGTCGGCCTGTCTGACAGGACCCGTCCCCCGGCGCACAAGCTATGGGTTTTGTTCATTGGTAGACGAGGGAGCAATGGCGCTAATTAAAATAGAAGCGTGCGATTGGAGAGATAAGGGCCCCGCATAAGCCTGCGGGGTCGTAGCTATTGTTAGTTGGTGTGTATAGTGCAGAGACGGCCAGACGAAATGGCGGCCACGCGACTCGACCATACTCTAAAACCGCACTCGAATATCGCACCAGGACGGGCCACCTCAATCGCACACTTTTAAGGTGGCGACTCACTACCGGACTTTGCTCCGGACCGGACATCGAACAGGACATCGAACCCAACATTACACTGTGCAGGTAGTTAAATTTAGTCCGATCATTTACCCGAACAAGAAATCGTACCGGTCAAATTCGCCAAGGGAGGTAAAGGAAGTTTGAGAGAGAGAGAGAGAGAGAGAGAGAGAGAGAGAGAGAGAGAGAGAGAGAGAGAGAGAGAGAGCGTGAGTGATTTAGAGCGCTGGAGAATGTGGTGGAGAGGGAAGGGCGTTCCATCGGGTGTAGGAGTGACGCTCGGGACGGTGTACGGAGCAAAAATTGCCCCTGACACACTACCGCACACCGGACCGATCTTTTCTTTGATGATTCGCCAGAAACCATCTCCAGAGTGCTCGGATCGACGATCGGTACGGTGATCGATCCCCTATCACACTACGGGACTTCCGATTTTCGTCAAGTACGATGCTCGGTCCGCTGTACGGTCTAGTGAAAAGTCCAGTAGTGAGTCGCCTGCCTTAGTAGCTTTATTTTTAAGTATGCTCAATATTAGTGAATTTCTGTTATTTCACTGGGTGGCTAATATGAGTATAAAGGGTTGGTACTGTATTGGAATATTGAACAAGCGAGCAGTGGCTTACCCAAACCTGATACTCAGCGACTCAGCGGGGAGGCGACGGTGACGTCGGCGGGCTGTCGGGCAGCCAATCCGGTGGGGGCGGTGGCCCCGGTGACGGAGGCGGCGGCGGGGGCGGCGATTGTGGTGACATTGGCGGCGTGTTGAGCAACCACGGCTCTTCCGGGTCATCCATCGGTGGCGGTGCCATCCCATTCTGTGCCGCCCGTTGCGGGGGTGGCGACGGCGGAGGTGACGGTCGAGGAGACACTTGCGGCGCCTGGTCGGGCATCAACGGCTCTGGCGGGTCATCCATCGGTGGCGGTGCCATCCCATTCTGTGCCGCCCGTTGCGGGGGCGGCGACGGAGGAGGTGACGGTCGAGGAGACACTGATGGCGGCGCCTGGAGCATCAACGGCTCTGGCGGGTACATCTGTGGCGGTGCCATCTCATTCTGTGTCGGCGGCGGCGGCGTCACAGGCCTGTTGGGTGATTCAGGAGGAGGACGCATTCGTTGATGTGTCTCGCACCGAGCTTCGCAAAACACTGGCCAGGCGTACACTTCATTCACAGGTGTAGTGCCTTTGAAGAAGGCAGTGGCAACATTGTAAGTTATGGAGGCCCTGGCCCCAGCTGATATCAGCTGTCAGTTCAGCGCATCGGGTTTTCCCACCCGCCGAGCCGCGCTGTTGTTTGTTTACACCCTTGTATGTGCCTACATGCGGCACTTAAATTAAAATTAACTCTTTATGATATTCTTCTTAGGCTATTTAAGTGTATGCTTTACGTGAACTACGGCACTCGCCAGCATACATTTAATTAAATTAGGCTTTAAAAAAATAAGTATGGGCCTAATTCAGCCTAAAAATAGCAATAATCATAAAATAATTTTATTTTAACATATTAAAATGGGATTTTAATTATTGGGGTCCTAGAGTTGGTCCCTTTTGTGCATTGGCTTAAAATTAAGAACATGTTAGTTATAACAACATAGCATTGAGAAAACATGTCAGTTTGTTTTGGTATACACTGTAGGTTATCCTGTCTCAGAACAAACAATAATTGCCTACAAAATATAGGAATTAGGGCGTTCATTTTACCACTCCAATGAGTGGAAAGCGATTTTTAGAGTAAACCCATAATTTTTTAACAATTTTTTGAACTCGTTATTTAAAAAAATGTACTGAATACTCCAGGCCCATATTTAATATAACAAATGTTTTGGCTACACCTAAGTTCAGATGTTTGTGATCAACAGTATTATTAGGGTAAATAGTTCTGAACATTGGTTGGCATTTAACGAGCTAAGTTTGTGGTTAAGGTAAATTTTGCATAATAAACGGATGGTAGTTAAAAATTTAGCCTACCGGTAATTAAAACTATGAGTAGGCCAGCTTAGGCTAGTTTTTACTTGATTTTGAATAGGACGAGGACCAAAGCAATAGCTTCAATTTTGTCAACCACCTGTTGATTCTCCCCTTTAAAACATTTTGAAGAAAACACTCAATTTTTGTTATTTGTTATTAGGTACAGTAAGCCTAGAACCTCGATAGTTCAACACTCCTTATAATAATTTGACAGAGTCCATGACAGCTTAACATGTTAATAATGACCAATAGTGTCCATGTTGGAGACTGACAAAGGTGAAAATGTAAGCAGGGTGGTGAAAAATGAATGTAAAATGTTTAAATATTAAAGTTCAATTAAGTTATTGTGTCATTGAAATTTAGTGTTTCCTAAATTAAAATCATGATTTTTATACTCCCAGTATTAAAAATTTCCCACATACTCCATATAGGTCTATATTTCGATAAGTTAGGCTAGTTCGGCACCCTCTAAGTCCACAAAGTGTCGAACTATGGAGGTTCTAGTGTACATAATCTACACCTAACTGTTGAATTCCAACTTACACTTGCATGGGAGGTAATGTAGTTGTGACAGTTGACTCATACCTCGATAATTTAAAATATTTGGTATCTGGAATTATTTTTTATTGATTTGGAAAAAAACCTGTCTTATTTGAAATATAAAAATTATATTTTACCTCTTGAAATCAAAGAGATAACAATGACCTCTTTAGGTCTATATTAAAGGTTTATTGTTGGACCTTAAAGGGTCAAAACCCCAGCACGGGGAAAAATTATTGATGATGACACTTCTAATCCAGTGTCTATTTGCTATAACAAGACATTTTTGTACGTTACCTTTTAATCTAACCTACATTACCTTTGTAACTCAAACTATTCCCTAGTTGAACTATTTGTTGCAGGAAGAATAATCATTGTCCTGTTAATTTTCATTATTGAAAATCAATTGTATTTCCTGTCATTCCTGAGTTTTAAAAATTCCTTTTTTGCAAAATCTACATCATTTCTTGATTTCTCTCAACCAATTGGTACGGTGCAGTAAGTTAGTTATGGTTGTTTATAAAAATTAAATGTAGGTAAGTTTAGGCTATGTAAGGTTTCAGTCAAATAACAAAACGGTTAAGTTATGCAATTTGTTTGATGGTTATTAACATTGAAATAAAAAAGAAATAACACTTAATAAAAATGATAGATTTGGCTAAGCTATGAAAACTAAGCGTGTTCTTAGGTTTAATTCTAATTTGCACTTTCTTTTCTCTGTTTAGAATGAGAGCTGTCCCCTCTCTTGTGATGATGACATTCGAAAGGCTTAAAGCTTCACCCGCCGAAGGTTTTACTGGACTGCATCAACAGTGCTGCCTCTGCTACATTTTCTAGCAACAGCTGTAGCTTATCAAGGTAAAAATCAAACATTTATAAACTATAAAATAAATTGGTAGAATTTTTTTGAGATTCTTGTCATTGCATTTGAAATATTAAGTAGGGGCTAATAGGCCTAACCTTCCTTTAATTTTGCATATGAGGCGGTCCCTCAATGGTCCCTCATTTAAGTTGCTTACCTAACTTTCACAAAATTTTGTTTTAAGCAACTAAAGTCATATATTTACAGAAATTCATATTTAACCAATGTTTTTACAGTAAGTGATTGAAAATTATGCATTTACCAATGTTGGTAAGTTCAGTGATTTAAAACTTTATTACAGGTTTTGGTATATATTGTTGAAGTAAATTAAAAAGTTAAGTTTCATCAGGTTTTATAACCAGTGGTGTAGTGCTAAAATTATTTGCCTGAGCAGTTACTACCGGTAGTGGCTAAGCAGTAATTTCTGGGAATCTTTATGATGAGGGTAGGGGATGGTGGATATAGTAGCCTATATCATATGTCCTATAAATAGTTTATTGATTGTATTTACATGACGTTTGTCCATGCATTTTTGTAAAATGTTTATGACAATAAACGATCTATCTATCTATCTATATTACCATGAATTTTAATAACAACCGTTATTTTGTTGCTATTTTCACTATTGGCTATCTTTTAATATTTAATCAGTGTTTGAGGATGACATCATCACCTTCCTTCCATCACTGCATCGCTTAATTCCGCTTTTAGGCCCCTCCACCAACACTAGGTAAGCACTAATGGGGCGCAACAGTGTTGCCTTCTTACCCGGTCCTAGTGAAAAGTACCATGTCACTTAGAATTTTCCCAATTGCCATTTCATTCAATTGTAGCTAACCAGCAGTTAAAACTATGTAAGAAAAGCTGCACTGCAAAGTTTAATACCAATTAGATTCACAACAGTTAACTATGATGGACCATCTAGAAAGAAAAGAATGTTTGTAATTCATCCACATCTTTGAACCAAAATACCATGGCTGCGCATGTCAGTTAGAATTAGGCCTATTTATCATGTCAGTCGAGTCGAGCTTTATTATGTTATTATGTTATGCGATTGTACATCTTTGCTCGGTACTATTTCAGAAAGGTGGCGGCATTGAAACTCCTCTCAAATGTGAAGTTTAATGTGACACCTTTTTTTTTGTACGTAACATAATGCTTTAATTCACGTAGGCCTACTGTAAAGATTATGCCAAAGGAAGAAATAATAAGACCAGGTGTCTATTGCCAAATCTTTTAAAGGCTAAAAGATGCAAAAGTCTTGGCATGTTATTTATGAAGAGGAATTTTATATGATTCAAGACAATGCTCAATCCCACACATGTGCAGGAACTCAGCAAGAGCTTTTTTTATATCATATTCTGTTGAGGTTAGGCACATTAAGACATAAATTAGCGGTAGAAATTCCTGACGGTTTTCATATAGTTAGTGAGCATCATGCCATTTTACTTGAGACGAGTTTTAAAACCTAGCGCTCCCTGGTGTATATATTCACTACTATGCAAACTATCATTTTTATTGTTTATTCTGATGTTATAGGAAGTTTGGCTGTTTGGCGGTGCGCCTGACAAGTAGTGTGATAAAATTTTCCCTCCATTCTTAACAAATTACGTTTTTCATGGGGAATGTTATTTTGAAACCATATGTTTACACCGATTATATTGTGGCTATACCTATATTAAGAACACAACTTGTGGATTTTAAGTAGTGCATGCTGTGTAGGTGACGCAAAGTGTAAACATTTATGTTCAATAGTAGTATTTGGAAGGAGCTACAAAGTTCTGACAAGATGATTTACAGTTGAGCCTCCCTCCTTAGATAACACAACTACCGGTACCTCTGAAACAAGTAATATTTTCTAGCCACTGTGAACCGCCCATAACAATAAATATTAATAATACCTCTATAACACCTCTCATACAAATACCTTTATAGCTTTTATTTCGCCTGTTGAAATCACCTCATCAAGTTAAATACAATGTTTAAGTTAAGTTGAATACAATGTATTCAAAATGACTGGGTCTCGATAGCCAGGTTTGTCAACCCGGATTTTAAGGGACCGTCTTATTTAGTAAGATAGTCCCAAATTCCAAAATTTACTCAGGACAAATTTAGTTACAATCTAACCTCAAAATCACAAAACTGTTGCTAATCTTGCTTATAAATTAACAGTACTAACCGCCATGCAAGTGTGTGTGCCGTCGTTATTATTGTATGATGATGGTATTTTTTCAACCTTATTAACCTTCGAGTCTCGGGATAACTTCCGCCTGCACAGCGAGCGTGCAAATTCTATCTCTAAACTAATCTTGGGCCTCAAGTCGTTGTCGCTACACTGTATTGTTAGGCGAATGCCATTTTTATAAAAAGAAGTCTCTCATTTACAATAGCTAAAATGTAAGAATTGCAAATGTAGATTAGTGTGATTGTGTAATAAGCCTAATATGTTGTTTTACAATAAACCTCTTTGTTTTTAAAATACAACAAACTTAAAATATGGACAATGGCAAATGTTCAAATGTTAAAATATTTCCATAAGTTTTGCTTTCATCAATTAGGCCTATATAGTTTGAAAATTGTGGCTTATTGGATTAATTAATATGGGATAAATTTAAGTGCCGGTATCAATATATTTTACCGGTTTATTAACAAATTATTTTATTCAAAACATCTTAACACATTCGCTACCACAATATTAAAAAAAAATCGTAATCACAAACCGCAGCCGCAGCTTTGCGGCGGCTGGTCCCATTAAAATAGACTCGCCGCAGATGTGCGGCGATGGTTCCTTGATACTAAATACGAAATTTCTTCAGAACAGTCTATTTTAAAGGTTAGAAAGTTTAGGCTCGGTCTACAGGATTGTCCCCGGCGCTTGGTCTGTTGCAAGGACGATCACTGATTTTATTGGACAGTTGGCAACACTTTTTGACGGATTCCATTGATTCTATTCGTGGTCTGTGGCATAAGTCACAACCACTAGGACCGGTCTACAGGGAAGTCCAAGATTTTGTTGGTGGGCTGAGGGAGTGGCCTGACTGCCGCATATATGCGGCGGCTGGTAGCGAATGTGTTAAAACCCCCTAAAAAGCCCATGGTCAGCACTAGAGTAGCATTTAAAACACTTGATATATATATTGACAGAATCATTTCATAGCATATTATCAACAAACTTTTAGCTTTCAACCACTTTTTCAGACTCAAGAGTATTATAGGCCTGATTACAAAATCCCCTTCCCTTATTTTTGGGGATTTTTTAAAATTGTATTTGGTAACCCAGTCTATAGCACAAATTTACGATGTGTGATAATACCAGCAAAGGAGTAATCATTTAATTGTTTTTATTGCAAGCATGTTATTATTTATTTAAAAAATGGACTTAGTAAGTTATAGAGTGGCCTCTATCATTCATAGAGGAAACCGGAACAGCTCCGAATATATACCCTTCCCTTCCCATACCAACCAACTGGCCAATGGTTCCCTGGATAAGAATTAGGTTTAATAAGAACATTGATTCATAGCTAATCGGATTTACTCAAAAACCAAGTTTAATGACATTCCTAAACCTATAAACCCTTAGTACTCTATAAGTTGCTAATAGCATTGTCCAAAATTTAACTTGTCATCCTGTCATCGAATGATAGTAATGAATAGGCAAATTAAAATAATTGATAACATTACGGCTACACAATATTTTCATTTTGCAGCAAGATAAAATACTGATTAATAATAAATTAGTTCATTAATTAACTAACATAATTAAATTCAGTGACATAACCTCAACAACCAACAATATTCTAACAGAAAAGTGTAATGAGCTGCCAAGCGAAGGTTTGTGAAATAATGTTGGTAATGTCGTTGACATAATTGCAGACATGAAGGGTGCAACTCCACAACAGCAATAGCATGATTACACTAAGTTCGAATTGCAGAAGAGATATAAATTGAATCACTTGTTTATAGAATTTGGTTTGGCTTATATTTGTGTCTAAATATTTCTTAAATCCGTTTCAAAACAGAATTCCGGGACTAGTGTTTGTTGGTTTTCCCGACACAAATTTTCGGGACATCGCATGACATGATCAAAAACCGGGACAATCCCAGTTTTTCCGGGACGTTTGGTCACCCTAACTTAGTACCATGAATCTAACCTCAGCAGTGCCAAGTTTTGCTCTTTCAAAACCTGTAATACAACTAATTAATACAACTCAGCTTTCTTAACATTATTCACTAGAGCCTAAATATTGGTTAAAATTATTACAATTTAAAATTATTAATTACTAATAATTTTGAACTTTTTATCCTTGTGGCCTTTTGAGTGACTTCTAACTTAAATGTGATAAAACACTGTAAAAATAAAGTAATTAACATGAGGAAACAATATAGGTTATGTCGAGCACTGGCCACATATCAAAAACGTAGCCACACCCGGTGTCGCTTGACCTAATCACATAATGTACGATCACACTCTTTTGAGGTTAGGCACATAAAGCCATAATGGAGCGGTAGAAATTTCTGACAGTTTTAAAATGGCTAGTGAGCATATTGCCATTTTACTATAGACAAATTTTAAAAGCCAGTGGTCCCTGGTGTTATATACTCACAATTAGGCCTGACTGTTGATTCTGATGTTGGCGTAAGTTTGGCTGTTTGGCGATCTGCCTGACAAGTGGTGTGATAAATTTTTCTCCATTCTTAAAAAAGGATATGTGTGATGGGGAATGTTCTTTTGAAACAATGTGATTACACCACCTATATTATAGCCAAACCATTCTTAAAATTTTTAAAATTGCTTAAACAGGAAATCAATAATTGGGTTTTTAGACACTGGGAGTGCTAAGTTATTTTTGGGCAGACTATAAAATGCAGATTGTTGTTACACCAATTACTCTACATTAAAAAATGTGTATAAACATTATTCGGGAGTAAATTGAAAATCGTATTATGTTTTGAAAAGAATAAACATACACTACTAATAAAAAATATGCACCTTAACAAATTCTTTTAGGCTATTCAAAATAATTTCAACATTTTCTAATTAGCCATAGTACCGCCTTTTAAATTTTGCCACACTGGGCTGTAGCAAATGCATTATAAGTAGGTTTTTATTGTATCTTCAGGCTAAGTATTAATACATGTCTAGGTTATTTCAACATTTTCACCCTTTCTATAGAAAAATATCATTTAGATGAAATTTCAAGTTTTTATGAATAATTGCATCATAATGTGATTATTAACAGTAAATATATTTTATGCTACATTATTTAATAGCTTGTCTATCAAGAGTACAAAGAACATCCTAGCCCTCTGAGAATTGTTGATAGCCTCGCGAAGCAACAGCCGAGTGTGGCCAAACATTTTGAGAACAGCAATGGCTATTCATGCTCGTAATACACTCAAGATTTATCCTACCGCCATGATTGCAACAGATTAAATGTGTTATTGTACACAAAATATCATTTAGGTTATGTTTAATTTTTTTCTGTTGAAACACAGTTGACTATCAAACTAACCTCAAACTAAAAAAAGCAGCTACGGTATCACTAAACGACAACAATGTTCAACAGCTGTGGCATGGTTGTAACAACAGCTGACCTTAAATTGCTGTTTGATTTAGCGTTCGAGAATGAAAGTGGCCACTCTAGATCGCGAATGACATTTGCAAAATAACCCAAAATTAAAGTGCTATTTGAACATTCTAAATTAAATAAGCTGCACAAAAACACAACTTGTGGATTTTCAGTAGTGCCTGCTGTGCAGGTGACGCAAAGCGGAAACATTTGTGTTTGATTGTGGACTGAGATACAAAGTTCTGACAAGCCAATTATTTACAGCCGAGTCCCCGCTTCCAGGGCCCTTGATAAGACAATTACTAGTAGTATAACAAGTTACAAGTAATATTTTATAGTCCTTGTGAACTGTCCATAACGATCAATGTTATTAATAATACCTCTATAGGACGATTACCCCTCATATAAATACCTCGGTAGCTCTTATTTCGCCAGTTGTAATTGAAGTTCTATAAATCTCTATGGCGTGCATTTCAAAATCTGTGGGCTCTAGATCGAATTCACCCTTTTTGATATGATTCTGACAACCAATGACTTTTGTGACACAAATCTAAACCTGATAACAGGAAGCTTTGCACTACGGAAAATTTATAATACAAATCAACTTTCTCATGCTTAGGTATTCTTCCCAAAGTTGGCAAGGAAATCATGGCTCTCAAGGGTTTAAATCGATGTCTTTAATCTCAGGCCTATTAAAGTCCTTCCCCGTACTTCCTTCTGGAGTTATATTTTTAGCAATCAGTTATATGTCTGCCGTCAAAATAACATTTTTTATTTTACATATGCTGCATTTTGCAAAGCTTCTATGCTTCTTGTGTATTCCTGTCTTGTTATTAAGCAGAGTGCTCTAAGTAAACACTATTTTCTTTTTGAATGAACAGTATCTATTTGATAATAGGGTTATACAAAAGGGTTTCAGTGTTATCAATCTTAAAAAAAATCTTTTTCAATTGAAATGGGCTGAAGTGACTTTATGGGTCTAAAATAATTTTGATAGGTTATATCTAGTAATTTTATAAAATACTATCCCAATATTATGATAATGCAGTAGTATTATTTGCAGGTCCAAGAACAACATCTGAGGGGTCTGAGACTTTTCTGCCGTCTGCCAACTCCTCCAGACAATCTTCTCGTGGAGGGGTTCCAGTCATCTTTGCGGTCTACGGTACTCCAGCCAGGGGCGAGGCACCTTTGTGGTAAGTTATTGTTGGTAAGAAAATAGTTTTTTAATTTCTCTGAGTTTTTATCAATGAATCAACAAATGACCAATGGTCGACTCTATATACAGGTGTTTACAGGCAAGAAAATCGTATTTTGAGTGTGGCAGTATTGGTAACTCCGTGCTTCTAAACTCACTCAGTTATCGAAAAGACAACACATTATATCAAAAATCCATATTAATAATTAGATTGTGGCAGCACTATTATTAGTAGCCTAATACACCCACATTGCTTAAAATTATAACTATAATGAAAACTTATAGCCTAGTTATAGCAAATGGTTGTATAAGGTGTCTGTATTTGTAATTAGCGTTACATTTAGCACATGTTTTGCTTTTGACTCCAGTGATTGAAATAATGAAAATATCGCCATGAAATTTTAAAATCTAACCTTCAAATAAAAAATATAAAATTTACCCCTTATATTATATTTTAATGTAATCCGCTATAAAATTCAAAAATACAGCTTTGAGTAATAATATATATTTTCCCAACTTGACCCATTAGCATTGAACAACTTTACCCAAGCACCATTTTTTGTTGTTATTTTCCAATCCAAATATTATTTTCACTATTTTAACCCTCTACGGAAGGTACGGGGAAGGACTTTAATAGGCCAAAGACATTGATTTAACCCCCCGAGCGTTATTTGTTGATTTTTCGGCCCATTTTTTCGACCTCTGAGCGTTTGAGTCGATTTATCGACGGTTCGAAAACATGACGTAACTTTGTAGTGAATGACAGAAACATACTTGTGAACGCTACCGCTTTTACCGGGAGATTCTAAGCTATCCATAAACATCTATTTCAAAAGGCGGATCGTGATTGGTTGTTTGTAATATGCAATGAATTATCTGGAAAAAAACTGTTATTTTCTGCTAACTTTGTAAACAACGAAATACATATTTTACCAATTGTTTTAAGGTTATGAATGATTAAAAGTGTTACTAATACCTTTAATTTACATTATTGGAATTATTGTAGATTTTACCGGTAATAAGAAAAAGCTAATTGCGACTATAGTGAGCCTAGCTAGAAATGCCGGAACAAGTACACGTACCTTGAGCATAGCGTAGACTGACGACTTCGCCGTCCTCCTTGTCGGTGGTAGTGGGGGTTTAACTCTAGATGTCTGTTGCTTCCGTTGTACCTTTGGACTTTGACCCTTTGTCCTTAACTTAAATGTTCTCTTGCTTATATACTGACTTATATGTAACCAAATAAAATATTCTTCTACTTTACAACATGCCCTCTCCACTTATATAAAAAAAAACTTGCAGTATTTCTTCCAGATTAATAATCATTATTTCTCACCTTTAAAACAAAACAATCTTCTTGGAGAGGAATTTTTTTTTTTTTTAGATATTTACAAAGTTAATTTATCAGGCGCTTTCCTCGGTCGTTGGGAGCGCCTTACTCCATCTGTCCCGCTGGGGTTTGTGTCTTGAGCAACCACTGGATTTTTACTTTTGGGTGACTTAGCAGGTGATCTCGTTGGCTCAGAAGTCCGCTCTGGTGTTGACGTTTTTGGCGAAGTCTTGAGTACTGGAGGTTCAGGTCTTGGAGGTGAAACGATCTTTTCCAATTCCTTTGCTACAGGTAAAGCGAGTTCTCCTTCGTCCTCTTCATTTGTTACATTTGTTCTTAAGTGATCTGAGTGGACAAACCTGGTTCTTCCATTGACTTTAACAAGATAAGTTACAGAGCTCACCACTTTAATTACAACTCCTGGTTCCCAGTTCAACTTTTCCTGCCTGACCGTACGAACAAAGACCTTGTCGCCCACTTGGAAGATCCTATGTTTACCTCTATGCCTATCAGATTGATTTTTGATTTTCTCCTGCTTCTGTTCCATCTCTCCTTCTAAATGAGGCTTTAAAAGACTAAGAGGTGTCCTTGGTTTGGTTTTTAAGAATAATTCAGCAGGTGAGACGCCCGTAGTGGTGTGCGGGGTGTTTCGATATGAGAATAAGAAGTTGTCAATCCTGTGCTGTAGGGTCCGATTTTGTTGTTTCTTGGAATCCTCCAAAAGTTGTTTAAGAAAAATCTCTTTGGTTGTTTGCACCATTCTTTCGGCAAGGCCGTTTGAGGCTGGATGGTATGGCGGGGACAAAACATGATGTATGCCATTTAACTTGAGGAAGTCATTAAATTCTTGTGAAGTGAATTGCGGTCCTCCATCAGTGACCACTGTGTTTGGGAGACCATATGCTGCAAAACAGGTCCTCAGTTTTTCAATAACCTTGGCTGAAGTGGTTGTTGACATGAGGAAAATTTCTACCCATTTCGATCTACTATCTACCAATATCAAAAAGTCTTTAGAATCAAAAGTTGCAAAATCTAAGTGTAGACGCTGCCAATTGTAGCTAGGCCACGACCATTGTTGCAACGGAACTAACGGCATTGATTTTCTCGTCTTCTGACAAATGTTGCATTCGCTGACAAATTGTTCGATTTCTCGGTCTAGGTTGGGCCACCACACGTAGCTCCGAGCTAGTGCCTTCATTCGGGACTCTCCCGGATGTTCGGTATGTAACAGTTTCAAAATCTCTTTCCGATGAACTGGCGGTATAACTAATCTCGACCCCCACAATAAGCAATCTTTTTCAACCGAAAGCTGTAAAGTTTTATCAGAAAAGGGTTTCAATTGGTCATCGTTTACGTAGGAGGGCCAACCATTCCTAGTAAGGTCCAGCACCTTGGATAAGATTGGGTCACACTTAGTTGCAAGTCCTATTTCTTTATAGGTAATGGGTAGTTGAAAATTTGTTGAAAAGAAATTAATTTCCCCTTCCTCTTCAATTTCCCCTTTGGTAGTGTAGGGAAGCCTGGATAATGCGTCAGCATTTCCATGTTCGGAACCTTTCTTGTACACAAGATCATATTGATATGCAGAGAGGATTAAAGCCCACCGTTGTAATCGGGCTGCAGCCAAAGTCGGTATAGCCTTGGTCGGGCCAAGCAAAAAGGTCAAGGCCCTATGGTCCGTCACTAATTTAAATTTGCGTCCATACAGAAAGTTATGAAATTTCCTTACTGCAAAAATGAGGGCAAGAGCCTCTTTTTCTAACTGTGCATATTTTACCTCACACTTACTCAATGTTCTCGAGGCAAAAGCAACAGGTCTCTCCATCCCGTTCGGCAACACAAGCGCCAACACAGCGCCTACTCCGTATTGCGATGCGTCCGCAGACACGATTATTTCTAAGTTGGGGTCAAAGGGTACTAACACATTGTTTTTCACTAATAAATTCTTACTTTTCTGAAAAGCTTCCTCACACCTTTCACACCATACCCACTTTACTCCTTTATTTAACAGCTGATAAAGAGGATACAACAGGCTAGAAAGGTTTGGTAAAAATTTCCCATAGTAATTTACAAGCCCTAAGTAGGATCGCAGTTGTGTTACATTTTCCGGCTTAGGTGCTTTGACGATAGCCTCCGTAAGAGATTTGAAAGGGTGGATGCCTGCCTCATCCAACTCATGCCCCAGAAAAACAATACTTGACTTGAAAAATTCAATCTTGCTATTGTTAACCTTTACCCCGAACTGTTGAAGTCTTTCCAAAACTGACTCTAAAACGCCATACATTTCTTCGGCACTCTTGGCCGTGAGCAAAATGTCATCTAGATAACAATACGTATTTTCTAAACCTGACAGGATCTTGTCCATTACCGACTGGAATAATGGTCCGGCACTTGAAATGCCATAAGGCAGTCTAAGATATCTATACAAGCCCTTATGCGTATTTATCGTTAAGAGTTCTTGTGCTGAGGCATTTACTTTACATTGAAGGTATGCATTGGCCAAATCTAATTTACAAAAAACCTTAGCACCAGAAATTTTGTTGAAGATCTCATCTGGTACAGGTAACGGATAGTGGTCCGTTCTAACGCAAGGGTTAACCGTAATCTTGTAATTCCCACATAGCCGCACAGCCCCATTACTTTTAGGAACTACTACAATGGGCGTGGCCCAGTCTGAGCGAGTCACCGGTTTAATAATACCATTCTCTTCCAAAGTTTTCAATTCTGCCTCAACAGCAGGGCGTAGTGCAAAAGGCACATTATGTGGTTTACAAAAAACAGGCCTAGCATTTTCTTTTAGGACTAAACCTACTTCAACATCTTTAATTGCTCCAAATTTATTGTCAAATACGCTGTGACATTTACTCTTCAAATCCTTAATCCAATTAGTAATCGGAACATTCTTACCGATTTCGTTGAGCGATGACAAGTCCTCTCCCTTGCCAGTTAACCGGGACCAGTCCAGTCGGATTTCCTTCAGCCAGTTCCTTCCCATGAGAACAGGTTGCTTCGGGTCCATACTTTTAACTACAACCATCGGCAGCAGCTTGCGTTGTCCATCGCTTGTCGTCACGCTAGCCTGAAACTCACCTAAGGTTTGAATAGGTTCACCAGTATAAGTTTTTAAACTGATGGAAGAACTCTGCAATTCTGGAACTAAACATTTTAATTTTTCAAAATAAACAGTGTCAGGGCAGACACTAACAACGGCCCCAGTGTCTACAGTCATGTGTAGAGGCACTCCGTTTACCGCAACTTCTGCCGTAAAATTCTCAGTTTTTCTCAAGCTATTAGCATAGGCTACTGTATTAATAGCCCATTTATTCAAACAGAGACTCTCTTCATCGGAATCTTCACATCCACGTAGTTCAGCACAACCTAGGCTTGAGTTAGGCCTATCCTCTTCACAAAGATTTACTCTAGATTTAGGCCTATTTTTAACTTGACCTATCTTATTAGGCTTCTTATTTTTAGCTTGAAAACATACAGCGGCAAGGTGTCCCTTACGTTTAAACAAATTACAAGTGTACTCTTTGTAAGGACAATTTCTGCAATCATGATCGTTACCGCACCGGTAACATGACCTAGGCCTAAAAGATTGATTTGACTTATTAGACCTACTTTTGTTAACTGAAAACTTCTTATTTCTAACAAAATTAACTTCCCCCGAGTGATTACTATGAAGGGACTTAGCATTGTTTTCCGCATCTTCATACAGCAAGGCGGCTTCCATAGCCTTATTGAAAGTTAAGCTATCACCTTCCGCTAGGAGCTTACTTTGAATTTGTGTTGATTTTAAACCGCAAAGAAATTTGTCTCGAAGGGCTTCGTCCAAAAACTTATCAAAGTTACATTTAGCAGCTAACTTCTTGAGTTGAATGCAATAATCAGATATTGACTCATTATCTAATTGATTCCGTTTATTAAATAAAAACCGCTCATAGGTAATGTTAGTCTTATGAACATAATGAGACTGAAGAACTTCTAGTGCTTCATCAAAGGTAGCATCCTTTGGTGCTTTAGGAACCAACAAGTTTTTAAGTGTTGCATACATTTTAGGCCCCATAAGAGATATGAAATATTTCTTTTTATCATCTTCTTTAATATTATTTACTAAGAAAAAGTTTTCCAAACGTTCTGAGAAGTTTTCAAATGATTCCAACTCTGGGTCGAACTCAGATAGCTTACCTACTATAGTCTTGGACATCTTGACAAAACTTAAGCCTAGCCAAAAAACACATTTATTCTTGATATATAAGTCAAAATAATATATACAATTGATTTCCTCTTGATATTATACTTATTTTATTAACTTTTCAGGCTTAATGAGTTTAAAAATCGTAAAAATTTCACTTTTAGCAAACTTGAGCAAACTTTGGCAGGAAAAACTAACCATACACGATCACTTGAGAAGTTGAAAATGTGACTTTCGGAGGGAAACGTCTGATTGGAACTGGTTCCACAACCTATTACCTATTATGTATCAGCTCCTTAACTGTTCCAAAACTTTCCTCCCCTTTTGCGCAATGAAAACTGGTAACTGTTATTTGGTACCTGTTACCGTCTTTTGTCACCGGAAACTACGTAACCGCTACTTTGGTATACGCTATTCCAACAGATAACTGTTCCACTATACCGCTCCGTCACGGTTTGGTATGAGAATAAAATGGCGAATCGGCGAATACTTTCTTGTGCCGAACTCAGTTTTGCCACACGCACACGACAAAAACACTCGGGAAATATACTTTTATTTACCCGCACAAACAAAAATTATCTTTGGACTTTGACCCTTTGTCCTTAACTTAAATGTTCTCTTGCTTATATACTGACTTATATGTAACCAAATAAAATATTCTTCTACTTTACAACAGGAATAAATTAATATGTTTGATCGAGTTTATAATCATAAATATGAGTAGGAATTAGTGTAATATTCCTAGCTTGATTTTACACGTGTTCTTATGGGATTACGGTAAGTAGGCCTACCTTAGGACATATTTGGTTATATTCAACATACATTTATTCAAATACTTCTAGCCTATATTAATTATATATTTTCTTGAACTGCATAAAATTCTAAACAAAATGTATATCTTGGAATTTTGATTATGTGTATATCCAAAAATTTTTTAGGGGAGAGGAAAGTTATATACAATTTTTTTGGTAATATCTTTAATTTTTAACCTATAGCCTAATTTTGGTAACAATAAGTAAGTGTAAAAATTTTTGTATTGTTAGGTAATCAATTTTATTTACTTCCATTTAATATATACATTTATAGTGCTAGGTCATAAAATATATTTTCTACTAATTTTTATTTGAAAGTATGCAGAACCTTTAAAAAATGTGTAATACTCCAGGGGTGCTATATTGAACGCTCAGGAGGTTAAATAATAACAAAAAATTATAAATGTAATAAACAGCAATTAAGGTACCCCATAAGACGATAGAAACATTAATAATTAAAAATTTGTTACTGATTTCATCAGTTTTTAAACAAAATATCCTAAAAGAGTTGTAAACTGTATTAGAACAGCTTTTTTGTGTAAGGGTATTTAAATTTGCAAAATAACCCAAAATGCTATTTCAACATTCTAAATTAAATAAGCTGAACACCAGATAAAAATGACAGTAGACTTTAAAAACACAACTTGTGGATTTTCATTAGTGCCTGCTGTGTAGGTGACGCAAAGCGGAAACATTTGTGTTTGATTGTGGCATTGGAAGGAGCTACAAAGTTCTGACAAGCCCATTATTTACAGCCGAGTCTCGTTACAAGGGCCCTTGATAAGACAATTACTTCAATAACAAGTAATATTTTCTAGTCCTTGTGAACTGTCCATAACGGTCATCGTTAATAATGCCTTTATAGGATGATTACCTCTCATAAATACCGTAAACCGGGGTTACTTAGGCCTTTTTTCAACTTCAAACAGTTACTACCGTACTCGAAAGGTATTAACAGTAGAGCTTATCAAATTATTTGAAAGTATGGGTCTTCAGTTGCCCTATAAAGGGATAGTAATGAATGTTTCCAAAAAAAAATTATATTTTAGGAAAAAAATTAAAACAGGGTGGTCTAAGTTTCCCCGTAGATTGGGGTAACTAAAGCCAAAAGTGTAAAATGCATGTTAGGCTTCACCTGCATCATAAAGGGGTAACTAAATCCATAAAAAAATATAGAAGAACACTCTGTAAACACTCAAAAAGATTTATTGGTCATATATAGAGACATTGTGAACAGTACAACGTGTCGTCGGAATAATCTTTGTATTTTCTGGCCCCTACACGTATCTGATAGTTTCTAGGCATCTTCTTAACTGGAAAATAAAAAAAAGAAATTAATTACACGATTTTAAAATGCAGGTATTGCATATAGTATGGTGTTTATTATTGGGGGTAACAAAAACCACTTTTATTTTGTGGTCTTTGTTACCCCGGAGAGGAAACAGATGGAAATAAAAAAAAATACAAAAAAAAAACGGTTGTGAAATGGAACATGAAATTGAAACATCATTTGACAGGAATGTTAGGGGTTATGTTTAGGGGTTGTTATTAAAATACAATTGCTAATACATTGTTGGTAACCAAAGTTACGAATGTGATAAATTTTAGGGTAAAATTAGGTTAAGTTTCAATAATTTTTTACACTTACCTTTAGTTAATCAGAATGTAGTTAGCTACACCACTAAAAACAGCGCATTGTGCTGAACTATTTGATATGTTGAACGTCTGTCAAACTCATACAGTGTTGCCAATATTGGCGCAGGAAAAATATTCTGCAAAATGGCTTAAGTTACCCATATGGCCTAAGTAACCCCGGTTTACGGTACCTGGGTAGCTCTTATTTTGCCAGTTGAAATTGAAGTTCTATCAATCTCTATGGCATCTCTACGGAACCTTTAAAATACGAATCAACTTTCTCATGCTTAGGTATTCTTCCCACAGTTGGCAAGGATATCACGGCTCAAGGGTTAAAATCAATGTATTTATGCTCAGGCCTATTAAAGTCCTTTCCCGTACTTCCTTCTGGAGTTATATTTTTAGCAATCAGTTATATGTCTGCCGTCAAAATAACATTTTTTATTTTACATATGCTGCATTTTGCAAAGCTTCTTTGCTTCTTGTGTATTCCTGTCTTGTTATTAAGCAGAGTGCTCTAAGTAAACACTATTTTCTTTTTGAATGAACAGTATCTATTTGATAAAATAGGGTTATACAAAAGGGTTTCAGTGTTATCAATCTTAAAAAAAAAATCTATTTCAATTGAAATGGGCTGAAGTGACTTTATGGGTCTAAAATAATTTTGATAGGTTATATCTAGTAATTTTATAAAATACTATCCCAATATTATGATAATGCAGTAGTATTATTTGCAGGTCCAAGAACAACATCTGAGGGGTCTGAGACTTTTCTGCCGTCTGCCAACTCCTCCAGACAATCTTCTCGTGGAGGGGTTCCAGTAATCTTTGCGGTCTACGGGACCCCAGCCAGGGGCGAGACACCTTTGTGGTAAGTTATTGTTGGTAAGAAAATAGTTTTTTAATTTCTCTGATTTTTTATCAATGAATCAACAAATGACCAATGGTCGATTCTATATACAGGTGTTTACAGGCAAGAAAATCGTATTTTGAGTGTGGCAGTATTGGTAACTCCGTGCTTCTAAACTCACTCAGTTATCAAAAAGACAACACATTATATCAAAAATCCATATTAATAATTAGATTGTGGCAGCACTATTATTAGTAGCCTAATACACCCACATTGCTTAAAATTATAACTATAATGAAAACTTATAGCCTAGTTATAGCAAATGGTTGTATAAGGTGTCTGTATTTGTAATTAGCGTTACATTTAGCACATGTTTTGCTTTTGACTCCAGTGATTGAAATAATGAAAATATCGCCATGAAATTTTAAAATCTAACCTTCAAATAAAAAATATAAAATTTACCCCTTTTATTATACTTAAATGTAATCCGCTATAAAATTCAAAAATACAGATTTGAGTAATAATATATATTTTCCCAACTTGACCCATTAGCATTGAACAACTTTACCCAAGCACCATTTTTTGTTGTTATTTTCCAATCCAAATATTATTTTCACTATTTTAACCCTCTACGGGGAAGGACTTTAATAGGCCAAAGACATTGATTTAACCCCCCGAGCATTATTTGTTGATTTTTCGGCCCAGCTTTTCGACCTCCGAGCGTTTGAGTTGATTTATCGACGGATCGAAAACATGACGTAACTTTATAGTGAATGACAGAAAAATACCTGTGAACGCTACCGCTGTTACCGGGAGATTCTAATCTATCCAAAAACATCCATTTCAAATGGCGGAACGTGATTGGTTGTTTGTAATATGTAATGAATTATTAAGGAAAAAACTGTTACCTTCTGCTAACTTTGTAAACAACAAAATACATATTTTACCAATTGTTTTAGGGTTATGAATGATTAAAAGTGTTACTAATACGGTACCTTTAATTTACATTATTGGAATCAATTAATATGTTTTATCGAGTTTATAATCATAAATATCAGTAGGAATTAGTGTAATATTCCTAGCTTGATTTTACACTTGTTCTTTTTGGATTAGGGTAATTACCCTTGAACATATTTGGTTATATTCAATATACATTTATTCAAATACTTCTAGCCTATATTAATTATATATTTTCTTGAACTGCATAAAATTCTAAACAAAATGTATATCTTGCAATTTTGATTATGTGTATCCAAAATTATTTTAGGGGAGAGCAAAGTTATATACAATTTTTTTTGTAATTTTTTAATTTTTAACCTATAGCCTAATTTTGGTATCAATAAGTAAGGGTAAAAATTTTTGTTTTGTTAGGTAATCCATTTTATTTACTTCCATTTAATATATACATTTATAGTGCTAGGTCATAAAATATATTTTTTAGACTACTAATTTTTATTTGAAAGTATGCAGAACCTTTAAAAAATGTGTAACGCTCCAGCGGTGCGATATTGAACGCTCAGTTGGTTAAATAATAACAAAATATTATAAATGTAATAAACAGCAATTAACCCACACAGCACTAGTACATCCCCAGGAGTTCCTAAACATATCCTGATGGGATATTGGAATATCCCAGGGAAATCCTAAATATCCCCAATATTCTCAAAAAGTCATCCCAGGGATCTTCTAGGGATATTGAATGTCCGCGCATATCCCGCGTTTTGGGATATCCTTTCGGGATATCCTCAGGACAATTCAAATATCCCTAGGGGATGCCCTTAAAAACTTGTCTAAAAGTTGTAAATTGTAACTTTTTTCATCAAAATTTATTAGTAAATGCATTTCTGCTAAAGAACAAATTGCAAAAATGAAAATAAAACTGAGCAAAAAGTATATGCCCATGTCAGGATTTGAACCAGCAACCTCACACTCAATGACCTGTCGCTCTAACCTCTTGAGCCACCTGATCTGTGCTCAAGTTGGTTCTTATTTACTAGTAAGTATTGAAACTTAACCTTCATTGGTGCACTTGGAAGTTTTGCGAGTCAAAGTAAAAAAGTTAGCCTAAATTTGAAGTAACTTTACAAATTGACTATTTTCAAGTATTTAAAAAATCTAAATAAAATAGCAAAACCTTTTGATTGTGAACAGTTATATGTAATTTTTAATGTATATTTTAACATCAAAAGATTATTAATTATACTTTTTATATTTTAACTTTAGTAAAATCACTACATCTTATTTTATGTAGTTTGACATTTTGAAAGTGTATTTGATGTAAAATAAATTTTCTGTGTTCGTTATGGTGTGTAATGGTAAATCAAGATATCCCAGCGTAAACCCGAATTTCCCCAATATTTTCAAAGTCATTCAAAGGATATCCTAGGGATATTGCAAACATGCGCACTTTGGGATATCCTTTCAGGATATCCCCAGGACATTAAATGTATTTAAGAGTTGTTTTTCGAGACACATCTGGAACTCCTGTAATAAAGAGGGACAGCCACAGAATTGCTTGTCCCAAACATTTTACTAAGAGTTATTTTCATAGGTTTTCATTAAAGTTAACTATTAAAACTGCAGTTTTTAGTTAATACACTATTTTCCATTAAAACTCTAACCACTGATACGTCCTAGGGATGTTCTTTGTAGATCCTTTCAACTACAATGTTTGAATTCAAACTTTGTATTTTGCTTGTAAACAATGTTATTATCCAATGTTATTAGTTTGTTATTTAATTTTCCTGGACCTCTAGGATAAAAGTTAATTTAGTATTTCAATACTTTACACTGTGTCAACAGATATTTTCTTGGGAAATCCTGAGAATGTCCTAAGGATATGAACGAATTTATGGAATTTAATTAAAACTATGACTACGGACATATTCCAGGGACTTCCCAAGGAGCTCTTTTCAGAAATTTTCAAAAAAGAGGACTCAGAGAAAAAGGGTATTTTTCAATGACTTGATGACTTTGGACTTTCGGCAAAACCCCTATTTTGAATGGAATATATGTTTGAATTAAATTGTAAAAACGCACATATCCCAGGGATATTCTTGGAATATGACCGTTTATGTAGTTCTGACACATCCTTGGGATATCTCTGGAATACCCTTTGAAATTTTGTTTGACAGGTGTCTTGTAGTAAAAAAAGTTAAATAAATCCATTATAAACTTGTTTTGTTTGAAATTGTTTACTTTTAGTCTTATTTACATAAAAATTTTGTATTTCTATTAAGTCCCTTTGGAATATGCTTAGAATGTCCTTTTGTACTTCTCCATATCCCGGGATTTGAATAGGATATTTGGGATCTGGTTGGGATATCCTGGGGAAATCTTGTGCTCAGTGGGAAGGTACCCCATAAGAGGATAGAAACATTAATAATTAAAAATTTGTTACTGATGTCATCAGTTTTTAAACAAAATACCGTATCCTAAAAGAGTTGTAAAATGTATTAGAAAAGCTCTTTGTGTTAGGGTACTTAAATTTGCAAAATAACCCAAGATTAAAATGCTATTTTAACATTCTAAATTAAATAAGCTGAACACCAGATCAAAGTGACAGTAGACTTTTAAAAACACAACGTGTGGATTTTCAGTAGTGCCTGCTGTGTAGGTGACGCAAAGTGGAAACATTTGTGTTCAATCGTGGCATTGGAAGGAGCTACAAAGTTCTAACAAGCCGATTATTTACAGCTGAGTCTCGCTTCCAGAGCCCTTGATAAAACAAATACTTCAATAACAAGTAATATTTTCTAGTCCTTGTGAACTGTCCATAACGGTCATTGTTAATAATACCTCTATAGGACGATTACCTCTCATATAAATACCTCGGTAGCACTTATTTTGCCAGTTGAAATTGAAGTTCTTTCAATCTCTATGTCATGCATTTCAAATCTGTGGGCCTCTATAGCATTAATTCACCCTTGGTGATATGATTGCGCCAACAAATGAACTTTGTGACACAAATCTAAACCTGATACAGTACATTCTCGTTCATCGGAACTAATGAGGCGGACGGCCGGTTCGGATGTCAAAGCATTCCGATAAAGCGGAGTCCGTCATGAGTCATCATTTCCGCCTGTACTGTGACCTATCGTGCTTATATTCACTCTTGTTTTTAAGATAACAAGATGAGATTTTATGAAAATAAGGCACTCAAACTTTGAACATGGTAACAATGAACCTATAGGAATAAAAACAACGTGGGAAATAAAGATCCAAAATCATATTCCATATTCATATTCCAGCAGTCAACTGACTTCCACGTAACACAGGTGGTGTCGCGACGCGAGACATACTGAATGACAGTTTGGGAAGCGGTCGTCGCGGATGTTCATTTCCTGCCCTCTTCCTCTTTCTATTTTTGTGCAAATACTCCACGGCCTCTTAAATCACATCGATTTGTACAGATTATGGAAAACGCCTGATGACTTTTCATGCAATTTGTGATACTTCACTGTTGTACGGATAGAACGAATGGAAATTGAAGGTGCTAAAAGGGAAAAATTATTCATTTCGTAAGAAAAAATAATTAACAATATCCAGATTTTCAGTTCCGATGAAGCGGAGTTCTGATGTCGCCGAGTCCGATGAACGAGAGTGTACTGTAGCCGGAAGTTTTGCACTACGGAACCTTTATAATACAAATCAACTTTCTCATGCACAGGTATTCTTCCCACAGTTGGCAAGGAAATCATGGCTCAAGGGTTTAAATCAATGTCTTTAATCTCAGGCCTATTAAAGTCCTTCCCCGTACTTCTGGAGGTATATTTTTAGCAATCAGTTGTATGCCTGCGGTCAAAACTACCATTATTTATTTTACGTACGCTGCATTTTGCAAAGCTTCTACGCTTCTTGTGTATTCCTGTCTTGTTATTAAGTAGAGTGCTCTAAATAAACACTATTTTCTTTTCGAATTAACAGTAAGCATTCAATGAAAGCGTTAAACAAATGGGTTTCAGTGTTATCAATTGTAAAAAAATCATTTTAAATTTAAATGGGCTGAAGTGACTTGAAGCAAACGCTTAACTTTACTGGGTCTAAAATAATTTTGATAGGTTATATCTAGTAATTTTATAAAATACTATCCCAATATTAGGATAATGCAGTATTATTATTTGCAGGTCCAAGAACAACATCTGAGGGGTCTGACACTTTTCTCCCGTCTGCCAACTCCTCCAGATAATCTTCTCGTGGAGGGGTTCCAGTCATCTTTGCGGTCTACGGGACCCCAGCCAGGGGCGAGGCACCTTTGTGGTAAGTTATTGTTGGTAAGAAAATATTGTTTTTATTTTCTCTGATTTTTTATCAATAAATCAAATTATGATACCGGTACTATAAATTTGACAAATGACAAATGGTCGACTCTATATACGGGTGTTTACATTCAAGAAAATCGTATTTTGAGTGTGGCAGTATTGGTAACTCCGTGCTTCTAAACTCACTTAGTTATCGAAAAGACAACACATTATACAAAAAATCCATATTAATAATTAGATTTTGGCAGCACTCTAATTATTATACACCCACATTGCTTAAAATTTAAATTATAACGCAAACTTATAGCCTATAGGGAATGGTTGTATATGGTGTGTACATTTGCAATCAGAATTACATTTAGCACATGTGTCGCTTTTGACTCCAGTGATTTAAGTAGTAAAAATATCACCATTAAATTTTAAAATCTAACCTTCAAATAAAAATATAAAAAACTACCCCTTTTATTATACTTTAATGTAATCCAGTGTACTTTAATATAACGACCTCCGAGCATTTGAGTCGATCTATCGACGGTTCGAAAACATGACGTAACTTTATAGTGAATGACAGAAACATACCTGTGAACCCTACCGCTGTTACCGGGAGATTCTAAGCTATCCATTAAGATCCATTTCAAATGGCGGAACGTGATTGGTTGTTTGTAATATGCAATGAATTATTTAGGAAAAAACTGTTACCTTCTGCTAATTTTGTAAACAACAAAATACATATTTCACCAATTGTTTTAAGGTTGTGAATGATTAAAAGTGTTACTAATACCTTTAATTTAAATTATTGGAATAAATTAATATGTTTTATTGAGTTTATAATGATAAATATGAGTAGGAATTAGTGTAATATTCGTAGCTTGATTTTACACGTGTTCTTATGGGATTACGGTATGTACCCTAGGACATATTTGGTTATATTCAACATACATTTATTCAAATACTTCTAGAATAAATTAATTATATATTTTCTTGAACTGCTTAAAATTCTAAACAAAATGTATATCTTGGAATTTTGATTATGTGTATCCAAAATTATTTTAGGGGAGAGCAAAGTTATATACAATTTTTTTTGTAATTTTTAAATTTTTAACCTATGGCTTGATTTTGGTAACAATAAGTAATTGTAAAAATGGTCGGGTTCACGTTCATTCACCGCATCCACCGCAACCGGGATTTAGATAGTCACGTGACAAATCCCATAAATCCCGGTGGATCCTGGTGACGTCATTTTGCTGCCGTCTTATGAACTCACCGGGATTTTGATTGTTGACGTTCACGTGCTAACCGCAAAAAATCCATTGCATCCCGGTTGCGGTGGATGTAACGTGAACCCGACCATTGTTTGTATTGTTAGATAATCCATTTTATTTACTTCCATTTAATATATACATTTATAATGCTAGGTCATAAAATATATTTTTTACTAATTTTTATTTGAAAGTATGCAAAACCTTTAAAAAATGTGTAACGCTCCAGGGGTGCTATATTGAACGCTCAGATGGTTAAATAATAAAAAAAAATTATAAATGTAATAAACAGCAATTAAGGTACCCCATAACACGATAGAAACATGAAACATTAATAATTAAAAATTTGTTACTGATTTCATCAGTTTTGAAACAAAATATCCTAAAAGAGTTATAAAATGTATTAGAACAGCTCTTTGTGTTAGGGTATTTAAATTTGCAAAATAACCCAAGATTAAAAGCTATTTCAACATTCTAAATTAAATAAGCTGAACACCAGATAAAAGTGACAGTAGACTTTTAAAAACACAACTTGTGGATTTTCAGTAGTGCCTGCTGTGTAGGTGACGCAAAGCGGAAACATTTGTGTTTGATTGTGGCATTGGAAGGAGCTACAAAGTTCTGACAAGCCCATTATTTACATCCGAGTCTCGCTACCAGGGCCCTTGATAAGACAAATACTTCAATAACAAATAACAAGTAATATTTTCTAGTCCTTGTGAACTGTCCATAACGGTCAATGTTAACCTTTATAGGATGATGACCTCTCATATAAATACCTCGGTAGCTCTTATTTTGCCAGTTGAAATTGAAGTTATATCAATCTCTATGGCACGTATTTTAAAATCTGTGGGCCTCTATAGCATTAATTCACCCTTGGTGATATGATTGCGCCAACAAATGAACTTCGTGACACAAATCTAAACCTGACAGCACGAAGTTTTGCACTACGGAACCTTTATAATACAAATCAACTTTTTCATGCTTAGGTATTCTTCTCACAGTTGGCAATGATATCATGGCTAAAGGGTTTAAATCAATGTGTTTAAGCTTAGGCCTACTAAGGTGGTGCAAGGGGTTTTTCGTAGTTGAAAATTATACCGTTTTAAGTGTTTAATTCAACTATACAAATATTTTCTAATAATGGAAAAATATTTAAAAAAATTTGACACAATTATTTTATGACTTATTGTCATATAAAGTGGTGGTTTTACGTCACATTGGTGCTTGCCTTTCATAAAAACCACTAGAGTCTAAGGACCCATATTTTGCCAATTTTAATAATTAATTATGTAGATTAAAACAAACTATTACAAAACATCCACAAAATTATTTCAATTTTATATGACGACTTAAATTTATGGCCTAAAAGAATATATCCTTTAAATAGGAATAAAATTGGTTTCAATTTCTTTGGCCAAAAATGCACTTTAAAAAAATATAACTATCATACTTTAAAAAAAATTTTTGTAAGCAGGAGGCAAGCCCAAATATAATTATTTTGAGTTTTATTACGCCTAATAGCTGACAGCTGCAACCCGCTCGTCTCCGCGCACTCGCCCGCTGCGCACACACGAGCACACGCGCGGGCTACCTGCCCCTCGCCTCTCCTCGCCACCGTTGTGTCGGTCCGCGCCGTAAATACACCCTTCAGAAACTATTTGATAGGGAAGACTCATGGCAAATATGGGGAGTGATGTTGTTCGCGTCCGCAGCATTCCATTAAAGCTGCACGTACTCCCTGGGTGGTGCTAAACGAACAACAATTTTTGGCAGCTGAACTATCACGCGAGTGATCTCTCAGCTATGCCAGCTGCCAGACCAAATTCAAACGGCCCTTTCCAGGGCCATTTTAGAAATGTAGGCTCCGTTTTAAATATATGTCATCTGAACGTAGAGGGTCTGAGCAAATCAAAAAGTGACTGCCTCAGCAAGGTGCTGCGAGAAAATAATGTCGATGTCCTCGCACTACAAGAAACACATGTAGAAGACCTAGAGAACAGTGCGAGGGGAAACATCACAGGATATAGGCTTGTGGAGGAAATAGGACACAGGGTCTATGGTGTGGCGACTTACGTGAGGCAAGACATAGACGACGTATCAGTCTCCCACAAAAGTTGTGTGAACAGCATATTTACTATTGCTGTTAAGGTATCTGAGACTATCATTGTCAATGTCTACAAACCACCGAACATCCAGTGGCCAGATACAGCTCTCCCATCTTTTGAACATCCTGTAGTATATGTAGGTGACTTTAACAGTCATCACACACAGTGGGGATACTCGTCCGATGATGAAAATGGCACTCGTCTTACAAGCTGGGCTGAAAATAACAACCTTTTCTTGGTATTTAATGCCAAGGACCCACACACTTTCCATTCTGCCCGATGGCGTCGTGGGTACTCCCCAGACTTGTGCTTTTGTTCTCGTGACCAGTCAGCAACACCCATACCAACTTGCAGGAGGGTCCTAGATGCTTTTCCTCACTCTCAGCATAGGCCTGTTCTGATATCAGTGGGAATCCAAATTCCTCTCGTAAGATCTTTTCCTCGGCCTAGGTGGAACTTCAACAAAGCTGAGTGGGAGGCCTTCTCTTCCAGGCTTGACAAAGGCATCAGGTTCATCCCCCCTAAAATAAAAAACTATGATCGGTTCACACGACTTGTTCTGTCTTGCGCTAAAGCGTCTATCCCAAGAGGTTTCAGGAAAGAGTACATACCAGGATGGAGTCAAGAGTGCGAAGACCTTTACAGTGAGTTCACTGACACTGCCGACAGAGATGTAGCGGACCAACTCCTTAACTCTCTCGACAACTCCAGGAGAGAGAAATGGGTGAAAACTGTTGAAAATCTGAACTTCACCCGCAGTAGTCGGAAAGCTTGGTCTCTACTCAGGAAGCTCTCCACTGGTAAGCCAAATGAAAAACCCGCAACCTCGCAACCTCACCCTTGTGTTATTGCAAAACGCCTCTCCTGTCTATCTAAACCGGTGCGTACGTCCGCAGATAGGAAAATAAATTTTAAGCTTAACGAAATTAAGGAAAGTCGGCAAGTGCCATTGGAAGTCTCCAGACCTTTCACAGTAGATGAGCTGGATGTGGCGATTGATGCTATGCCAATTGGCAAAGCAGCAGGTATGGATGAAATCTTCCCGGAGTTCATAAAACACTTGGGTAAAAAGGCTAGACAGTGGCTTCTTGCAGTTTTTAATTCCATAAGGGAAACCGGCGACTTGCCTGGTATATTTAGAAGATCGAAAATAATAGCTGTCTTGAAGCCAAATAAAGATCCACAACTTCCAGAAAGTTACCGACCCATAGCTCTTCTTAGTGTCTGTTATAAGCTGCTCGAGAGGTTGATATACAACAGAATCCTCCCTGTTCTGGATTCCAGCATCCCCGTCGAACAAGCTGGGTTTAGGCCTGGGCGCAACTGTTGTGACCAGGTTCTAGCTCTTACTTCCTTCATCGAGAATGGGTTTGAGCGAAAACTGAAAACCTCTGTTGCTTTCTTAGATCTTACTGCAGCTTATGACACTGTCTGGAGAAAAGGCCTCCTCATTAAATTTTATAACCTGATTCCTTGCCCTTTCCTGTTGCGTCTCCTCAACTCGATGCTCTCCAATAGGATGATTAAAGTATATTTGGGACGCAAGGAAAGTACTTTTAGGCAATTAAAAGATGGCCTGCCACAGGGGTCAGTGCTTGCCCCACTGCTGTTTAATGTGTATACTGCCGACATGCCTGACACTTGCTCCTTAAAGTTTGCCTATGCGGATGATATTGCACTGGCTTATCAGCACAAGGAATTCCGACATGCTGAGGAAGTACTAACAAATGACCTCAAGACCCTCGGTGAATACTTTAAGGCCTGGAAGCTAAATCCAAACCCAACTAAAACTGAGGTATCTTGCTTTCACTTGAACAATAGACTAGCCCACCAAAAGCTTAAAATCGTATTTGACGGTGTTGAGCTAAAGCACAATGATCACCCACAGTACCTGGGAGTCACTTTAGATCGGTCTCTCACATTCAAAAGCCACCTACAAAAGACAGCAGCCAAGGTAAGAGCTAGGACTAACATTGTCCATCACCTTGCAGGCTCCACATGGGGAGCTAATGCACAAGCTCTGCGAACCACTGCTTTGTCCCTGGTTTACTCAACCGCAGAGTACTGTGCTCCTGTGTGGCTGAACAGTGTGCATGTCAGAGAGATCGACGTCCAACTGAACAGGACTATGAGAGCCATAAGTGGTACACTCATGGCAACACCTGTACCCTGGCTCCCAGTGCTGTGTAATATCGCTCCACCTGAAATAAGACGAAGGGAGGCACTTACTAGGGAATATAATAAGATCGTATCCAATCCACAGCTACCCATCCATGATTACCTACCCCAGGAGACGGGCAGATTGAGGTCCCGAAGACCACCACTGCGGACAGCATCCCAGTTGACGGAGACAAAATTTTCCATCCATACCGACTGGACTTCCTCCTGGGACTCTTTCCAAGGCCGGAATCAATTTTTAATTGCTGACCCAACCTTAGCAGTAAGTGGTATGGATCTTCCTCGGAAGCAGTGGACCGTTCTCAATCGATTCCGCACTGGTGTGGGAAGATGTAATTATTGGAAATACAAATGGGGAATGACAGAAGACCAGTCATGCCGCTGTGGAGCGGAGTTGCAGACTATGACTCACATAGTCAATGAGTGCCCTTTGAGTGCTTTCCCCGAAGGATTGATTGGGCTGCATTGTGCAAGTGAAGCTGGGTTGCAATGGCTTAGCGCCCTGGATTTAGCTTTGTAAAGAGAGATCATAACTTTATGTTTTTAGTTTAGTTTTTAAATTTTTTGACGCAGGTGCTAAGCACCTCAGAGAGTGTATTATATTTTTCTGAAGTTGGTGGCTGGCTATTAATGCCATACGATATATATATATATGGCAAATATCATTTACAGAATTTCGGCCCATTTGCTCATGGTCAGGGTTTTATATGAATTTTCCTACTACTGTATCTATATTGGGGAAAAACATTCCAATTTGTCATTGGAAAATATAAGGGCAACTAAAATAGGCTTGTTAGTATCCATTATTAGTACTGGAATTAATATGTTTATTCTGCACGCATTGGGATGTACGGGCTCAAGATGAACCCATAAGTAAATTCTCTAAAAGAAATAAATCAGTAATACACGAACAAAAAGTATATCCAAGACATACAAATAAATTCATACTCCATCAAAAATTTACTCATACAAACCCTTGGGGCTATACAAAGCGACAGTGGTGTGCTTTAATACTTCTATTATTAATTTAATCAGTTTTACTATTTGTGGACAATATTTTGTTTTTTTGTTACAGTTTAAGTGTTAGTGTTAGTACCAAAATTTCTACGAAAACGGTCCGCGTAAATGTACTATCTAACTTAAAGCAAGTAAATGTTTCACGCAAGAAAGAAAGCTTCAACAATTGCTTTAACGAGCTCTAAAGTGAAGTATTCTATCACAATGAATCGGAAAATGACTACCTCACCAGTGCATCTTGTCAATCTATGTAAGAGTTTAATTTATTACTACAGTACTACAGTATATAGCCAATACATCCTCAACAGTTTGGTCCTCCTCAAGGAAAACATTAGCGCATTCTCCAAAAGGGAACATATGCACCACCATAGAACGCGCCACGCCCAAGCTCTGGACATCCCTCGCTGCAGATTGAGTGGAACTCAGAAAGGGTACCCTTACTTCCCCATGAAAATTTACAATGGGCTGCCTGAGGCCATACGTAACCTTGAGCCTAAAAAGTTCAAGCAAACGCTGAAGGGATGTTTGGTGGGTAGGCCGCTCTACTCCTTCGAGGAGCTTCTTGAGGAGCCACTTTTTGGTCACTAACCCCCGCCCCGCCATCTCTAAAAGTTTTAAATATTAGTTTTATTATTCATTAATTATTAAGCTGACGCAACCTATCCGACAGTGTCGGTCAACGGTGGAGACATCAAGTATCAAGAAATTAATATATTTGCAACTGAGCTGTGGCGTGGCGTCGTGGCGACCTTAGAAAGAAAATTATATGCTCATTATACTTTGCTTTGCCATATAAGAATTTCATATAGGGAAAGATCTAATATATCCAGAGTGGTGTTATTCCATTTGTTTATTTGTGCATTACTCAAATTAAAAAATATATTGTCAAACAAATTATTACTGTAATTGAAACTGAATAGATTTAGGATTCTCTTAGATCATTCTATTATTTACATGGAATTTGATAGTGTCGTATGGTTAGGCATAGCACATACTACTTCTGAATTATTCATAGATTGTTACTCAATATGCTATTTTCACTCAGCTCAAGTGTATTCCCAATGTAATAAAAACAACCTTTGTTGTGTTTAATGTAGCCTATAAAAACAAAATACTTTGTCACAGTAACATATTGTCCCAACTCAAATTTCTATGAAACACTTTGTCCCACTCGCTTATTTACAGTTTGTTAAATCAGCTAATGAGGTAACATTTTGTCCTGGCGAAAAATTTACAAGGGTTGAGGAACGCAACTCAGGTAGTAAGAGCAGTTCAAATACAAGGGTCACGCGATCCATGCGGCCGCATGGAGCACCGGCCTGGGAGGGGCGCTGATTAAAATGACAGTGTTATTTGATGGTTAAAAAATAACGCCTTAACAATCGTGTAACCTTTAATTTGTTAGTGTGTGTCACATGGGCGGATTTACGGGGGTGCCAGGGGGTGCCTGGCACCCCCTGGTTTTTATGATAAAAAATTATATATTTTCGTGATTTTTTGGTATTGGATAAAAAAATTTGGACAGTAAACATTTTTAACACATAAGAATTAAGCAGTCAAGTCGCTTAATCGAAACAAAGATAATAAAATAATATATTTATTACAAAGCGCATGTGTGAGTACGATGACCGACGTTTCCGGTTAACTACGCTGCACGGTTATTGGCGAAGGCGATTACCGACCCTGCTCTGATCTCACACTCTCTCTCGCCTTCCCCCCTCCCCCCTTATCCTTTATCTCTGGTGACTTGATTTCTCGGAATTTGATGCACATCAGCAATATAGGTAGTTATTTAATTTTTTACAGGACAGGACAGGTGTAGAATCATGTTGCTCAGTGGCCAGTTGGCCAGTAGGCTACTGTATATGGTTTGGTTATTAGGCCTAGTTCACGCAATTTGTGCAGCAATTTACTTTCTTTTTTTAAATAGTTTATTACAAGTAATAAACTAGGGCATGGTATTTATATTGCAATTTATAAGCGAAATATCATGCATATTAGTTTTGGCACAGACAAACATAGGCCTATACTAGTAAAGTTTTATTAATTTGTGGTTTCAGTAAACGCCGGTCTAAACGGCGCGCGGCGGGGGGAGTGGCCGTGATACATGATTGGCCGTGTTATAATTATAAGGACAGGGACCACGGTTATGATATACTTGCAGACTTTTATGTTTTGAAACATTGACAAATATAAGCCTTACTATAAAAAAAAATTGCTTTAACTACTGTATGAAGAATAACACGATTTTATTTACACAGTAATCACTAACAATACAATCTTTTGATGTAGGCTAACTTACTTTTTTTCTTGTTAAAGTTTTCACAGTAGGTTATCATAAAATAATGTTACTTTTAATTTAATTTGTTATGACCATTTTTATATTCCTTAGTTCTTTTGTGTGGTAATTGATTGAACAAATAAAATTGACTTGAAGGTTACATAGGCCTATAGGTTAACAATCAGTCTTCATTAAAAACAAATTAAAACCTAGATTCTAAAAGCGCTTTCTAGAAAAAGCAATATTATATAGTGGTCTTTATGATAAAATTCTAAAGTAGAAAGACAGTTGTTTCCTCGACTAAAATGGATATATTAATAAAATGGAATATTTATGTTATGGGCAGTGAAAAAAATGAAAAAAGAAGGGGCATACTTGAGATAGGTATTAAAACGGGCCTTTTAAATAGGATTTCGGCGTTTATATGAGCATAGACTAATATTTTAGGGTAGCTGGCACCCCCAAAAATTTTGACCTAAATCCGCCCATGGTGTGTCAAAACACCGCTAAAGGTGGGGACTCACGGGACGGCAAAACTCCCGGAAGGATGTTCCGTTTCGCAGCCGCAGGCTGTATTTTGGGAGTCCGAATGCAAGACAACGGCGAAACAGCCGGGCCTGGCGAAACTACCATGATACTCATTATGTTTAATTTCTTCTCATTTAGAAATGATGCTGTCTTCATTCAAGAATGTGGCTTTGCTGTGTCCTAAGACATAGAAAAAATGGTAGCCGAAAGGAGAGTCCGGGCTTTAGAAATGACATGGAAATTGGTGTCTTTGTATGTTATATTGTACTATGAAAGGCTGTTGGAAGTGAAAATGTAATATGAACTTTTTATACTCTTTACATCAGACGAAATTTTTATAGGGTCTTAAATCACAAAATTTGAGGTATTTCTGTTTATTAAAATGTCTAAAACCCAGAGGGCAGGAAAATAACATGTGGGTAATAATATTATATTTCGTTACAAAGGCCGGCGTTTCATCGGCCTCGAGAACATGTTTCAAGCTCAAGACTTCGAGAACGTGAACCGAACGTGAGTAGGCAAAACGTTTTAGGCCGAGTTATGATTTATATTTTTCATCATATTATCGTACACTATGCATTAAACTCTATAAAAATAAAAAATACATAGAAATAAAAACTTCCAACCCAGACCTCTAGCATGATTTTCGTTGTTAAAAATGGTTGACGAAAACAGGTGATATTGATGAAGTGCAATGATAAAAACAGTAGCAGGGGCTTTCAACCCTTCAAACCACTATAGCCCAGTCAATGAAGAGTAAACACCGGAACATATTTATAACAGTTTGAAACCTATACCATTCGATAGTACCCACCTAAGGGGTCAAAACCCCAAAAGTCCCCAAAAATCCCCTGGTGGATTGAAACGTAATTAAAAAAATTCTAAAAACTAGAAATTTTAAATAAAATTCATACAGTTATACCGATATTCATGTTTTTTTTTTCTATTTCTTAACGAAATGTTTTTACCTCAATGAATAATCTATCAAAACATACGTTAAAACAAATAGCTTATCTAGTGTTAGTTGTAAGTGAGGTTGAAATAATTAAAAATAAACTCTATTTATATGTTACCAAATTTTTTACCAAGCATCACATTTTAAATATAAATTTAAACTATGTTTTTTTATCATTGCTACGTCGTAAAATATTAGTGGTCTGCTTAGATAAAGAAAGCTAATACTTTGTTAATCAGCAGTGATAGTCTTAGATTGGTCTAAATAAGGTTTAATTGTTATTTTACGGATTTATTGGCATTTCACTAGGGATTTTAAATTTTTCCTATCATCTAGGGCCATAAGAAATCCATTGACCCCAAAATGATCAATATATGTTTAGTAGTTTACTCTCTAGACGCTTAAATGCAAAAATTTTAGTTTGACTGTAAATAACTGACTAATGAGTGACCTTAGCTAAAAACGTATAATGAAACTTTCTGTAGACAATTTAACAAGAAATACAACAAAAAAGATTTAGGACGCTAGTCCTTTTCGTAACGATTCTACAAGGGTTTTTATGAACTCATGCAATTAGGGGTCCAGGGGGCTTTAAAGGGGGGCTGTGCGAAATGCCACCAGGGGATTTTTGGGGACTTTTGGGGTTTTGACCCCTAAGGTAGGTACTATCGAATGGTACAGGTTTCAGACTGTTACAAATTTGTTCCGACGTTGGCCCGTTTTTGACCTTCATTGACTGGGCTACTAGTTGTAATAAGGTTTAAGAGGATAAATAGAGCAGGACATTTAATGGTTGCCGGATATCAAATATACTCGTATGTTTTTTATAAAAAAAATGTTGCTTTGGGGGAAAATATTTTTTAAAGTTCACCGACATTTTACTTCTGACGTAAAGCACACCAACGTAGTCAGGACTTGTTTCTGTTTTACATCCTTTAAAACAAAGAAATTTTATAAGTTGCCTCCAGTGATTGTCTAGACCGCATTACGCGACAATTCGTCTTTCCTTGGTCTCATTCGGGTTATCGAGGATTTAAAAATGAACTAAACAATATTACCAATGTAGGCCTACACAAAGTAGGCTATGTATTTTTACATTATAAATTCTCGGGAAATGATTGGTTTTTCTTGCAACGAATGTTGTAAACGCCAGCTCGACAACCTTTACAAAGTAGCTGTTTGGGGGTGTACGAGAATTAGCAAGGGTACCCGATTCTTAGGGGGCTCTGGCAAAATGAGCCAATCCACCTGCGCCGCATTCCAAACACATCCAAAATGAGCTAGAGGCTTAAGACTGGCCCCCCGGACCACATCCAAAAAGAGCTAGCTATTCAACTCTTGAAATCACTGAAGCAGAAGTTTACTAGCCTATTCCACATTTACTGTGTTTGATTTTATATTGAATGTTATCGTCACTAATATAACGAATCTAATGTTGCACTATCAGTAATATTGAGAAATATATTTTAACAATACGGAATATTTAGTTCAAGATAGAACTAAATATTCTGAATAGACAAGAAGTTGAAATATTCAGGAATTTAAATCAGGAATTTAAAAATTTTATTAATTTTTAGTACCAATAGTGATGAGTAGCCAATATAATAAGAATAATACGGAATATGTTGAACATTCCAATACACTAAAGGCAAATTTAAACCGCACCACCGGCAATAGGTTTAAAACTCGCCTATATTATCTAAATCCAACACATCGGGCAGAGCCAGTGCAAATAGAATCTAACACAGGAAAAGTTATTTATCAACAGGAATTTAACAGTTTAACTAAAAAGCCTGTTAACCTTTCTATCTTTTCCGATAGCCAGGGACGTAGCCTAAGTCAGATTGTGAATCAGACAACAAGCAACATTAAATCAATTGCAACTGTCATGCCAAACGCAAAGTTACAGGAAGTGGTGGGTGCAGCTTTTAATTCAAACGGAAGTGATGTCATTGTAGTTATGGGAGGAACTAACAACGTGCTTCAAGATGACTTGGATTCATTATACAGATCCTTAGAAAATTCTTTAATAAGGCTAAGTAACAAATCTCCTGTGTTGGTTTGTACAATTCCAAATCGTTACGATCTAAAAGCCTCTGATCCAGTAAATGCGAAAGTTAACCTGATGAACAGTTACATTAGGCAACTGGTTTTTCGAATCAAATCCACATATGTCATAGAATTGGACTTATTAAAACGATTTCATCACACAAAACAGGGAATCCATTTAAATCATATGGGAAAAGAGCATGCTTGTAGACTAATTTTAGATACTGTGAATACGATGTTTTCCGATAAATTCAACCAAAAGAAAATCAACTTTATTAATGGTAACATGAACACGGTTATAAAAAAATTTCAGTTTGACTCTTCTATTGCTTTTGCCCATTGCATTTCGGGTGATTTTGGCCACAGAAAACAAATGAGTGCAGGAGTGGCTACGACATTCAGGGATCATTTTGGAAAACCCAAACTATTGAACTTGTTACCTACAAATGATCGGAACCTGTGTCTTCAAAAACATGAAAATAGTAGCTCTGTATATGGACTTATTACCAAGGACCAATATTTCCTCAAACCCACTCAAGATAGCTATAACAACGCTTTTCAAACGCTAATCCAGGATTTCAAATCAAGAAACTTCAAGAGTTTGGTATGTCCCCTTATGGGTTGTGTAAGGGATAAAGTTGCCCCTGAAATATTTGCCAAGAATATTGTTGACTTCCAAATCAAAACAGGTGTTCCGGTAAACATTATTCATTACAACAGACTTGCCTACCAGCGTTTGAGAACAGGGTCCACGTACAAAGAACTTGTTAAAAATGTTAAAAGTGAAGTTGACAATGTATATACCAAACTTAACATCCCCATCACCCTGAACAGGCAGACAAGCCAAGAAAATCTCCAATCAGCTAAAGAACAACCAACCATACAGTTGCAGCCAAGTACCAGTGATACCAATCCAGCTGATGACAAGGGCCAAGAGGATCGGGGAAGCAGCACTCAATCTACTTCAACCCCCCCACCATCGTCAGTATTGCAAGTTACATCCAGCTGTGCCAGTGTTGAGACACGGCAGGTGTCCACAGAGTTGATGCTACCCACACTAGATGAGCAGCCACTGAGTCCAGCCTTAACATCATCGCCAGTGTCCTCCGAAGTTTTAGTGGTGCCGGGCGACCTCACATACAGTGGGGCGCTAAAGCAGAGCAGTGATGGTGAAGGTGATAGTGCTACTTGTGTAAATTTAAGTTCATCGGTCGGTAGTCTTGATGTACAAATGCCTTCGACGCCTGTTTTACCTTTAAACTCTACCGTTCTCTCAACAACTCCCGTCACATAATTAGGCCTAACTTAAACAGTAGTAAATTTGGGACAAAAATTTTTCACCAAAATATTCAGCACCTTTCCTCTCGCATCAATGCTTTAGAAATTATCTTAGATGAAATCAGACCACAAATTATAATTTTAACCGAACATGATTTGAAAGAAGAAGAAAAAGATCGCGTAAATATTAATAATTACATAATTAGGGCAAATTTTTCAAGGAAAAATACATCTAAAGGAGGAGTGATGATGTTGTCAGAGAGGGGCTTTGAGTTGAAGCAGGTGTCGATGCCTTGCTCATTAAGTGATGAATTATTGGAGGAAATGCAGTTTGAATTTGTTGCTTGCAGTTTTGTTACAATTAAGGGTAAAATTATTGTAATTGGAATTTACCGGTCACCCAACTCAAATATAAATATATTTTTAGACAGACTCAGTCGTTTAATAGAGTATTTCCGATTAAAATATGATAAAATAATAATTGGCGGGGATTTCAACATAGATGTGTTAAAAAATGATAAAAAATACAAGTTATTCGATGAAGCATTAAAGAGTCAAAATATGAGGTACCTTGTGGAATTCCCCACAAGAGTAACTGAACAATCAGAAACTGCCATTGATAATTTTCTAGTAAAAAATATTGACAAAAAAAGTATTACAATAGAAGGGTTAATAACTGGTCTTTCAGACCATGACGGTCAACTTTTGGAACTAAATGTAGACAGAAATGTAAAAAAAAATAATTTACTCGTAAAGCAAGAAATTCGAAAATTTTCCCCAGAAAACATAAAATACTTCCAGCAATTGTTGAAGGAAGAAACATGGCATGATGTTTATTTTGCATCAGTTGATACAAAATATGATACATTCCACAATTTATTTAGTTTCTATTTTAACAAAGCTTTCCCTAAAAAATTAGTAACTAAGAAAAATAAATCTAATAACTGTTGGATTTCAGATGATCTAAAAAATGAGCGGATGAATATTATTAGACTCACTAAGGAATTTAGAAGAACAAAAAGCTGTGAAATGAAAGGACAGCTTAGTAGGAAAAAGAAAAATTATAAATCCAAATTAAATCAAGCTAAGTCAAAGTATTTTCAATCTAAAATCAATAAATCTACCAATATCCAAAAAACAGTGTGGGAACTGGTAAATTCTGAAGTAGGGGTGAATGATAGGGAAAAGGTTGACAATATAACCTTATTAGAAGGAGAAAATTATATCACTGACCCAAAACATATTGCAAACAAGTTTATTAATCATTTTGCTGATGTTGTAAAAGACCTTGATGTAAACAGTCAAAACAAGTTTGAAACATTCAACATGTACAACAACTTAAGTAATGAATTCACTGTAAAGCCAAAATTTAGTTTTAGGTCTGTGGACAAGGGGGAGGTGGAAAAAATAATTGAATCTTTTAAGAATAAATATTCCAGCGGTTATGATGAGGTGCCGATTACAGTAATTAAAGCAATAAAAACTAATATAAGTTTAATTTTGAGCCATCTAATCAATTCTTCATTTGTTTCTGGTATCTTTCCTAAACAATTAAAACAAGCTAAAATAATTCCAATTCATAAAAAAGATGACAAACACAATGTTAGTAACTACCGCCCGGTTTCCATTCTTCCATCTATCTAAAAAATATATGAAAAAGCAGTACATTTACAATTTTCATATTTTTTAGAAACATTTAATTTATTGGATGAAGGCCAACATGGCTTTCGGCATGGAAGGTCAGTTGTTAGCGCTGCTGTATCATTTATTGAAACGATCATAGATTCAATAGACAAAGGAAAATATACAATTGGGATTTTTATGGACATATCTAAAGCTTTTGACAGTGTCAATCATTTTAAGCTAATAGAGAAATTAGATACGCTTGGAGTTTCAAAAAATGCCCTTATTTGGTTCACATCCTACCTCACAAATAGAACCCAGTATGTAGAGATAACTAATTTAACAAAAAACAACCAAATTATTAAAACCCCATCACACATTAAAGTTCTCCGGTTTGGTGTTCCCCAAGGTTCTATTTTGGGACCACTACTGTTTCTTTGTTATTTGGAAGGGATAGACAAGTCATTATCATACAAAAAAAGTAATAGTGACATTTGTATGTATGCTGATGATGCAAATTTAGTGGTTTCATCAAAATCACTAGAAGAAACAGAAGTCTGCACTTACATTGAATTGGAAAATATTGGAAACCATCTAAATAAACATAATTTGCTTTTAAATGCACAAAAAACTAAGTTCATTAACTTTAAAACTCCTCAAAATAGAATACTAATCGATCCTTTATTAGCTTATAATACTCAACAAATTGAAAAGAAAAACAACACAAATTTCTTGGGATTAAAGATAGATGAACATCTAAATTGGGGGGAACATGTTCATAAACTATTAACTAAAGTAAACTCCGGGATTTATGCATTATCAAGAATGAAATATTATTGCAATCTTAACACCTTAAAAACTATTTACTTTGCTCACATTCATTCACATATTACCTTCGGTATTGCACTTTATGGCTCAACAAATAAAATAAATTTAGACAAAATTTTAAAACAGCAAAAAAAGGCTATTAGGATTATGTTAAATCTGAAATATGATGATTCGGTTAAGGAACATTTTAGGGATCTAAAAATATTCACTGTTTATGGTCAATATATTTTTGAGACTATATTACTTGCCCAAAAAGAACAATCAAACAATGTAAATTCTGAGTTACCTGTAAACCCATATAACACAAGGGGGAGAAATGAAATCACACAGGCACATAGGCTCAAATTTTTCGAAAAAAAAACCTACATATATGGGTAAAAAGTTTTTGAAACACATTCCACTTAATGTAAAATCAGAAAGTGGGCCAAAATTTAAAAAACTTTTAAAAGATTACTTAATTAACAAATCTTTGTATTCAATGGATGAACTTTCCACCACCCTCTAACATTCTTAAACTTTTTTCATTCTAAGTAATTTGTGGAAACAAATGTTTATAATAATTATTAACTTATTTTTTATATTTTTTAACTATAGAACATTAAGAACAATGATTTTATTTATGTATAATATAAGTTAACAGTGATTTCTATTAATAATATCTCTTATAAAAAAATGTGACGCTATTTACTATGTACTATTTGTACATAAAAATAAATAAAGAGATTTGACTATGACTATTATGAGAATTCACCTTAGTGTATAGGCCTATAGACAAAGCTGAAAGTATGGGTCAGTTATCTGATACAGTTTATTTTGTCATAATTTAAAGTTGTGCAGATTAGACTAATGAATGGTTAAAGTTTCCACAACATCCATTAACTGTCGCTGAACAAAATAATATTTTATGCACGAGCTTGTCGAGGAGGCGAGTGAGAAGAGCGAATGAGCTCTTCTTAAAGAAAAGAGCCTTTCGGGCTTGGCATTTTAGTGCACAGTCTGTGACCGACATTACTATGACTACAAAGAATTGTTTGGGTTGAGCAGTTTCTCGGCCACCAGGTATATTATTTGTAACAGTGAAAATGCACTCTTTTAAGTCTCACGCATTTGTTGGTACTGTATATCCATGTAGGCATAACTTATGGTGGCCTGTGCTGGCGACAACGAATCCTGCTCAGGTGCACTGGGATAATCCTATTATGTCTGCCTGATTACACAATTAACACGGCTGGCTGGAGCTGGCTCTTCCTACCAGATGGAAGGGGGAGATTTTACAACGCCCCGAAAATGACCTAAAGGATCAGCTCTTTTTGGATGTGCCCTTCTTAGGGAACGGTATTTCGGTATGCGCCTTTTCCTTTTGGAATTTGCAGGCCGAAGGTATCCGATAAATTTGCGGTAGGTAGGTTTTCTTATTATTCGCAGAACACAGGATGTATGGATAACATAAAATTTTTACAATTTTGAAACTTTCCTAGAGCTTTTTAGTTTAAAATTAAATAAAATCCAAATCAAAGAACCACGTCAGTTGTGTATCAACTATATAGGCCTATGTATATCATTCGATTTAGTTAATTATTATGTCTTAATGCGGACCAGAAAGAAAAAGAAACAAGTCCTGACTACGTTGGTGTAGCTTTATGTCAGGAATAAAAGTGAAATATTATGTCGATGAACTTTGAAAAATATATTCCCCAAAAGAAACATTTTTTATAAAAAATATATATTTGATATCCGGCATAACTATTAAATACAAAGCCACAAAGCTGTTTTGTCTTAAAACCTTTTTATAGACTCTTAGTGAAATACTTTCCAGAAGTTAAGCTGTGCATATTCATTCATTGAAACTAAATTAAAAATGTATTTGTTAATAATATATGTTAAATATTGTTAAAAATATTTGTTGTCCTTAATGTGTACAATGTGATACATGCGTAGTGTACGGAAGTATGGCCTACGAACCGGCATGTTTTAAAGTTCTTTGTAGAATCAACCAAAGAAAATATAGGAATTTTATTGAACAATTTTTCAATAATAGTTTAATTTTGTTACTACTATTTGATTTCTGCTGGTACTATTCGTAATATTTTCCAATGAAGCGGCCAATCAATTGTTTATAAATAGGGAGGTCCATGAAGTAGGGAAATATTTATTTTATTTAGGACTTTTAAATAAAATGAAACAAACCATGAAATAATTCGTTAACAAAAAAGATAATAGTTTGAGTTTTTAACAATTCAAAAAAATTTCAAATGTTTATTTGCAGTTTTTAATTTGATTGATCTGTTTAGCATTTTAATTATTAAAACATGAGTGTCAATTTAAGGCATTTGAGTCAATTTAGGTTTCAAATTGTCACATACATGATTATTTATATTGAATGAAATGATTTTAAAAAAATCAAGAATTGTTTTATTTTAGTCGCCCTTGATGAAAACTACGAATAATATTATTATGGGTTGGAATAACATTTTGTTTTTATGCAACGATTTAATTTGATAAACTAAATAAAATTGTTGTTTTATTTTTTATAAATAACTTTTGTGATTATTCAATATATGGAAGACCGAAATTTTTTTAAATATAACTGTATTTGGTGCCACTAATATAAGTTTTTTAGTGTTATCTGTATGAGTAATTGTCGGTAGTGTTTAACCGCTTGAGCACACCTCCAGTGCGAGGCGTGGCAGACAGGCCGTGCGAATTTTGCTAGCGTTTGAAAAACAATCGGCTCGGCTCACGGCAGCCAAGAGACGCCAACCACTGAAATTTGTAAAACTTGAGAAAGGCCAGCGCTCGACAAAGAGGGGTGAGAGAGAGAGAATGAGAGGGAGCGAGTTGTGAGTCCCTTTACGCTTCAGTGGTCATGGGATGCAGAGGGGTTGGTCAGGCACACATTCATTGGAGCACTCGCACGCGCACGGGCCAACCACTTTCTCTTTTTTGAGTGACAGTGCTGCATTCTACCGGCAGAAGTTTGTCCCTACTAGCCCTTGCACAGCCTTAAAGTCCTTTCCCGTACTTACTTCTGGAGATATACTTTTATCAATCAGTTGCATGCCTGCTGTCAAACTACCATTATTTATTTTATTTACGCTGCGTTTTGCAAAGTTTCTATGCTTCTTGTGTATTCCTGTCTTTATTAAGTATAGTGCTCTAAATAAACTCTATTTTCGTTTAGAATTAACAGTATCCATTTGATGATAGCGTTATACAAAAGGGTTTCAGTGTTATCAATCGTAAAAAAAAACATTTTTAATTTAAATGGGCTGAATTGACTTGAAACTTTTGTAAACACTTAACTTTAGTAAGTCTAAAATAATTTTGATAGGTTATATCTAGTAATTTTATAAAATATTATCCCAATATTATGATAATGCAGTATTATTATTTGCAGGTCCAAGAACAACATCTGAGGGGTCTGACACTTTTCTGCTGTCTGCCAACTTCTCCAGACAATCTTCTCGTTGATGAGTTCCAGTCATCTCTGCGGGCTACGGGACCCCAGCCAGTGGCCAGGCACTTTTGTGGTTTGTATAGAAATAGTTATCTAGATGAAATATCTTCTTTTTTTCTTTAAATTAGAGAACTTGAACAGGCCCATCAACTTATTGTAAAATCAAAAACTCTATTGGGACTGAACTTAAGGTAGCTTATTAAAATTTATATAACCTTTCAGAATCATAAATATATTAATTTATACTTGATCATTTCACTTTTTATATTCTTATAGTTATGGCATTTATTTAAAGATCAATGGTTTTAGGCTATACGTTGTTAAAAAAGCTTTTTTTAGTCCATAATAAATCATAAAAACGTGACCAAAACTATTGTTGAGCGGTACGCATTGTCATCGCCACTGTCTTGGCTGTGACTGTTGACTGTTGCATTTGCGTAGTTGCGATGGCCATGTGGTGGCGGGGGGAGGGCGAGTTGGGGTGAATGCACATATCATGTGATTGCACTGCTGCCACCTGTTCGAGCCAAAAAATGAGTAAATCGCCTGGTTGCCTATCAATTTTGAGCCTGTGCTACTATCCGGAATGGTTTTTTTCCATACGGTAATTGTGAGTAAATTTTGATGTACGTGCTACCAAATGAAATTCCTTATGCTGGAGCGTATATTTTTTGTAATATAGCACATTTTTCCGGTATTTGTTTAGTAAGTAACATGCTTTTTAAATAATGGCGAGTAAAAGACGGAAATCAAGAGAAGAATTTAAAAAAAGGCAACTTGTGGATCATGTGTGCCATATTAAATTTGAGAGATAGGATGCTATCTGGATTAAGGGAGGTAGTGTCGGGTGTTCCGCAGGGCTCGGTCCTTTCTTTCTTTTTCTGATATGTATTAATGATTTACCGCGTAATGTTGTGTTGACTCTGTAATATATGCAGATGATACTACCCTAATAGCAGCTCATAATGACATTCAAACACTCAACTCAATTACAAATGAAGCCATAAATCTAGCATCTGTTTGGTTTTCTGCCAACAAGCTCAAATGTAATCAAGACAAAACACAAAATATTCTAATTGGCCTCTCCAATGAGATTGAAAAACGCTCTGTCAAATTGCTTGGTTTCTATATAGATTCTAAATTAAACTGGCTAGAACAAATCGATAATACTTGTAAATGAATTTCCCGCGTAAATTACTTGTTCTGGAAGCTAAAAGATTTTGTTACTTTTGATTATTTAAGATTAGCTTATTTTGCGTTTTTCCAGTCGCATATATCTTATGGAACTATGCTTTGGGGGCATTCAACACATGTAAACAAAATTCTTATTCTGCAAAAAAGAGTGATTCGCACTATCTGTGGGGCGGGCCCTGTGGAGCACTGTAAACCTCTCTTTATCAGACTTAAAATTATGACAGTAATCAATTTATACATTTATCAAATTCTGCAACATACTAAAATGAACTTACATGATTTCAATTTTAGACAAGATTTTCATTCTTATAATACAAGATGTAAACTTCAATTAGATATACCGGCTCATAGACTAAAAAAAAGTAGTATCAGTCATAAAATTAATTGCATACGTTTTTTTAATAAACTGCCTGATTCAGCCAGAACTGTTTCCTTTAAGATATTTAAATCCAAAATGTGTGAATGGTTGATTGACAATCCTTTTTATGATATTGCCGAATTTCTTGAAACAAATATAAATATTGAATTTTAATATATAAGTAATAGTTAAGCCTTTTTTTTTCTTTTTTATCTTTACTCTATATTTGTTACTACCTGATATAGAATCTCAGCTGGACTTTGTAAGGTTTTCAGGCCTTGTATTTTTATGTTTTATTATACAGTACACTCTCGTTCATCGGAACTAATGTGGCGGACGGCCGGTTCGGATGTCAAAAAATTCCGATGAAGCGGAGTCCGTCGTGAGTCATCATTTCCGCCCGTACGGTGACCTATCGTGATTGTATTCACTCTTGTTTTTAAGATAACACAAGAGATTTTATGAAAATAAGACACTCAAACTTTGAACATGGTAACAATGAACCTATAGGAATAAAAACAACACAGGAAACAAAGATCCAAAATCTTTATTCTCATATTCCATATTCATATTCATATTCCAGCAGTCAACTGACTTCCACGTAACATAGCTGCAGTCGCGACGCGAGACAGACTGAATGACAGTTTGGGAAGCGGTCGAAGCGGACGTATTGTTCACTTCCTGCCCCCTTCCTCTTTCTATTTTTGTGCGAATACTGCACGGCCTCGTAAATCACATCGATGGGTACAGATTATGGAAAACGCCTGATGACTTTTGATGCAAAATGTGATACTTCACTGTTGTGTGGATAGAACGAATGGAAATTGAAGGCGCTAAAACGGAAAAATTATTTATTTCGTAAGAAAAACAAATTAATAATGTCCAGATTTTCAGTTCCGATGAAGCGGAGTTCCGATGTCGCCGAGTCCGATGAACGAGAGTGTACTGTATTGACAATGTCTATTCCTTTGTAAAAAAAAGGTCAATGACAATAAAACTCTTGATTCTTGATTTGCAAAATAACCCAAAATTAAAATGTTTTTTCAACATTCTAAATTAAATAAGCTGCACACTAGGTAAAAGTGTCAGTAGACTTTTAAAAACACAACTTGTGAATTTTTAGTAGTGCCTGCTGTGTAGGTGACGCAAAGCGGAAACATTTGTGTTTGATTGTGGCATTGGAAGGAGCTACAAAGTTCTAACAAGCTGATTATTTACAGCTGAGTCTTGCTTCCAGGGCCCTTGATAAGACAATTACTTCAATAACAAGTAACATATAATATTTTCTAGTCCTTGTGAACTGTCCATAACGATCAATGTTAATAATACCTTTATAGGATGATGACCTCTCATATAAATACCTCGGTAGCTCTTATTTTGCCAGTTGAATTTGAAGTTCTATCAATCTCTATGGCATGTATTTCAAAATCTGTGGGCCTATATAGCACGAATTCACCCTTGGTGATATGATTGCGCCAACAAATGAACTTTGTGAAACAAATTTAAACCTGATAGCATGAAGATGTGCACTACGGAACCTTTATTATTACAAATAAACTTTCTCATGCTTATAGGTATTCTTCCCACAGTTGGCAAGGAAATCATGTCTCAAGGGTTTAAATCAATGTCTTTAATCTCAGGCCTATTAAAGTCCTTCCCCGTACTTCCTTCTCAAGATATATTTTTAGCAATCAGTTGTACTTCTGCCGTCAAAACTAACATTATTTATTTTACGTACGCTGCATTTCGCAAAGCTTCTATGCTTCTTGTGTATTCCTGTCTTGTTATTAAGCAGAGTGCTCTAAATAAACACTTTTTTCTTTTTGAATGAACAGTATCGATTTGATGATAGTGTTATACAAAAGGGTTTCAGTGTTATCAAACGTAAACAAATATTTTTCAATTGAAATGGCCTGAAATGACTTGAAGTAAACACTTAATATTACTGGGTCTAAAATAATTTTGATAGGTTATATCTAGTAATGTTATAAAATACTATCCCAATATTATGATAATGCAGTAGTATTATTTGCAGGTCCAAGAACAACTTCTGAGGGGTCTGAGACTTTTCTGCCGTCTGCCAACTCCTTCAGACAATTTTCTCGTAGAGGGGTTCCGGTCAACTCTGCGGGCTACGGGACCCCAGCCAGGGGAGAGGTACCTTTGTGGTTTGTATAGAAAAACAAAAGTTTTTTTTATAATTCTGAGTAAATTTTGATGTATGTGAAACCAAATGAAATTCCTTACACTGGAGCGTATATTTTTTATAATATAGCGTATTTTTCCGGTATTTCTTTAATAACATGCTTTTTAAATAATGGCGAGTAAAAGACATAAATAATAAGAAGCGAAAGAAGAAAATCTTCACAAGAAAATACGCTAACTAAAATGACATAATTTTTCACTTGTGAAAAGCAAAATGCACCATCAGTTTCTTCGTCACCCTCAATTAGAAACTCATATTTTGTTTAAATTTGGTAATTACTCAGCGTTATGGACCGTCAATAAGCAACTTGTGAATCATGTGTGCCATAATGGTGTTATTCAAAATATTGAGTTTGACTTAACAACAATATTGAATATAATAGGTTACTAACCTTGATTAACCCTCACGATTCAGGTCGAACCAGTGTTCTTGGTGACCCGGGTTTCGACCTTAAAAGGCCATTTTCAAACCAATGTACTGTAGATGTTAAACTATCACTTCATTGAAGGTCGTCAAAATTAAAATACAGTCCACAAATACACGTAGCATTAAAAATTTTATACACGCACAAACACATATAGACGATTCCGGCCGGCCACTCATTATCGAATGTATTTTAATTTGTGGACTGTATTTTAATGTTTATGGTCACCGAAGTCACCAAAAAGTCACTTATTTTTCCTTAAAATGCAAGAAAATTCACCTGTTATATTTGATTAATACGATTCTGGAGGCTTAAACCATGAATAGATAATATTGAGACACAAATGAACTTTGCATTTTGCAAAGCTTCTACCCTTTTTGTGTATTCCTGTCTTGTTATTATGTATAGAGTGCTCTAATAAGCACTATTTTCTTTTTGAATTAACAGTATCCATTTGATGGTAGCGTTATACAAAAGGCATTCAGTGCTATCAATCGTAAAAATCTTTTTCAATTGAAATGGGCTGAGTGACTTGAAGCAAACACTTAACTTTACTGGGTCTAAAATAATTTTGATAGGTTATATCAAGTAATTCTATAAAATAGTATCCCAGTATTATGATAATGCAGTAGTAATATTTGCAGGTCCAAGAACGGGTCTGACACTTTTCTGCCGTCTGCCAACTTCTCCAGACAATCTTCTCGTGGAGGGGTTCCAGTCATCTCTGCGGTCTACGGGACCCCAGCCAGGGGCGAGGCACCTTTGTGGTTTGTATAGAAAAACTCATCTACATGAAATATTTTTTTTTATAATTTCACTATTATGTTATTAATAGTATATATATTTTATGCTGCATTCAACTTTTCAAACTTATTAATCGTATTCGCCCACCACCTGGAAGACCCATAGTATCAGGTTATGGACCTCCAACGGAAGGTATCTCGGCCTTTATTGATGACATACTTCAACCCATTGTAAAAATTACATCATCTTTCATAAGAGATTCATCGGACCTCTTGTACAAAATAAGAAATAACATTATTCCTTCAAATAGAGTAGACTTTTTGGTAACAATTGATGTTGTGTTACTATATCAGGGTGTCTACTGGTCACTGAAGTCACCAAAAGTCACCGAAAGTCACACATTTTAGTTTATGGTCACCGAAGTCACCAAAAAGTCACCTATTTTTCTTTAAATGCAAGAAAAGTCACATATTTTAGTATGATTTGAGAAAATAATGCGATTGTGAGCAAAAGTTTTGTGACTTTAACAATTTCCCCCCCAAAATTTTCTATCTTAAAAACCGAAAAATCACTGATTTTTAGCCTTTTTTTACCCCCAAAAGTCCCCAAAAAGTCACAGATTTTTGCATCTCTTTGGCAGTAGACACCCTGTATATACATGAACATTCCCCATGGTGAATGGAAAGAGTCTACCAAAAAGTACCTTGACAAACGTAAAGTTAATTCAAAACCTAGCACAAACTTTGTTTTGCGACTAATTCACTTTGTATTGACAATGAATAATTTATAATTCATCGACCAAAATTATTTACAAGTGAAAGGAACTGCCATGAGAACTCGCATGGCCCCTTCTTTTGCAGGGTGTGTATATTTCTTCCCTCGTAATTCCTTCCCTCTTATTTGGCACTGTTTATTTCTTCCCTCCACTAAAATTATTAGTGTATATTACTTCCCTCTAATAGGCAACTGTTTATTTCTTCCCTCTAGTACACTCCAAACTAAAAACGTAGACTTAGTCTAGAGAAAATTCAGGGACAAAATTACTGAGGGAACAAATAAACACTCCAAAATATAATTCACTAAACAGTTTGTTTATAACTTCCCTCTGGGAGCCAAGTGTATATTTGTTCCCTCTGAGTGGCGAGTGTATATTTCTTCCCTCTGGCACAGTCAGCGCACCAAACAATAGTCCTCGAGCCGGCCACGACGGTGTCTGCCGCCGCCACCGCTCGTTCCTTTCCGAACCGCGACGGTAACGGATTTTCTTTGTGGAAATGCACGCAAAGACAGGTTGGCTAGTTATCATTGTATGAACACTAGGTAACTGGATATGATCCACTGAAAAGTCAAGCTAAAAAAAGGTTGGTTAGTTCGTTAATTCCTCTATAAGACGAGTTAATTCACCCCGCTCACTCAGCCCCACCCACGACGACCTTGTTCGCTTCATACACCGTTTGTTATTGAAGTCATTCTGCGCATTACTAAACTAGTGAGCCGCAATAAAATTTCCCATAAGAAATGCATTGAAATCTGTTTGAGTGTACATATTACTTCAATCATAATTTCTTCAGTGCCTATTTCTTCAGTGATAATTTCTTTTAAGTTGTTTGTTTTTAACCAATGTCCATGCGTTAGGCATAGAGTAGGTACTATATAGCAAAACTATTTCTTGCCTACCGTGATATAATACACGAAATACAATTTGTTATTTCAAAAATATGTAAAAAAACATACACTTTTATATTTTTATGGACTAATAACTAGGGATGGACGGGTCTCGAAATTACGAGAAATTTTCGAGAAGTTTTTAATCTCGTTCACCGAGACGAGATTTTATTTTGATCGAGATTTTTCGAGACGAGAAATAATTCGCAAAATAAAAAAATCACAAAGGAAATTAGGGTTCTAGGAAGATAACAATACAATTGTAATATGAGACGATAGATGGAATGCGGAACATCTGCCGATAAGCGCTCTATTGTTTTGACATCCGGGCCGGCCGGCGATCGCTTATCTGATTTACGACCTTATCAGTTCCCTAGTACAATATATTCAGTTTTTGATCTAATTGTCGTACAAAAACAAATTATGGCTCATTTTTTTCGTCTGATTTTTACAAAATGAATGAAACTTTAATCAAAGTTGTACGACCTATATAGTTTAACCTATATAGGGGAATTGATGTTATTATTATGTTGTTTTCAATAATGAGCCCAAAAATACAACAACAGTACTTTTTTATAAATATATAAAATTATTATTTTCCTGAATTGAAGATAAAAATAATTATCTTAACCGAATGCATTTGTATAACACATAATAGCTATTAATTCTTAAAAATAAATAATGAAATAATAAAACATTTCTTAAGCCATAATTTAATTGAGGGTGTTTCTAAACTTTTTTTAAATTGTTGGATTTTATTCTATACTCCCATATATTCTCAATTCCTACAAAAGTCGCCTACAATAGTAAAAAACTTTATATTTTAGTTTTTTATTAAAATTGCAAATTTGCCCACTAAAATGGTTGTATTGCTTTTTTGGCTACTTACAGATAAAATATAAGGCCAGTTATATAGTAGGATAGACATTTAATATTTTATATATTTTCTTGTAATAAGTAACCTTATTTAAAAAAGCATAAATGTGTAAAAGGCAGAAAATAGGCATCAGCCTGATTTTAGATGGTAACCTTGAGTGCTTTCCTGTTTACATCTAAAAAAACCGAAAAACCGACAACCGACAACCGACGCAAGTGAAAAACCGAACCGAAACCGAACCGATAAATTTTGCAACCGACCCATCACTAGTTTGTATAGATAGGGGATTGATTTGATTAAAAAGAAAGGTCCGCTCAAACACGTGTATCTGCTATTAAGTGGAAACCCACATTATCCCTGTTTACTATTAAAGTTAATTAGCTACGCTCCCAAAGTGGTGACGAGCCAGTTTGGGGTCGCCACAAAATCAATAGTCATACCAGAACCATACAGGCTTCATGGCTATTATTGCTTGCTTTATTCAGTTAGGAGCAAAATAAAAACCTTACCACTAGCAGACGGCAAGGTCGGCAAGTCGAGGGAATTACGTGAATTCCAAAGCAGTGAAAGTTAGGTATACAGGACTTGAATAGTTTGGAGAAATGACAATGAATAGCAAACAAAATGAGAGCTGAAGATTTTCTTATGGACAAAGACAAAGAAGAAGAGAGAGTTTAAGATTCAAATTTAAATCCACCAATTACAAGCGATTTCTTGTTAGCCTCCCGGCCTCTAGGCTTGTGATTTGAAGTTAGTAGGCCTATGCCTATTACAAAAACTGTGAGCGAGGAAAAGCTCTTATTTGGAAACATTTTAAAGTACCGTAAGTGAAAAGTGTGAAACATGAAAGTGAAAAGTGAAGTAAGTAACTGTAACAGAGGATTCTCTTTTCATGTTTTATTAAATGTAGGTCTGTAGGGTTCATGGTGAACCTAACATATATCTTCTCAATCTTTTTATTGGGTACATTCCTTTTTAGGCCTAGACCTTTTGTTAAGAAAGTGACTTTTTTAACTTCAGTTTATTAATATGATCAACAAGTTTCATAGAAATATTTGTTCCTTCACATAAATCAGGATTTAACAATATTACAAAATCAGATTAAAATCCCGAACGCACATTTCTCGTAATGTACGAGAAGGAAAATCTCGTCTCGATCTCGTCTCGAAATTATTTGAGAATTAAAAATTCTCGTCTCGTCTCGTCTCGAACTAAAAATCCAATCTCGTCCATCCCTACTAATAACAATAAAAAGAGGTTTTTATGACGTAATTAAAATAACTAGGGATCGCCCACAAGTCGAAATTCAATCAATAGTTTAGTTGATCATAACCAATTGGTTTAAAATATTTTATTACAGAAACATCTGTTCTTCCTGATTTGCTAGCAATTGTTATTAGGTACCAACAGCTGTCTAATGATTCGGTCAATTATCCTTCTCCTATTAACATTGAAACTTTAAAAGCTTGTAGGGCTCAGCCGGGGCCTATGAAAAATAACGGGCCTGCATGCATACATGTTTGGACCGCTTGCGGTCGATTTAAAGGCATTGCAATAGCCTGACTTCGCTATAGTTTTTGCTGTACTTTTAAATGTAATTCAATGAAGTCTTAAGTGTTGCATATAATTCTAATCGTCATTAAATTACACATTGAACGATACTAATAACGTTATGCTTTGCAAAACTTAAAACACATTCTTTAGGTAAAACAAAAATTTCAATTTATACCACTGTAGGGTGTATTGTCTTTTTTGTAAAGAGTTTTCTTCTTATGTTTTCAAAGATATTTCTAGGAATAAGACATGGAATAAACGTATTAAATTAGTAGATTGCCGATTAGTCTTTTTATTTTCGTTAAAAACAAGTTGAATTTTATATTACACCTTCTAAAAAATCATCATTAGCAATGAAATATAATTTTATGTCAACAGCTGCTAAGTGTAAACAAAACTATAAATTGAATACATTTTTTCACTTTATATCGAAATAAATTTCTAAGATTATTGGAATTATTGGCTAATTGGGTGCAGAACACACGGCACAGCAGAACCGCCCGTGACAGAGCCTCTGACGGCTGACGCTAGGATTTGGTTTCAGTTTCAGTGTCAGTCAGTGTCAGTCGTGGTTCAGATATGGTGCTATCAAGACGCAAGAAGATTGCCTTGCTGTGCCTTCTGACACACCGTCGGAAGAAAATGCGTTTTCGGAGTGAAAACCTACTAAGGGCAGGTGTGACACGAAGGGATTCACCACTGGTCGGCTGCCCCCCCCTCCCTACCCTTCCACCCCTGACCATTGGTCGTTCCTTTGGTTAATGTAAAAACTCTTGCATGGTGATTTTAGCGATTGCAATCAGGCTATAATTACGAATACATTTTCAGAATATTGTAGTTTAAAACACCTAAAGGCCGGTAAAAAAATAGAAAATTATTTTCTTAACATGGATATAAACTTTAATCATATTTTAATAGCTATTAAATAAGTTTTTAAATTATTAACAATAATTATTTAACACTTTAGTGGGGCTGATAGCGCGACGGCACGGCAGTTTCGCCGTGCCGTGTGGCCTGCTCCTTAAGTGCAATGCCCTACTACGAAAGTCACGGCGAAACTGCCGAACGGCAGAGTAGAGAATACACGGCGGTTTCGCCGTGGGTTTTTCTCGCCGTGACGGCGCCGTATGTGCTGCCCCGCACGACAATGTTTCTCGCGACACTTGAGATAAACGAGGCGATGTCGGTTATTACAATCATTTGCAAACACATAATATCCCTCATTGGTATGGAATAAACTGTGACCTTTCCGTTTAGCACTTATTTCTACAATTCTATTCATACCCTAACACTCTTACCTAACAATTTACTATTAAGATAACAGAACAACAACGATTAAAACTTAACGCAATATCACTAATCTAACACTTGTAGACATAAAAATACAACCCAAATTCTTCAATGTCCACAACCCTCACTACTCAAAGTCTTTAGACCAACTGAATGACTGTCGCACTTACTACGTATTACATTTGCATTTCGAAATATTTGTACTGGGGGATTTTTTTTTACCAATACTTCTCTCGGAAAGTACAGGGTGGACATTTTTTGGTTCTGGGACCTCGACGAGCGAATCCCAAGCAGGGTGGAATGTGACTCATCGCAAAAGAACCCGCCCCCTCAGAAACTTGCTTTGGTATTTCCCTTCCTCTCTTATTGTATAATTGGAAAACCCAGATAAAAGGTTTACCGATTACGTTTCGCAATAATCACAATGCTGAAATTTACAATTTTATGGTACACCAGTTTTAGTAGGCCTATTTAGGCATATATTTTCCAGTTGGCACTAAGACATCAGTGTGATTGTAGGTTCAAACTGAAGTTTAAGCATATCCCTTCGCGAAGCATTCTTAATCTATTGTCAATTGTGTTTTTTTATAAAGCGATTATGTAATAAGTAATCTAAGATTATTCCCCCTTCTTTCTCGTACTAAAATATTACTTTACGTCAAAATATTACTATTAAGCCATGTCCGCACTGGCCGAACATTCGTGGCGAACACAAAAAAATCAACAAACATTCCTATCAAACAAATACCGTCCATATGATTTGCATTCTAAAAGGTTAGCAATGAACAGACAAAAGTTTGGAATAACTTTGTCCGGCGAACATGTTCGGCCAGTGCGGACGCCGCTTTACGTACGTCATAACATTAATGTCAAAAAGATTTCTTGCTCTTGACAATTCTTATGGGAAAAACCATGCACTTCAACCACCATTATTGAAGAGTTGCTGAAAAAACCTGACTCAACTAACTGCCAAAGCACGAACCCTTGCTCCAGTATAAATATGTGTTTTTTTCCATTGGAGCCAGTAAATGAATTACTAAATGATACAATAATCGAATAAATTTATCAGTTTTCATTTTTGGTAGGCCTTATTTACAATGGTGATTTTGACTACTTAGTTAATAAAAGTAAAAGAAAAACATCTATAAGCAATTTATAAAATTGCAATTAAATTTTAAAACAAAAGAATTAGCAACAATAATGAAATTAGCTGGTAATCAACGAGGTTACATCTACGTGTTAGTTTCAACAAACTCATACCAGAGTTCATAAGAGTGCATCACCTTAGGCCTACATTAAATATAGGCGAGTGAGCGGAGAGACCGAGTTCGTTTTGGAAGAAAAATGCCTTTTGAGCTTTGTATGTTAGCGTACAGTCAGATTTAGCATACAGATTTTTATATTCATATTTATAGACTATTTATAATAGTACTTGGCTGACGAGCATTTGCTCGATAAACTAAAATGTCAAGTGAAAAAGGCTTTTTTCTTGTTCGCAATACGAGCTCGTTTGCTCCGCTCACTTGCCTTTCTGACTGTTTTAGCCAGCAATCTACGGCTCTGCCTGCGGATGCTGCACAAGTTGAACCACAAGTTGTATCTGTAACATGTGGATTATAGTTATTTTGTTAACAGTATAATTGTTAATAATTTTTTAAAATTCAATTTCAATTTTCAAAATTGATTGGAAGAAAAAGATGAAAGAAGAAGAAAGTGCTTTATTCAGACTCCTAAAATGCGCATTTATTAACTTAGTCAACTTATTGATTATTCCTAAAGAATATGTGAAATAGTTCAGGCCATTTATTAAGCACTAAGACTATAGTAAGTTGACTATTGACCGGATCGTACTTCAAATTGATTAGTTGTATTTATACTATTTATACTTTTACACAACTTTTATTTATCAAAACATTCATAATCACCAGTATAAAGTAGGCTACGAATTCAAACACGATTAATTGTTTTTATTATAGTACCATTTATAATAATTTAGAAACTGGTTGCAATGGGGATCCATATGTTTATACTGGAAAACGTGGTTAGCACTTTGACAGTTTGGTCAGTAGTTTTCATTATTTCATTGTTTTAATTTTTAACTCCATAAGGTCGATGTTAAAATTATTATAATTCTAATTAAATATTATAACGCGATAAGATTTTTCCTGGTATAGAGACCTGTATTTTTATTCCAGAAGTAAGTTATTTGCAAAGTTTGAAGTCGTTCGTTAGAAATGTTTGTTGTTTTTAGCGAATTTCCCATAGGGAATAAGCTATTACCGTAGGTCTCATGGTAAGACCTAAGCCCGGGACCATGTTACTTTTTCGTTTTTAGGTGCCCAGAGACCAAAAATAATAGTCATTAAAAATTTTATATATATATATATATATATATATATATATATATATATATATATATATGTATGTGTCCCTAGACACGATAACTCTCGTAAAAATGGTCCAATCGACACCAAATTTGGTAGAGATGTGTAATCCTACGTTTATTCGGATGAGTTCGAAAACCAGACATATCGACCTACCGGAAGGGGTAGTTTTGGGGGGTTTTGTACCCCAAAAATGGGTTTTTTGCATTTTTCATATGTAAAATTTAAATATTTTAAATTTTTATTTTGACCATTGGATTTAGCTCAAAAAAACACACAATTTAGTATTTTGAAGCTTTGCTCTATCTCCATTGGTTACCGAGATATTACAAAGTCTAAAGACAGTACAGTACATTGTCTTTTAGGGCTCCAATGTTAATCTTATGGAGAATAAGGATGTGTTAATATTTCACTTATTAACCAATATTTTTTGACGAAACTTGGTATTTAGCTTCATTTGGTTGAGATTCATCCATTTAAGGTAAAAAATCTTGGTTTTTGTACTTATCATGGCAGCAAACCTGCATACTCTTTTCCAATGTTAATCATATGGAGAATAGGCAAACTCTTTTATTTATGTACAGATATTGATGAAACTTACTATATGTCTTTATATGGTCGAAATAAATTTTTTCTATGCTAAAAACCTACTTTTAGTGTCTCCCATGGCAGCATACCTGCATACTCTTTCCCTATATTTATCTTAAGGAGAATAGACATTTATTTCCCTATTTATGAGCACGTAATGAAATTTTGTTTACAAGTTTAGCTGGTCAAAATTAATATTACTAATTTGGAAATTCGCTGAGTACGCAGGTCTGCTGCGACGGGGGTATTTTGTGTTCGCGCAACAAGTTTGCCACAAATCGGCCAGTACGGACGCGGCAACTGAACATTTTATTAGCTTAAAAAGAGAGGACTTTTTACTAATCAAGCAGAATTATGCACTGGACTGAATTCCACTGTTAGGCCAAATTTTCCTGGCTTTGAATAATTTCTTTGTCCATTGTAATTTTAAATGAGTTATATGATTTTAACTTTATGTATTATGAAAGTGTACCAAATTCTGTCAAAATTTTATTGTGAACTGAATGATTTTTGTGTTAGATTAAATAATAATTTGCATATTTGCCACATGATCTACAACTTTGTGTATCAATGAAAGTAATTTCAAGTGGGTTCTCTGATTTTACTTGTGTGTAGGCCTGGAAGAGTACCAAATCCTGTTAAAATTATATTGTAACGCTACCGAACCCAATTATTTATGTGTTGGCTTAAGTAATAATTCACACTAGAGATCGCCTCCTGATTGAAATTCGATCAAAATTTCAGTTTATCTGGACCCAAGAAGCTTTAAAACATTTTTTAGAACTAAAACATCTGTTCCTCCTAATTTTATAGCAGTTTTTTTTACAACAGCTGTCTAATGAGTCAATCAATTCTCCTTTCTCCATAATATTAACATCGGAACTTTAAAAGCCTGTGGGGCGTAGCCCTGGAGTCCGATGTGAATTATAATGTGATTCTGGTCATCTACAGGACTATACCTTTCTAACGGTATGCGAGGATTTATCCTACGATGCACACGAGCTGAGAAAAAAGTAGGAAATGAAACATGCTTGCGTATTTATATATAGAATATTTGTCGCATTTTATACAACTTTACAATCGACATTGAGGATATGTTCTACAGCCCTCAAAATATTCGGGCTGTCGAATTTTTTTTACGGAAGACTATATAAGTTCAAACCGTTTGCAAATATTTGTGAGAAGTCTATTCTCCTTTTTATAATCATACTGTTGACACTTCTGGCAAATAAATAGTAGTTTCTAGTTATTTCTTATTAGGCCTATTACGGGTATTATTTTTACTGGAAATTTTAAAGGAGGAAATGGGAAAAAATTGTTTTTAAAAATAGGGACAGAAGTTAATGAATGTCGAGATAAACAGCAAACGTCGAAAAGTACAGTTAAATGCTTATAAATTTATTTATTTTTAATAGACGCATTAGTGGATCGTAACCAGTTACTTAGTGTACATAAATGGATTATAACTAGCCGACTTGTATATGCGCGAATTAAAACAAAGTAGAGGATTTTTAAGCTGTTCATTTAAACTGTCCGTAGCGGCCAGGATGAGGAGCGGTGGCGGCGGCAGACATCGTCGTGGCCGGCTCGAGGTCTATTGTTTGGTGTGCTGACTGTGCCAGAGGGAAGAAATATACACTCGCCACTCAGAGGGAACAAATATACACTTGGCTCCCAGAGGGAAGAAATAAACAAACTGTTTAGTGAATTATATTTTAGAGTGTTTATTTGTTCCCTCTGTAATTTTGTCCCTGAGTTTTCTCTAGACTAAGTCTACGTTTTTAGTTTGGAGTGTACCAGAGGGAAGAAATAAACAGTTGCCTAGTAGAGGGAAGTAATATACACTTATAATTTTAGTGGAGGGAAGAAATAAACAGTGCCAAATAAGAGGGAAGGAATTACGAGGGAAGAAATAAACCCTCCCCTTTTGCAAACCTTTTTGTTGCAGATATTGAAGAAAGTTTTTTAAATTTAGTGTTTACAACCTTGAGTGTGGTACAGGTTTGATTATATTTTTATGGTGTGGGAACACGGCATAAACACTTTAAACTCGTTTCTAGAAGATCTGAACAATTTCTCAAATTTAAAGTTTACTTGGGACATTTCAAAAGAAATAATTACATTTGAGGATGTCGATATCTATGCAGGGTAGAGATCTAAAATCTAAACTTCATATAAAAGATACAAACACATTGGATTCGCTGGCCTATTCAAATTGTCATCTAGCTCACATAAAAATATCCATACCCAAAAGCGTATCAATTCGAGCAAGAAATTTATATTGTGAAAATCATGGTTACAGAAATTATCCTGATAAATTAAGTAACTCCCTTAGAAGGAGAGAGGGTATCCTCTAAACAGTATTCATAAACAAATCAACAGTTCAAAAAATGCAGCAACAAAATTCTTTAAGTAATGATCCAAAATTTATTACTTAGTACTTTTCTGGATTGTACAATACAAACAATATTTTAAGAGTGGCTCACAGTATCCTCTTGAGCTCTCCTTTAACACATTATTTGTTTTCAAACAACCGCCCTGGCTGATTTAAAAAAAACCTAATTTCAAAAAGATCCTTTCGAAACCTAAATTGCCTTCCTCTCTTGTATCTAATCCCAATATTCCTGGCTGTTATCCTTGTAAAAAGTCCCGTTGTACAACTTGTAATTAATTCCATTCTTACCTCTAAAACTCTCACGAGCATCCAAACATATAAATCTTACAAAATTCAAGGACACATCAATCGTGACTCTACCAATGTAATATATCAACTTTGCTGTAACAACTAGTCAAAGTATTTCATTGGTAAAATCACAATAGCTCTAAGAGTACCGTACATATGGTTGGCCACAGGCATGGCGTAAATCACCCATATACAGGGTGTCCAGCTTCCACCTTTACAAACTTTTCCAGGTTATTAAGCATGCCAAAACAAACAGAAAAATCATATAAACATATGTCCGGAAATGCTTCGTTAAGCCGCTAGCCGCCATTTTGTATTTTACACTTAAGAAATTTTATTTCCGTAACGGGTTGTTGTATGGAGTTCATATTTGGCATGTACCTTAATCACACCAATGCGCGTTTTTAGAAAAAATATTATTTTTTTCCGATCTATATTTTCAAAATGGCGGCCATTTTAAGTTTTTAAACTCAAATATCTCAAAAACCGTAAATTTTATAAAAATTTCACTAGACACAAAAAAGTTGACAAATTAAATTATCTAAACAGTGATACCAAGTTTGTAAGGATCCGGCAACAAATAACGGAGTTATGGTGGTTTTCCTGTATAAAAACACTGATTTTGCACTATGATTAATGCCAATTTAGGTTATTTTAAGAGAAAAATCTCAATAACTCCGTTATTTGTTGTCGGATCCTTACAAACTTGGTATCAATGTTTAGATAATTTAATTTGTCAACTTTTTTGTGTCTAGTAAAATTTTTATAAAATTTACGGTTTTTTTGATATTTGAGTTGAAAAATTTAAAATGGCCGCCATTTTGAAAATATTGATCGGAAAAAAATAATATTTTTTCTAAAAATGAGCATTGGTGTGATTAAGGTATATGCCAAATATGAACTCCATACAACAACCCGTTACGGAAATAAAAATTCTTAAGTGTAAAAAACAAAATGGCGGCTAGCGGCTTAACGAAGCATTTCCGGACATATGTTTATATGATTTTTCTGTTTGTTTTGGCATGCTTAATAACCTGAAAAAGTTTGTAAAGGTGGAAGCTGGACACCCTGTATACAGAAGCTTGTAGCCATTCATGCCAGAGAGCATTCTCAAAATTTTCAACAATGTTTTTCATTAAAAAGGAATTCACAAATTCCCTAGTAACACAAATGATAGAAAAACTATCATTCTATCAACTATCAACTTGAACAGGCCCATCAACTTATTCTAAAATCAAAAACTCCATTGGGACTGAACTTAAGATAGCTGATTCAATTTTATATAACCTTTCAAAATCTTTAGTTTCACACAACTTACCCACAAAAATGTAATTACTTCCAAAAATCTCCATCTGATTAATTTATAATGTCCAAATCATTGTTTATATTTACGTTGTATTTGATGATCCTGATGAGGGTTTATGCCGAAAATTTGAACCTTAGTTAAAGAAATTGTAGAAGAGGTTTTTGTTTTGTTTTTAAACTTATTCAAAGGTATTTTTTTTATTTTAGTCACTCTCATTTTGATGATTTTGTTTCAAAAGGGATCATCAAAGGAGTTCGAGTCGCCACGACAATGGCTGTACACGACCCAGCGGCTACGGTGATGGGTGCGACCAACCTCACCAGGTACGCTGTAATATAACTAAAGTAGTGACGTTTCGATACCACAGTTTCTAAGTTGGTACTAGAACTGTTTGTGACAAAAATCAGTTCTCTGTACCGGTACCATCAGTACCAAAATTAAAAGTACTCATTTACTATAAATAAAATAAAAACGTTATAAATATTAAATAAACATAAATGCAATACACTATAAAATTCCAAAATACAGCTTTGAGCAATAATTAATACATGTCTAACTAGACACATTAGCATTTAACAACTTACTCTTACCCAACTAACCATTTTGCATCATTGAGGTTTTTTTGTTGTTATTTTCCAACACAAATATTATTTACATATTTTTGATAACACCAATAACTTATTAATGTAATAACCAAAAATATTCTAAAAAAGATAAAAAATGTAGAACAGCTGTTCTTGTTAGGGTATTTAAATTTGAAAAATAACCCAAAATTTAAGTGCTATTTCAACATTCTAAATTAAATAAGCTGCACACTAGGTATAAGTGACAGCAGACTTTTAAAACCCAACCTTTGGATTTTCAGTAGTGCCTGCCGTGTAGGGGACGCAAAGTGGAAACATTTGGGTTTGATTGTGGTATTGGGAAGGAGCTACAAAATTCTGGAAAGTCTATTATTTACAGTTGAGCCTCGCTAATACGGCCATTGATAACACAACTACTTTGATGACAAGTAATATTTTATTGTCTCCTTGAACTGTCCATAATGATAAATGTTATTTTATTTATACCTTTCACATAAATTCCTCGATAGCATGTATTTTGCCAGTAAAAGTTACCGTAGGCCTACAATCAACCACTATAAAACAAATTTCAAAATGTCTAGGTCTCCGTAGCACCAATACACCCTCGGTGACAGCATTATTAACTTAACACAATAATAAACTTTGCTACCCTAATTTAACCACTGTAGTGCAAAGTTTTGCATTAATGAACTTTATACAGTGGAACCTCGATATATCGAACCTAAAGGGGAATTAAAAAACTTAGTAATATCAAAGTCTTCGATATACTGAGCTTCGTTACATGAAGGTTATTTTTTAAAAACTTCGATAGGCCTATACTGAAGTTAACGACCACCTCATAATACCATTACTTATTTCCAATAGGCCTTGCAATTGAGGAATAACTATCGGTTTTACTGTGATTACATAACCAACAATTTGTTATTGCATAAAGAATATAAATATAACACTATAACTTGTCCACTGTAATATTATAATTTATATATTCAAATGGGGAAAACAAAGAAACCCCAAAATAAAGGAATTGACTGATTTTCTTTAAGTGAACACAACTGTTAACAAATTGACAATTCTGTCCACAATCAATTCACACTGTTCAAACAAAATTCAAGAATACAATAATTTATATTAGTGTAAGATTCATAGTACCTAATGAAAATACTAGCAAAAATATTTACCGTAGCCTTATATGATGATCACCCCAAAGTATGGACCGGCTATACAAATCTGTTCTATCTTAGAAGTTATTTAAAAGACTGGCTGGGTAGCTGAGTGGTTATAGTGCTCGCCTTTGAATCCAAAGGTTGCCGGTTCGATCCTGAGAAAAGTTAGTAGTTTTTTAAAGGTTTGATTCCGGACCCAGTTGCCATTTGTAATTGGGCTATTAATTAATGATGCTTTCTAACAACTGGTCGATGTTAGATAGTAACAAGACTGGGGTTTGGACCGTTCCCCGTCAAAATGTTTAAAAATGCCACTGGCGTAGAAACACCCAAAAATAAAATAAATAAACGGTATCAGATAACTGACATATACTCAGTGTTGGGGAGTAGCGCGCTACTTGTAGTGCGCTACTGTAGCTCCGCTACTTTTTTTGTAGCGTCAGTGTAGCTCCGCAACTTTTGAAAATAAGTAGCTTGTAGCTGTAGCGAGCTACATTTTTAGAGCAGTTGTAGCGGATTATTCCGCTACTTTACTCGCTACTATTGTTTCAATAAAATATAATAATTGTGTTTACGTTTCATCATTCATTGCTTCTAAATAAACACGAGAGAAGGTTAGTCAGCTGTTATGTTTTTTCTCGTTGGAATTGAAGGTTACTTTCAATCCATTGCCACCACCAGACGCTCCAATTGAGTACCATAACCTCATAACCACAACATGACAATCACCAGTCTTGTTCTCTTTTGTGTTTGCTGACCACTAGATGCGCTAGTAGTATTCTACTAATATGCGCCTATAGAATAGAAACTAAACTGTTGCACTATGCTTGCACACCGCCAGGATCGCTCAGGTCGGCAATTAAGGAAAGGAATGTTTACAACAATGAGAAATGACGCTACGTCAATGAATTCAAATATATAGCCAATTGTTACTGTACTGCCATAACGACTCAACTAACATAACCTCAATTACCTTGATTGATGATTGATGTTAGAAGTTGATGTGAACGTTTACTGTAGGCCTACTTCCCGAACTTTGTAAATTTGTACTTAGTACTTTACAGAGTGCTTCATACTTATATTCTGTTTCTGTAGTATCTAATCTAACAATCAACATCATGGCAATTGGTAGGCCTAAAAGGGAGATTAGCCACTAAACTGAAAAGCTAGTCCAGTCCTTCTTGTGTGCATACGCCAACATTATTAACCCTATTGTGGCCGGTCTAAGAAAAATGTTATGAACTTAATAACATTAAGTTCCTGGTGAAGTAATAAGTTACAACTTAATAAATATTGTTGTTTACGTCTTTGATGTAAGTCTTTTTATTTGACAATTTATATTTTCATGCTACTATTCTGTTTACATTACCTAGGCTCCATAAGAGTCACAAATTATTATATTAAAATGAAAATATGTCTAAACACAATACCAAAAAAAAGGAGTAGGCCTATATTTAAAAAAAAATTAATTTTACTTTTAAGTGGGAAAATTGGGTGGTTATATATTACAAGAGAAAAACAGGACCAGATTGCGAAAGTAGCAAAGTAGCTTAAATTGTAGCGAGCTACTTTTTTATTGTAGCTGTAGCTGTAGCTAGCTACTTTTTTGAAAATGTAGCTGTAGCTGTAGCTAAGCTACTTTTTTTGAAAAAGTAGCTGTAGCTGTAGCTAGCTACTTTTAAAAAGTAGCTTCCCCAACACTGCATATACTTTCTCCCAACAATATAAACAAATGTGTTAAAAGCTTTAAACATTAATGTCGAGATGACTCTGTCGGATAGCTACCAGCTGAGTAGCGCGAGCTTCACCCTACGCGCATCTGTGACTTTTAACAACGTACTGCGTTTACCGCTAAACGAAAAATTGTATTTTCTCCTCAACCACTTGACGTAGAGCAATAATTTAAAATACTGGATTATTTAGTTATTTTGAGCTTGATTTAATGGTGATAAGTAAAATTTATTTCAAGACAACAGCTATTTTGAAAATCCAAAAAATTGATTTTTTAAACACTTTTTACTCCATAACTTTTGAACGCGCATTTTCTCGGAGATGCGGGTGGTGTCATTTTATCCACCATTTTAAGCTTAATAAACCACAAAATTTTAATCAAAATCGTTGGAGCCGTTTTACATAAATTTTGATTTTTGACAATTTTTAAGGGTTTTTGGGGGTAAAATACCCTAAAAACTCAAAAATCCAAAAAAATGAAAAAAAAAAACGCCTGGAATTATTGTGGATTTGGACCTATATACCAAATTTCATTAAAATCGGACCATTAGGGCATTCTCTAGCTCTGTTTACATCCTGACACACACACACACACAGACACACAGACATCACTTCGAAAACCACTTTTTTGGACTCAAAATGGACCAAATTGGACCAAAATGGATAAATCCACCAACAACTCAAATTCGAAAATGTTGACGTAAACAATACTTTCTCCATATACTATGGTATAAGGGGAGAAAGTAAAAATAAAACAAAATAAAAATACAAGAAAATGTTTTGACGAGCATTTACAAAGAAAGGCACATTTAAATTAAATACCACTATACAATATACACAGCTACAAATATACACAATAAACTAAGACTAATAAATAAATATAGTTCTCAGATGAGGCGAAACTCCATCAGTGCATGGTGTGAGTAGAAGGGAACATCCATATCCATAAGGAAGTTGATTTGTATTAAACTTTGCGCTACAGTGGTTAGATTTGGTAACAAAGTTTATTTGTTGAAATAATCACCTCACCGAGGGAAAATTCGTGCTATGGAGACTTAGACAATTTGAAATTTGTTTTATAGTGGTTGATTGTACGGTAATTTTACTGGCAAAATACATGCTATCGAGGTATTTAATTGAAATGTATAAAAAACATTTATCATTAGTTCAAGGAGATAAGAAAATATTACTTATCTAGGGCCGTGGTAGAGAGGCTCAACTGTAAATAATGACTTTTCAGAATTTTGTGGCTCCTTCCCAATACCACAATCAAACTCAAATGTTTCCACTTTGCGTTACCTACACAGCAGGAACCAGAAAATCCACTGGCCAGCATGAATGAAGCAACCTTGTCTTGTCTATGTCCTATTTATTTTAGCGTTTCGGAGTGACGTGTTTGTATTTTGTAAATTTTAAAGTTTTTAATTATTGATGAAGATATTCTGAGCTATATGATACTATACTGTAGATCTGTTGATTACCCAATTATAAGATAGGCTAATTAAAAAGAAAATGAAATGAATGAAAATGAAAAAGTGCTTTATTAACCAACATTTAAATTTTACAAAGATCTGGTTCCATGAAGGGGACCTAAAAGGACTAGAACACTCCACAGAAATGACTATGTTAGCCGTCTGCCGGGTTGGCACTATCTTTAATAGTAAAACACAGCATGAATTAATAAACTAAAAGTAATGTATTTTGTGAGAGCCTTACATAACTAAATCTCTTTGCCAGTAGGCCTATACAAAGTGTTAGACCTTATGAAATGAAGATAGAAATATAATAAAAAATAAAAATATCCAAAAATGATTTTAAGTTTACATGTCACCATTATTCCAAACATTTTTTCATGAACTTATTACACATACTTGTGCATTATTAAAAATTAAATTCCTGAATCAGGTCCCAGCGATACCTCCAAGACATTTTCATGTATAAAGATAACCCCGGCCAATCCCTATTATTTATTAACACTACATATTCTTCCATTGTAAGAGATCTTTTTTTCAGATAAGTAAATCTAACAGGTAGCCAGGATTGGGCATCTTGCCACAAAATGGAACACTGATTCATTCTCATTTACATTACATAATAAGCAAAGTCCATTCCCGTCCATTACCCAGGGTTTTTAATTAAGGTGTACCAGCTCTGCTCTAGTTTTTATGACCCAAGATATCACACCAACATCTGAGCTGCCTGCGAGAACACCCTCGCCACCAGGCCCAAGGTCAAGGGTGTGTTACTGCGGGTGATAGACCGATGTGATAGATCTACCCACACAATATGTGTGCCACGCTACCCTCTCCCCCTCTACCACACCGATAAGGCTTCTTTCAGATCAGCGGGGTCCGGCGCCGCACCGGACCGGACGTGCGGCGGCGACCGGAAGGCCCTTTCATATCAAAGCGGCCGGATCCGGCGATTTCCAGGCCAATATTATTCAAATTTTAAATACAAATCCCCATTTTTATATCTTTTTTATAATTTAATTTTTAGAAAAATTTATAAATCAGATATTCCTAACGGTTTAGAAGATGGTAACGGTAGAAAGTTAGTTTTTGTTTTCAATACCTAAGAATAACATGAAAAAATTCACAACCATTCCAGAGTTTTTGCACACACGGTAAATGAATACGGTAAACGCTAAACGCTATTTAATTAATGGTGGATTTAGGTACTTTTGATGCTTAAAGCTACGAAAGTTCGTTGAAAAGTGGACTTCATTAGTAACCATTAAGCACTAATAATACAGTTGAAATATCCTGTGTAACGTAATATACGAAAATTTGCAAACTTAAAAATAGCGTTTAGCTTTTACCGTAAGATTTACCGTATGTTGCAAAAACTCTATTGTCTCTGAGCATTTTACGTGAAACAAAACTGTCGAAGCATGAAAATAAATGTCTTAGGCTACCTACAATATTGTATTGGTGGGATGTCTTTGATTTAGTACTATATGTAATTTTCCTAATGTATCAAAATAAATTGCTCGATTTCGACCAACAAATGCTGTAGGATACAGGTTTTTTTTACCTGATTCTTCTTAAGAATATTGGAGTGGGGGAGTGATTTAAACTGTAATCAAAAATTAAAGCTAGTGACAAACATGTTCGAGTATTAGATTTCCTTAAATAACGTTTTAAATCAGTTATAATGTCTTTCAGTAACTCCTAGTCAGCTGTTATATTTTTAAGCCAAACCTATGCCTTGTTAAAAGTAACATTTCTAAAGTAAACTGATTAAAAAACAACTTCTCTAATAATATTGTAAAACTGATACACAATATGTTGTGATGTAAAATTACCGGCTGGTATAAAGCAGTGAAATCAAAAAAATAAATAAAAACAAAGGGCTCCAGCCAATTGGACATTAGCGAGGATAAAGGAACCCCCGCCACCATCTCTCCCTAGAAGGATCAGGTTTTAAAAAACTGGCTATTATGAAAACAATTATGCTTCCGGGTTGTGTTATAATAAAAACACATCTCCCCATGCTTCAGTTACAAAAACACGGTTATGGTGTTCTTTTAAGGATTTCTCCCACAACACTGGCCTCTGGTTGACCAAACTTATCAAGTGCTTGATGTCAATTTATTCCTCCATGTCGTACACAGTGCTTATTAAAAACTTCAGTTCAACAAGAAAACTGTAGAACCAACACTAGTCAACCTCTGAGAGATAGAGAGTGAAAAATATTCGATTTACGTCCGGCGAAAACCCTGCCGGAACGCACTTATGTGAACGCGTCGATAAAAACCAATGTACGAAACAATGTACGGTCCGGTGCGGCGACGGAAGGTACGTTTTTGCTTTCCGGCGGTCTTCCGGCGCCGGACGTCCACCGTGGTTCGTCCGGCCGCTGCCGCACTAGTATGAACGCTCCCATTAGGATCAACAGTCAAAAAATTTTCGTCCGGTCCGGTACGGCGCCGGACCGCGCTGATCTGAAAGAAGCCTAAGCTGCTGCCGCAATCTCTCTCTATCTGCTCCGTGTCCAAAATCAATTTCCACATTAAATTTCCTGCCTAATTCCTTCCATACGTGAGGCCATGACACGTTTTTTAATACTACCTGTTTACTCAGTACATCGGGCAAACGGTTTTGAGGACTGAACCAAACTTTTAAAATATAGCTTAAACTTACTCCCAAAGTAAACTCATACAGTCTCCCAAAACCTGTTTCTAAATAATAAACATAACCCGGTGTGTTGTATGGCAGGCGAAATATTGTTCTCACGAATAATTTGATTATCAATTCAACTCTTTCATTCTCGAAATGCCCCCAAACCTGCCCTCCATAGCATATTATTGATTTGATAATTGCATCAAAACAAATAAATTTGGAATCCAATGGTACTTTATTATTGTTTATTAATCTCGCCCAAACTGTATTAATCGCTAAGTTTGCAGAGCCTACTTGTTCTTCAAAATTTTGTTGAAAAGATAAAGATGGCGTTAAAACAATTCCTAAATATTTATAAATGTTAACAATTTTGATTCTTTCACCTTTGTAAAAGAGTTTATTCTGTTTGCTCGGTTACCCTCCCTTTCTAAAAATCATAATTTTGGATTTATTTAAATTGACTTTCAAATTCCAACTATTGCAATATTCTTCTAAATTTGTTATCACGTGCTGTAACCCCGTGGATGTAGGAGCAATAATTACAATATCATCTGTGTACAATAAGCAATTTACCCTTGTGCCCCTAAAGTTACACCCGCCCTCGAATGCGTCGGATATGTCGTTAACGAATAATGCAAAGGTATAATAATCTGCCGTCTGCCATTACCTTCAAGAACTGCAACGACAGCCCTAGGCATGACAACTTGTAAATATAAGCGCATGTCTATCTATGGTATCGAAAGCCGATGTAAAATCAACAAAGAAACAATATAATTTATCCCCCTTTGATGCAAGCTGCAGATTCACCATACAAGTTAAGTTATAAATATTGTCGATTGTCGAGTAGCCCCTCCTAAAACCCGCTTGAAACTCAGTTAAAATATTCCGTTCACCCACCCAGCAGTCTAATCTGTAATTTAATAAACTAACGAATAACTTTGCTACACAATCAATAAATTATAAATCTCTGTATTCTTTACGTTGTTGACATCACCCTTTTTGTGGAGAGGAAAACCAATTTTGATTTTTTTGAAGCTGTCAGGAACTAGGCCACTTCTGAAAATACTATTGTAAATACTGTACATAATAAATGTGTTGATAAATTTTCAGGTGCATTTTTATAAAATTCAAAAGGAATCCGATCCAACCCTGGGGCTTTATTATTTTTTGCTTTAAGGTGCTGCTATACATCGACGTCACGTCACATCCCATCCCGTCCTCACTCGGCGATTCCGGAGGGGGTGCTATACATTAACGTCAAGCATTCGCATTCGCCCTGGACGTCGCGTCCATTTTGAAAAACCCCGCTGATTCCGCCAATGTCTCAGTCTCAGTGTTGCAACCATGGAAGAGTGTTGTTCGTCAACGAGTTCCGACACTAACGAGGAGTTTTTGGCCGTTCTTCAAGAATCCCGAAGAATAAGAAGCATAGGTACACATTCCATTAACCAGCGAAGAGAGGTTAATAAGTCCATAAGTCTTTATTTGGCCACTAGATACAAACAGTACAATAGGCTATATCATTTAAATAAGAAGAAATAAAAACATGTCAATTTTTGTGCTGATCAGATAAGATGCACAACTCTTTTGCTGTAGACAACGCTATTATTACGACCTCTGTTAAAAAAGATTATCGCGCATGCATTTGGCCATTGCAAATGATAGGTCCTAATCGTAACATTATTTTAGAGAAGAATGGTTTTATTACATAGTGTTCTAACTACCTACTATTACTCCCTGTAATATTTTTTAATTTGATAAGAACAATCGATCAAGTTCAAAAGGCACGGAGTAAAAGCATTCAGTAGGCCTACTTGGGCACTAAATGCATATATCACACATTTTTTACACATTAAATTCATATAACTTTTTTTATCTTATTAACAACATTTAATTGACATCATAAAATACAAATATTATGAGTAAAGAGATACAAACAACTCTGCGCAGACCACTCCCTCTCATCAACTGATAAGAACTAGAGGGAAGTAAACAAAACAAACATTCGGAAAAAAGCCACCCTTGCTCTCATTGGTTCCGAAGTTTCCCGATTGCGTACGAAGATACCCGAGACGAACGCCGAACGGCCGAATGGACGTGGTACCGGCTATACAGCAACGTCCCGTCACGTCTAAATTCGCACCCATTTGCACCGATTCGCAACCGAATGCTCCTCAGAGCATTCGAGTGCGAATGCGAACGGGATATGACGTGACGTTGATGTATAGCAGCACCTTTACTCAGAACGACCTTGAGCTCATGAATGGAGAACTCCTTATCTAGAAATGCATCCTTTATCGCTGGCACCGCATAACTTACCTTTTGAGCCGTCAGAGGCGGATTTAACAGATCTTTAAAATGTCTCACCCACTCATTAGGTGTTACATCCCTAAACTTTTTCACACCTGGTTTTTTTCCATTAATTGCCTTCCAGCAATTTTTGGAGTCTATCACCTGACTTAAAGTGTTAATTAGACACTCTCTATGCTCTCTTTTCTTTTGCCTGCTAACTAATTTATATAACCTTTGTTCTTTGATATAATCGTCTTTTATTGATTCTGAGTTTGTCTTTCTATGAATAAATTAAGAATTTTAAAAACCCGCTTTCTAATTCTGCGACACTTCCAGTCAAACCAAGTCTGTTTATTATTCAATGAAACCTCAAAATTCACCATTACATGTAGCACATGTGTCGCTTTTGACTCCAGTGATTAAAATAATGAAAATATCGCCATGAAATTTTAAAATCTAACCTTCAAATAAAAAATATAAAAAATTACCCCTTTTATTATACTTTCATGTAATCCACTATAAAATTCCAAAATACAGCTTTGAGCAATAATATATATTTCTCCAACCTGACTCATTAGCATTGAACAACTTTACCCAAGCATCCATATTGCATCATTCAGTTTTTGTTGTTATTTTTCAATGCAAATATTATTTTCATTATTTTAAATAATAACAAAAAATTATAAGTGTAATAAACAGCAATTTAGGTTAAAAATAATAAGACGATAAAAACATTAATTAAAAATTTGTTACTGATTTCATCAGTTTTTAAACAAAATATCCTAAAAGAGTTATAAAATGTATTAGAACAGCTCTTTGTGTCAGGGTATTTAAATTTGCAAAATAACCCAACATTTATAATGCTATTTCAACATTCGTAATTAAATAAGCTGCACACTAGGTAAAAGTGTCAGTAGACCTTTAAAAACACAACTTGTGGATTTTTAGTAGTGCCTGCTGTGTAGGTGACGCAAAGCGGAAACATTTGCGTTTGACTGTGGCATTGGGAAGGAGCTACAAAGTTCTGACAAGCCGATTATTTACATCCGAGTCTCGCTACCAGGGCCCTTGATAAGACAATTACTTCAATAAAAAGTAACATATAATATTTTATAGTTCTTGTGAACTGTCCATAACAATCAATGTTATTAATAATACCTCTATAGGACGATTACCTCTCATATAAATACCTCGGTAGCTCTTATTTTGCCAGTTGAAATTGAAGTTCTATCAATCTCTATGGCATGTATTTCAAAACCTTTGGGCCTCTATAGCACGAATTCACCCTTGGTGATATGATTGCGCCAACAAATGAACTTTGTGAAACAAATCTAAACCTGATAGCACGAAGTTTTGCACTATGTAATCTTTATAATACAAATCAACTTTTTCATGCTTGGGTATTCTTCTCACAGTTGGCAAGGATATCATGGGTAAAGGGTTTAAATCAGTGTTTCCCAACCTTTTGGTGCCCACGTACCACCTGATGCTTTTTCAAGTTTTTCGAGTACCAGTACCACCCTAACTATACCTAACTCCTCCTCACCCCCCACCCGTAGAGAAGGTCATAGAGATTCGGATATTTTATTCTTTTCAATATGTTTCACTATAGATAGGCCTCTAATTAACGGTGTGTGAAAAAATTAAACACAAATTTGCAACAACTACAAAAATATATTTTAATTAAATAAATTGAATTGGGCATTGTATTTCCAATCTATACAATTATTACCGTGGTTATAAATTAACATGATAATATAAGTCAAATCATTTTTTTCCGTTCAGAATGAAAAAAAACCTCTGGCTACAGGTTTTGTAAACAATAAAATGAAACAAATTCACTACATGTTATAAAAACCAAAAGCAGGGCCGATTTTGTAAATGGGCCCGGCGGGCCCGGGCCCAGGGGCGCAAGGGCCAAAGGGCTTTCTTAGGTTTGTTGGGAGCGCGACAAAGAAAATATTTTACAATTTATCAAGCAGATTTTGACGTTGACGCCATGACCACGGGGCTTCGTACTCCTAACAGTAATAATGATTAATGTTTTCCAATCAGTAGAGGTCGCAGTGTACAGCGCGTACTGTACTGTGTAGCACACAAGTGCGGAAAGGCAACATGGCAGGAACACCGGTCCTCCCGAACGGCGCGCCAACGACTAATCCCCACCACAGGTCCATCTCCCCCTGCCGTGCCGCCCCATCCCTCTTCCCCCCCCCCCCAGAGCCCCTACGTGCACGAGCACAGTTTACTTTTACAATGCGCAACCACATTATTAACGGTCGAAAATGAACAGAATAAAAATAGTTCTGTTATATAAATCTACCGAAATACTCCACACACTCACTTTTAGTTTATAATATTAAATCTCCATGTTTTTCTCTTTTTAGCGAATTTCCCATAGGGAATAAGCTATTACCGTAGGTCTCATGGTAAGACCTAAGCCCGGGACCATGTTACTTTTTCATTTTTAGGTGCCCAGAGACCAAAAATAATAGTCATTAAAATTTTTATGTATATATATATATGTATGTGTCCCTAGACACGATAACTCTCGTAAAAATGGTCTGATCGACACCAAATTTGGTAGAGATGTGTAATCCTACGTTTATTCGGATGAGTTCGTAAACCAGACATATCGACCTACCGGAAGGGTAGTTTTGGGGGGTTTTGTACCCCAAAAATGGGTTTTTTGCATTTTTCATATGTAAATTTGAAAAATTTTAAATTTTTATTTTGACCATTGGATTTAGCTAAAAAAAAACACAATTTAGTATTTTGAAGCTTTGCTCTATCTCCATTGGTTACCGAGATATTACAAAGTCTAAAGACAGTACATTGTCTTTTGGGGCTCTCATTGTCAATGTTAATCTTTTGGAGAATAAGGATGTGTTAATATTTCACTTATTAACCAATATTTTTGGATAAAACTTGGTATTTAGCTTCATTTGGTTGAGATTCATCCATTTAAGGTAAAAAATCTTGGTTTTTGTACTTATCATGGCAGCAGATCTGCATACTCTTTTCCCATGTTAATCATATGGAGAATAGGCAAACTCTATTATTTATGGACAGATATTGATGAAATTTACTATATGGCTTTATATGGTCGAAATAATTTTTTTCTCTGCTTAAAACCTACTTTTAGTGTCCCCCATGGCAGCATACCTGCATACTCTTTCCCTATATTTACCTTAAGGAGAATAGACATTTATTTCCCTATTTATGAGCACGTGATGAAATTTTCTTTACAAGTTTAGCTGTCAAAATTAATATTACTAATTTGGAAATTCGCTGAGTACGCAGGTCTGCTGCGACGGGGGGTATTTTCAAATTGTTGTTAAAAATGCACAGCGACTCGTACCCACACACAGGTATTGGCCCATGTGGGTACATTTCCATGTACACTTGAGTCCGGCTAATCCGAACTAATTGGGACCGAACGCTGTTCGGATCAGCTAATTGTTCGGATTATCCGAAATAATTCAATAAGGGAGAATGAAGCAATTTAAACAGGTTTACGTGTTGTAATATTAGCGAATAATACACAAAAACCAATTTAAACAGTGCTTTTACCCTTATTTATTCAAAACCAACAATTGCACAGCCCATAGCAGACGGCACAATGCCCAATGCACGTAATTTTAGGATGTGATCACAGAGCGGCCAAGCAGCGTGTGCTGCCTGTATGCATGGCGTGAAGATACTGTTCGTCGTGTTCGCTCGCGCCCAGGGTTGCCAATCACCTTTCATCAACTTACCCTAGATCCTTGACAAAATTACCCTCAAATACCCTCAAAAACACCAAAATATCGGAAAATCAATAATTTTACCAACAATCTAAGTTGTTAGTGTACAAGATTGATTAATAAAAGTGTATCAGCTGTTCAATTGGTATTTGTTGTTCAAGTAAAATCAATCACTCTTGTATTAAATCTACTTTTTATTTTGACCCATTCCCAAAAATTCACACATTTTAGTCAAACTTGACAGTTTTAGTAAAATTATCCTTCAATCCTAAAAAATCATTACCCTCGAAAGTCCAAAATACCTTCTAAAAGGGCAATTACCCTCGAATTGGCAACCCTGCTCGCGCCTAGCGCCACGGACTGTATCCACTGCCAGTAGAGACTGTACTGTCACGCCCGCAGATGTGATGTTTATAAGAAAATGGCGGGGAAACTATGCGGCAAAAAAACTGACTGACTAAACTTCAACAAAAGACGATGTTGGACTTTATGGTCAATAACAAATAAATTAATGTTACTTTTTATGTGTTACTGCATTAATCTACTACGTGTGCAATACTTTTTACAGGGTATACTGTATTTTTTTGTTGTTTACATTCTTTTGTTTACGTTGTGTAAATTTAGTCAAAACACAATAAACTAAATATTTGTACAGTATATTCCTCAATGGAATATTTCGTTTTCATTTCTTTACCACAATTCTTATCTTTTCCATCAAAAATTCTATTTTTATTACGTAAATTATATTTTTACATTAATGAAAATGTTTTGAAAAATGCGTCCGGAGCTTGTTCGGATTAGGCGGACGTTCGGATTACCCGTGTTCGGACTAGCGGGACTCAAGTGTATTTTAATTGTACCACATTGTAGTGTCTTATTTTTTTGGAAATAAAATATATTTTGATTTGATTTGATTTGTTATTGTTTCATTTTGTTGTTATGTTACGAATGCGCGTCTCAAATCGTCAAATGCCTATGGCATTGGGTTTGTTTATTAGGTGATTCATATCCTCGGGAGAGGAGGGGGAGGGGAGGAAGGGGAGGGCGCAAACATCTCTCGGGCCCATAGCGCGTCACATACAAACCGCGGGCCTGACCAAAAGGTTTTTTTGAATTTTTACAATAGTAACTAATTTAATAAAAATACAAAATGAACAAAGTAATAAATACTAAAAGTTTAAAATTTTGTTAATGGGAAACTTGCCGTGGTTTCTTGCTCATACGGAAAGACTCAATGTCAGGACTAATTAATAATCAGGATTAATTCTATGTATGAGCAAATAACTTTCACGACACACACTATTTTGACCTGGCTTTTACCGAATGAATACACAGTGCGTTCAAGTGTTAACAAATGATAAACTCACTTATTATTATTATTATCATCATTATTCGTTAATATAAATGTACTCGGAAAACGTGAGTCTTAAAACAATTAGTCTTAAAACAAGATAAGTTGGTACAAAATTGTTTTAGCTAAAGAAGGTCCTGCTACCTATTGAAGTCTCTCAAACTAAGCAGAACTGAGCTGCTGACCAAAACAGCCATATCCATCATCAGAAACTCGGTCGATAAGAAATTTGTTTTATTTTCCATGTATTTAGTTTTTTTTTATTTCTTCCTTTGTGTCTCGCGTACCACCTGAAATGCTTCTGAGTACTACTGGTGGTACGCGTAGCACCGGTTGAGAAACACTGGTTTAAATCAATGTCTTTATGCTCAGGAATATTAAAGTCCTTCCCCGTACTTACTTCAGGAGGTATATTTTTAGCAATCAGTTGCATGCCTGTGGTCAAACTAACATTCTTTTTTTTATCTACGTTGCGGTTTGCAAAGCTTCTATGCGTCTTGTGTATTCCTGTCTTCTTATTAAGTAGAGTGCTCTAAATAAACACTATTTTCTTTTTCAATTAACAGTACCCATTTGATGATAGCAAAAGGATTTCAGTGTTATCGATCGTAAAAAAATCTTTTTCAATTGAAATGTGCTGAAGTGACTTAAAGCAAACACTTATTTTTACTGGGTCTAAAATAATTTTGATAGGTTATATCTAGTAATGTTATAAAATACCATCCCAATATTAAGATAATGCAGTATTATTATTTGCAGGTCCAAGAACAACATCTGAGGTGTCTGACACTTTTCTGCCGTCTGCTAACTCCTCCAGACAATCTTCTCGTGGAAAGGTTCCAGTCAACTCTGCGGGCTACGGGACCCCAGCCAGGGGCGAGGCACTTTTGTGTAAGTTATTGTTGGTAATAAAATATCGGAAAATACATGAAAGCATTAGCATTTAACTCTTGTATAACATATAATGCTTGTATTTTCCGATGACTTTTAATCATAAGATTAAAAGTCTGAAGAAATTAGCATTACTTGATCCAATATCAGGGCTTTATTCAACTCTGATTTTTTATCAACGAATAAAATTGTGATCCTATTAATTTGACAAATAAATGGTCAACTTGTATTTTGAGTGTGGTAGTACTGGTAACTCCATGCTTCCTAAACTCACTTAGTTATCAAAAAGTTAACACATACATAAATTATTTTAGTTAACAGTTATAGTGCGGTAGCACTCTAATTATTAATACACTCACATTGCTTGAAATTCAAACTATAAAGTAAGTTATATCATGCTTATAGCATTAGCACAAATTCACCATTGGTGACAACTTGTGGATTTTCAGTAGTGCTTGCTTTGTGGTCGACGCAAAGTAGAAACGTTTATGTTTAATAGAGGTATTGGAAAGGAGCTACAAAGTTCTGACAAGAAGATTTACAGTCAAGCCTCTTTACGGGCTCTAAAAACACAACTACCTCGATAACAAGTAATATTTCTAGTCCTTGTGAACTGTCCATAACAATCAATGTTAATAATATCTCTATAGGACGGATACCTTCATATAAATACCTCAATAGTTTGTATTTTGCCACTTGAAATCACGGTTCATCAACCTCCATAGCATGTATTTCAAAATGATTGGACCTCAAAAGATAAAACATGTATCAAAAATCCATATTAGTAATTAGATTGTGGCAGCACTCTAATTATTAACCTAATTAGTGATTTCCTGTGCGTTCCTAAGTGAACTTAGGTCTCACTCCTTGCTTAAAGGCCTTCATAAAACGCAATCCTTAAAAAAAAATCACCAAATCATGTTTCCTTAAAAAATGTTGTAAATTTAATTGCGACCTCTTAGTTCTCGAGTTGTGTGATTGTCCAAACATTGCTGGCAAAAGGCCTCAAGAATAAAGAGTTCAAAAATATTGGTAGATTATTAATTTAAAATTGGTTTTGTTTTAACCAATTTTAAAGCTCTAATTAAAAATGAGGACAAAGTTGAATTCTATTACTGTTTAATGGTTCTGTAGCAACAAAACATCGTGCTACTGAGGTTAGATTCATGTTACAAAGGTCATTTATTGAATGAACAATAACGTGATTACAATAACAGCAATTAAATTATTACTCCTTTATCAATTGTGTTATCAATTGCCGAGGCAGCGAGGCTCAACTGTAAATAATCGGCTTGTCAGAACTTTGTAGCTCCTTTCCAATACCACAGTTAAACATCAATGTTTCCACTTTGCGTCACCTACACAAGCAGGCACTACTGAAAATCCACAAATTGTTTTTCAGACAAGTTGTGTCTAACTCATGTTTAGTTTAGTTATTGTAAAATAGTAGTTGAATGTTGGGCTATTTTCTAAATTTAAATCACATAAAGAGCAATTTCATTTGGCCTAACTTAAAAATAAAATTGAAAAATGAATAATTATTATTAACATTCTGTTGCTTTCTGAGGGTACATTAATAACTGTGATTATTTTTGAATTATTTAACTATAATTAATATTTATGCTGGAAAAAATATGACATATTTTGCTCCAAGTGGTAGCTGAAACTTTTTCTCTTTGAAATATACTTTGAAGCATCAAGCCGATTGTCAAGTCCCAAGCCGAATGTCAAAAGAATACAGCCAATTGGTTGTAGCCAAAAGGTTTTAAATGTAATGCTGCTTACAATTTATATACCTAGTTGGCATTTTATAATGTAATTTTAGTAAAAACAAAGTTAATATCCTGAGGCACCATTAAAAACTGACCGTTCTACGTATAGAGGGACAAAATTCTATAATAGTTTTACCCACTGGCATACCAATATTCCTCTACATGACTACAAACAGGACCTTATGTTTTTCTGGCACTTATTGAGCTTTTATTAAAACTACCCTTATTGATAAACTGTCGTACGATATTCAGATACGGTACATTGGAAGATAATTCCAACAATTCAATAAACCAGATGATTTAAATTAAGTGTATTCAAAGCTCCGTTTTAGACATATTTGAAATGTAAACTTAACATTTACCTAACGACAGCTAAACACAGTAGCATAGAAATTTTCCCTAACGCAGTGTAGATAAAAATGTTAGTTTTGACAAGAGGCACACAAGTAACTGCAATTAAAAAACGTTTTAGAACGGCTCTTTGTGTTATTGTATTTACATTTGCATAATAACCCAAAATTACGTACTATTTCAACATTCTAAATTAAATAAGCTGCACACTAGGTATAAGTGACAGTAGATTTTTAAAAACCCAACTTGTGGATTTTCAGTAGTGCCTGCTATGTAGGTGACGCAAAGTGGAAACATTTGCGTTTGATTGTGGTATTGGGAAGGAGCTACAAAGTTCTGGAAAATCCATTATTTACAGTTGAACCTCGCTAATACGGCCATTGATAACACAACTACTTTGATGACAAGTAATATTTTACTGTCTCCTTGAACTGTCCATAACAATCAATGTTAATAGTACCTCTATAGGACGAATACCTTTCATATAAACACCTCCATAGTTGGTATTTAAATCTTTTAGACATATTTGTAGGGGTGGGCGAGTATCACATTTTTGGAACGAGTCGAGTCGAGTCGAGTAGTAAGTAGAATACTCGAGTTTCGAGTCGAGTCGAGTCGAGTAATACGGGAACATAAAAATATTGAAAATTGCCTTAAAATAACTAGTCTATACTCAAATATAAAAATATACTAGCCTACTATACTAAAATAACTAGCCTATCCTACTAGGGCTAAAAAAGATAATTTTAGTCCTAAGTTTAATTTGCTTAAACACTGTGTGAAGGAAAAAATATTGGTTTTTAAATCGCTGATTATTAAAAAAAGACTTAAGTTAAAAACTTGGTTTAGTAACAAAAGGGATTAAGGAATGTACAGAATAAAAGATTGAAAAGTTAGCCTCTAACCACCATTAAATGAAAAAAATGAAAATCCCCTTCTACAGTTACTTACTTAAAAGATGTTACCAAATAAAAGATTTTCCCTATTCACAGTTTTTTGTATTTGGCATATTAGGCCTACTTTGAGTCAGAAGCCTAGCCTAGACACCTGAATCAGAATCACTAAATGTAATTGGTGGATTTAAATTGTCATTTTCAACACTATCTACTTCCTTTGTCTTTGTTGATAAGAAAATCTTCACCACTCATTTTGTTTAGGAATTATTTTCACTTCTCCTAAATACTCAAGCTATGTACATATAATTTTCACTGTTTTGGAATTCACCTAATTCCCTCGTCTGCTAGTGGCAGAATGTCTCTTAAATGAGTAAAGGCTAGCTTTAGTGAACAGACATGAAGCCTGTTTGTTAGGACTTAAAAAATCACAAAGAACAATAAATTCAATGTCTGTCTTATAATCAAAGCAATTTGAGAGAAAAATATGTTTATTATCAATTAATAAACATATATTTTTGTGAATGCTGGATTAGAAAAATAACATACAACTCTAAAATTAATTGTATTACCATTGACTATTGATACTATTGATTTAGTATCTAAAGTCAATGGTATTACTCTGGCAATTTGAGGTTAGCCATTGGTAAACCTGATTGTTCATCTTGTACTTCTGTCTGCCGTACTATTCTTACTGCTAATGTCAACACAGCTATTTATTTTGTCTAAAGTTATTTGAATCAGTTTTAAATCATTGTTTTGATGCAATTAGATGTCAAATTATAATTGACTATTAATTTTTTCCCAGTGTTATGATATACTACGTTATGGCCAATTAGTAGTACAAATTTTGTTTTTTTAAATTAAACTCTTTTTACCCACAATGGCTTCAGGACCTTTCAATAAACATAAATTTCCAAATAATGTGGTTTATTACTAGTTCTCCCAAATACAAGATCAATACATAGGTCTTCACCTATATTTATTACAAATATATAAATTGGTTTGATCTTACTTGATTAACGTAACTGTGTGACTTGACGCCTGAAGACTCTAACTCGAACACATGAACCGTCTGTGAAATAATAGTCATTCTTAATACAATACATAATTACAATTGAAAATCTATTAACAAAATAAAATTGAAAGTTTGCTTTGAAAAATGTGAAATGCATGTGGACAACTACAATCATGAAATCCTTTACGAAAAATTACCATTATAAATTTAATACTCTCATTCATCTATGACAGTGAACAAATTAGTATTTACTGGATCACTTTAAAGGTTTGTATAAACAATTCTATTAATATTCATCGTTTGAATTATATTAAATTAGAAAATAAAATACTTACAATTACTACGGTAATGTTCATTCGGAGGCGTCACAGTCAGTTATCAGGTTGTGAGTTTAACTTACAGTTTAAATTCAGAGCAGTCTACCAACACAACAACTGAAAATTCTCTTAACATACGATCATAAAAAAAACTTAATACTACATATAATTACAATAAAGATAAATATTTTAACAAAATCAGTATAAATTTCCCCCGCTAAATAAAATATTTATCTAACATAAATACTTAAATTGAATTTACAGTTTAACTTTTCTCGCAGAAATTGTAATTGACACATATTGGTTGTTTATTTTTCTTTGAAACAAAATATATGAACAATATTGATTTTACGGCCCACAGTAGGCCGAGAAGAATTTTCCAAGAGAGACAGAGAGAGAAGGAGAGTGAGGTATACGCCCAGTTTATCTTATCTCGGGACAGGAAATTCCAATGGTTTTGTTCGCCCAAACGGGCTTCCCAAAAATATTCCAGTATTGTGCTCGTATATTTTTCAATTTAATCCTCAGTCGAGTTCAAGACTTGTTGCAGTGCGTGTCGTGTGTCCGTGTGTCGTGTGTCCGTGTGTCCGTGTGTCGTGTGTCAGTGTGTCCGTGTGTCGTGTGTCCGTGTGTCCGTGTGTCGTGTGTCAGTGTGTCCGTGTGTCGTGTGTCGTGTGTCAGTGTGTCGCGTGTCAGTTCAAGTGCAGTTTAGCTAAACAAGTGAAGTGAAGTGTCAAGTGCAGTGTGGAAAAACGTATCCTTAAAACTATAGCATACAATCAACTTACATACTCATTCACGCCAACTTTCGCTTAACCCACATATTCACAGATTCATTCCCAGTCTCACACTTCATTCGTTAATATTTTGGAAAATATCTTTTATATAAAATATCTAATACGGACCCTTTAAATATAAAAAATTTTTTAAATTCCGCCCCTTTTAAATTGATTTTTGTTCTCTTGAAAATTCTTCTAGAAATTAAAAATACTTCTCTTCTAACAAATTAATAACTCAATTGAATGCCTACATAAATTCAAATAATAAAAAAAATTAATTTTTCCTCTTTACAATAGTCAAGTTAAGCGTATATCTGACCATGGAATGCTAACTTGATTAAAATACACAACCTTTTACTAAACATTTCTAGGATTGGCTAGTTTTAAGTCCACAATGTGTACCTTTCTCACATCACTCAAGTCTGACACTCTTTGCGCTAAAATAGTAACGTCCGTAATAAAGTACAAAATCCGAAATGGGCCGTCATACTTGATTGCTAATTTCTTCGAAAAATTCTTGAATTTATTACTTAAAAAGTGTGTCTTGATGTACACTAGATCGTTGGTCTTGTAAGGTGGATTACTTCCATAGTTATTATATTTCTTGCGTTTCCTATTTTGCTGTATATTCTTCCTCGCATTGTTGATGGCATTTTTCAAGTTCGTTTTCTTATCTTCAGCACTTAGATTCTCACATACGAAGTCTTGAATGTTCCATAAGTTGCATAAAGCATTATTAGGAGAATGATTAAACATAAGTTTAAAAGCAGAACTTTTGGTACTTGAGTTCAAAGCAGTATTTAAACTTAGTTGGATTAAATTCAGATCCTCGTCCCAATCGGCCTGTTGATCATGATAAAAACAACGTAATAAAGTTGAAACGTCTCTCAAAAATCTCTCGGCTCTGTTTCCATTCGCACGATAAGCTGCAATACGTCTGTGTGAAATATAGTTTTTGAACAAAAAACTTTTAAATACTTTCGAGGTGAAATAACTGGCGTTATCAGAGACTATTATGCGTGGAACGGAAAAATTTGCAAAAATGTTTTGTAGTTTGTCGATGACCAATTTTGAGTTGCAGTCTCGCAGTCCGTAGGTCCAAACAAATCTCGTGAATCCGTCAACAGCAATCAATAAAAATTTATTGCCACCTTTAGACCTTGGAAGTGGTCCTAGGATATCTATAAAGATAGTATGCATCGCCTGTTCAATTGGTATAGAAATTAATTTTCCCTCATATTTCAATTGAGAGGTTTTACTCATCGCACATATTTTGCATTCTTTGACTTTCCGTTTTACTTCTTGGTCTAAGCTAGGGTTGTAGAAATATTCGTTTATTCTACCCTGTGTTCTGTATATGCCAAAATGACCACCCAACATTGTATTGTGGAAAAAGGCAAACACCAGATTGAATAACTTCTTCGGTAAATAAATTCTAGTTTTTCCCCTTTGTCTCCGATACATTAAAACATTATTCTTCATGAAAAAGCATTCTTGATTTGTTTTCTTCGCAATGCTGTCAATTATTTCGACACATTCCTCGTCTTCCTGTTGATGACGTTGTAAATCAACAAAGGCTAACGGCAATTCTGATATCATGTTAGCTAATCTAAGGTTTTCCTTTTCATTTCTAGTATTATTTACAATATTTACAACTTCCTTATTTTGCATGTTACGCATGGAATTAATATTATCTTGCACGTCATTCGAATTTTCTTTAACTTCAGAATCAGACTTCACATTTTCATTTTCTTCGTACATTCTTGATAGAGCGTCGGCTATGACATTTTCAGTACCAGGTTTATGTTCCACTATGTAGTCTAAATCCAAAAGTCGTTCAATCCATCTGGATAATCGTCCCAATTTCCGTTTTGAATTAAGGACAAAACTCAACGCCTGATTATCAGTAACCAATTTAAATTGCCGAATTTCTAAGAACTCACGCCACTTTTCCATGCACAGTATCACGGCATACGCTTCTTTCTCATACGTGCTGAATTTAAGTTCAGAAGGAGTAAACTGTTTTGAATAATAAGCGATGGGTAATAAATGCCCTTCGTCATTTGATTGTAAAAGGACTCCCCCTGCCGAATTCTGGGAAGCATCTGTTTGAAGAGTAAATTGTTTGTCGAAGTCCGCAATTTGTAGAATAGGGGGGTTGGAAATTTTATCTTTTAAAGTTTGAAAAGCTTGTTTACATTCTGCAGTCCAATTAAATTTAACGAATTTCTTCTTCAGGGAATTTAGAGGGCGACATATTTCTGCATAATTAGGAATATACCTCAGCCAGTATGAGCACATGCCAGTGAACTGTTTTACTTGTTTCACAGTTTTAGGCGTCGGAAAATTTCTTATGCTAGCAGTTCGTTCAGGGTCGATTGTGATAGTATTGTTCTTAATTAGGTTACCTAAAAAACTTATTTCCTGGCAGAAAAATTTGGCTTTGTCTATATTTACCGTGAGTTTATGCATAGATAACCGACTGATTACTTCTTTCAAATGTTCAAGATGAGATTTTTTATCTGCACTATAAATCACTATGTCGTCACAAAAATTTATGACATACTTAAATTTAATGTCATTAAATACTTTATCCATGTAGCTTGAAAGAACAGAGCTTCCCACCTGTAAACCAAATGCTACCCTTTTCATCCTATATTTCCCAAAGATAGTGCTAAATGAAGTTAGGTCACGTGAATTTTCTGTTAATGGGCACTGAAGGAACGCCTTGTTGAGATCTATTACAGAAAAGTAGTTTCCACCCCTTAGGTGTTGATGAAGGTTTTGGAGGTCGCCAATTGGGTAATTCATTTTTACCAGTTTTTTATTAAGTTCCGTGTAATTAATTACAAGTCGGTCTTTGTTGGTTAAAAATGCGGGGCTACTATAGGCACTGGTTGAAACTTCTATGATATCTTCAGCAAGCCACTGATCGATAATCTTCTTCATTTTAACTACTGCCGGTGGACTTAAGAAATAAGGGCGAATACATACAGGTTTATCATCAGTTACTTTTAGTTCCACTTGAAGATCAAGTGCTTCACCAATCCGATCTGTGAAAACATTTGGGTGATTTTTAATCAACTGTTCGACTTCTTTTTTCATATCTGGACATCCAACGTGCATATTATTTAACGATGAATTCTCTTGAAGTTGAATTGGAATCTCAAAACTGGGTTGAAAATTGAAGAAACATATTTTCCTTTGCAGATTTATGTTCAGGCCTCTTCTGCGAATAAATGGGGTTCCTAGAATCATGCTGTAATGATCTTGTTTGATGACCAAAAATTTTTCACACCACGTAAATTTACCAATTTTGATTTTGAATTCACATTCAGTATTTATATCAATTTCACTATCGTTGGCAGCTAAAATCGTACCTGACCATGGGTTAGTTCCCTTTATCAATTTGAGGTTAGACAGCTTATCGAAAAGGTCCTGACTGATAAAATTTTTGCTTGCACCAGTATCCAGTAGGGAATTTATGGTTAACTTTTTGTCCAATATTACTTTTAAGCATGGTAGAGTTTCCCAGGTTTTCGCTCTTATTTTAGTATGGTTTGGCTTTTTAAATTTATTCCATTCTTTTATTATTTTCCTTAGTTCTCCTTTAAACTGTTTAGTGCATGTGTTTGGTAGTGATGTAGGCCTAATTTGTTGTTGAAGGTCGTGGTCAGCTTTATTGGGTTTAGTCATCTCGGGAGAATATGATTTAGTTAAAACCGTCATACCTCCCGAATTTACAAGTTTTTTGGTCTCCGGAAACAGTTTTTGGCAATATGTCCAGTCCTTTGACAATTATAGCAAGTCTTCTCTTGATGGTTGGATTTAGGCTGCTGTGCTAGGTTTGAGTACCTCCTTGGATCATAATTCCGACTATTGTACCCTGTCCTATCCCCAGTGGTTTCAGACCTATGCGGCATGTTTTCCCTAATGTAGTCGTTATACTGAACATTATGAACTTCAATAGATAGCTGATGTAAATCTTTAAAGCATTGAGGGTTTTGTTGGAAAACTAGCTTACTTCGCACTGCTGGGTGGATTCCATTTTTAATGATTGAAACCAATTCCACTTCGGTTAAATTACTTCTAAGGACTTGATGAAATGTCTTGACTTCATTTATGTAGATAGATAGCGGTTCCATATGTCTTTGTGGTCGAAAAATCAAATCTTGCTTCAATCTTTCTCGAAGGCTGATTGGTATGAATGTGTTGATAACATCTTGATGCAACGTTTCCAAGGACTGATTTGCTTGCCTGTGCTCCAATATTTTAGTAACCAAGGGGGGAGTAGCATAACTAGGTAGTAACTGATAGATTTGACCTGAAGTTAGGTTAGTTTGGTTTTGGATTTCCACTAGATTTCTCAAGAATTGCAATAGCGGGTTAACCTCTAGACCATTACAAATGGGAAACTTCTTTAGATATGATTCAATAGGATTTGTTAACTTATTAAATACTATGGGAGCTTCTTCTTTACCAGTTGGCACATTTAAGGTTAGGCTAGGTTGGTTTAGTTCAGGGACATTCAATCTAGGCTCTATAGGTTGTTGCATGGTTAGGCCTACTTTTATTTCTTCCTTTAATTCCTCTTTTCTAGCAGGAGTAGACGTTTTGTTTGGTGTTTGTTGTACATGCGACCCGATTATTTGATTTAGTTCCTCATCTTCGATTAAAGATTTATTTAATTTTTCTTCATAGGAGCTTAGTTCTGAATCACTGATCTTATCCTTCAAGTCTTGAAACTTAGTAGAGTGGGTTTCTAGTTCACTTGTTAATTTGGCTAGGATACCCTTATATATTTCGTCCAGCTTACACTGACTAAGATGAGATAACCTTAAATTAACATGACTTATCTTAGCATTTAGTTTAGCTATTTGTGCTGTAGTAGTTTTTTCCTCTTCAGCTGCATTTTCTATCAAAAGTGAGATGTTTTCTATTTTGGTTTGTATTTTATCAAATTGGTCTTTTAGAGAATACTTGCCCTGGAGATGTGTTATATCAACACGGACATCGAGTTTAGCCCTAAGTAATTTTCTTAACGAATCAACGTTTTCATCTGTTGTTTCATGACCTCTTATTAACAACTCATAAACAAGTTCTTCTTTAGTTAGGTAGTTTAAGTTGTAGTTAGGCATACTGGATAGGCTTTATGTAATAAAGGTCCTTAAATACTGAAATTTCTATTTTGTATTTTTTTCCCTTTAGTTCTATTTATCAGAACCTGCCATATTTATAGGGATAGAGTTTAAATAGCAGAGTCGCGCAAATATTTATACTACGTTATGGCCAATTAGTAGTACAAATTTTGTTTTTTTAAATTAAACTCTTTTTACCCACAATGGCTTCAGGACCTTTCAATAAACATAAATTTCCAAATAATGTGGTTTATTACTAGTTCTCCCAAATACAAGATCAATACATAGGTCTTCACCTATATTTATTACAAATATATAAATTGGTTTGATCTTACTTGATTAACGTAACTGTGTGACTTGACGCCTGAAGACTCTAACTCGAACACATGAACCGTCTGTGAAATAATAGTCATTCTTAATACAATACATAATTACAATTGAAAATCTATTAACAAAATAAAATTGAAAGTTTGCTTTGAAAAATGTGAAATGCATGTGGACAACTACAATCATGAAATCCTTTACGAAAAATTACCATTATAAATTTAATACTCTCATTCATCTATGACAGTGAACAAATTAGTATTTACTGGATCACTTTAAAGGTTTGTATAAACAATTCTATTAATATTCATCGTTTGAATTATATTAAATTAGAAAATAAAATACTTACAATTACTACGGTAATGTTCATTCGGAGGCGTCACAGTCAGTTATCAGGTTGTGAGTTTAACTTACAGTTTAAATTCAGAGCAGTCTACCAACACAACAACTGAAAATTCTCTTAACATACGATCATAAAAAAAACTTAATACTACATATAATTACAATAAAGATAAATATTTTAACAAAATCAGTATAATGAATGTCTACAAATGAATCATTTTATTAATCAGTAGCAATGTTGACTCTACCACTAACCGTGCGGCGTCACTCGCATGACAAGACAAAGAGTTCAGTCACTCAGTCAGCAGTAGAGTGCTGTCTGAAAAGCACCGTTAGAAGCATTTTCATCGTCTTTACATCTAATTTTCTTTGGTCTTAAAATGTATCACTTTCACAATAAAAACATTTTACAATTTAAAGAAATGGGGTTTAAATAAATAGAAAAAACATTTCAGAAATGCTATATTTTAATTTAATAACTACTCGACTCGACTTCAACGAGTAGTCACAAGTACTCGCTCGAGCTTCGAGTATCAAAAAATACTCGACAGATACTCGAAAACTCGAGTACTCGCCCACCCCTACATATTTGAAATGTAAACTTAACATTTACCTACACAACAAAACAAAGTAGCACAGAAATTTTCCTAACGCAGTATAGATAAAAATGTTAGTTTTGATAAGAGGCACGCAAGTAACTGCTAAAAATATGTCTCTGGAAGAAAATTAAGGAGTTTTCTAGATCCTAGTGCAAAGTAATTGTTTATTTCAAGATATCCTTCCAAACAGGGACCTATAATAGGCCTATCCATAAGGAAGTTGATTCGTATTATAAAGTGAAATATGAAATAATGTAATAATAATGAAATAATGGCTTTATTCCACCAATATATAAATTTATACATTTACAATAGAAAACTAGGAATTTCGTTGCCACATCAACCAGTTATTGTGACGACGTGAAAAATAACAAAATAAAAGATTATTAAACTGTTTCTGAGTCCAGTCCTTACACTGAAAAAAACACATTAAGTTAATTAATGCAAAACTTTGCGCTACAGTTTTTAGATTTGGTAACAAAGTTTATTTGTTGAAATAATCATGTCACCGAGGGCAAATTCGTGTTAAGGATCCCTAGACCTAGAAATTTTGAAATTTGTTTTATAGTGCTTGATTGTACGGTAATTTTACTGGCAAAATACATGCTATCGAGGTATTACTTACTTGTTACTTGTTACTTGCTTATTCCGTCCGTAGTCCAGTAGGCCAGGAGTTGGACAGGTCAATAGGTACAGGGTACCAGTAAAACTTAAAAACTACTTATTGAGAAAGCTAATTATATCATAAAAGGCCTGTTCCAGGAGGAACTTTTTGGTTTCATTTTTGAACTTTAAAAAATCATCAATCCTTTGTAATTTTTCTGGCAGTGCTTGAAAAAGTTTGAGGCCACAATATTTTGGTTTGTTTTCGTATAAGGTTAGCTTGTGTTGTTCAGCGTGGATGCCCTTTTTTCGTGTATTATATCTATGGTTTACAAAATTGGGTCTTATCTTTTGACTTTTAATATAGCAAACTGCTTCCAAAATAAAGAGACTGGGAACAGTCAGAAGGCCTAGCTGAACAAAATGGTCCTTGCAGCTAGTCTGTGGTGGTAATCCTAAGATAATTCGAATGACTTTCTTTTGCCAGACGAATATCTTATCTAAATTCCCCTTAACTGATCCCCAGTGAATGATGGAATAGGATATATGCTGTTCAAACAGGCCATAGTAGACCAGCTTAGAAAGAGGAATGCTGTCGTAAGCCCTCATCCTTCTGAGGATAAAGAGACCTCTAGCAAGCGATCCCTCCAACTTTGCAAGCTGGCCCGCCCATCCCAGCCCATCATCCAATCTCACCCCTAAAAAGTCTGCAGAGTTTGAAAATTCAGCCTCTTCCTCTCCAATAAATATGTTCGGAGACACGTTGTTTTTTGAATTTTGCCTTTGAACTGTTTGGAAAACAAGAAATTTTGTTTTTTGTGAATTTAAATTTAGTTTGTTGTTTGAGAAAAAATTTGAAAGGTCTTTCACTCTCTGATTTGTCTCAGTTTCCAAAGCAGTCATGTCCGATCCCCTCGCGAGCAACGTTGTGTCGTCCGCAAAGAGATAGACACTTGACAGTGGAACTGAGTTAGTTATGTCATTGATGTAAACCAAAAACAGGAGAGGTCCCAGCACCGATCCCTGAGGGACTCCGCTGGTGATAGGCTGGGGGGTCGACATGACTTTTCTAATTTTGAATTTTGACCTATCTTGAACTTCCGTAATTTGAAATCTATTTGTCATGTACGACCTTAGCCAACTGATGGCTGACCCTAACACTCCAATTGCTGCCAATTTTTCGAACAATATGAAATGATCGACACAGTCGAAAGCTTTTGACAGGTCAGCGAAACAACCCACCACCGTCTCGCCAGCCTCGGCTGCCTCGGCTGCTTTATTGCTATTTATGTGAAAGGTATAAAAAACATTTATCATTAGTTCAAGGAGACAAGAAAATATTTGTTATCGAAAGTAATTGTCTTAATAAGGGCCGTGGTAACGATGCTCAACTGTAAATAATGGACTTTTCAGAATTTTGTGGCTCCTTACCAATACCACAATCAAACGCAAATGTTTCCACTTTGCGTCACCTACACAGCAGGCACCAGAAAATCCACTGGCCAGCATGAAAGAAGCAACCTTGTCTTGTCTACGTAATATTTATTTTAGTGTGTCGGTGTAACGTGTTTGTGTTTTGCAAATTTTAAAATTTTTAATTATCGATGAAGATATTCTGAGCTATATGTTACTATACTGTGCATCTGTTGATTACACAATAATAAGATAAATGAGGCAGTTTGAATAAATTTATCAGCTTAGTTATTTTTGAATTATTAATTAAATATTAATTTGTACAGTTTCATGAAGGATCATAAAAGATATATTTATTGTATTACGGTTATTATTATGAAGCTAGAATAATATTCTTGTCCACCTGATTTGTAGAGTGCGCTTTGTTTCTCATTAAGAGAAATTTTGAATTTATGAAAAGTACACTGTTATATGTTTATGAAATATGTTTTAAAAATAAAATTCAGTTACAAGGGCTTAGGTCTGTAACAAAGTGGTCACCAGTTTTACATTGGGCACCAAGTCAAATAGGCATTCCTTTTTTATGTTTCTTTATTGATATTAATTAAGCTTTTACTGTGTGTGTTTGAGCTACTTAAGATCTTCTTCCATAGTTTTATGCATCAAAAGTGTTAGCTCCAAAAAAGAAGCCTGAATTAATTTGTTGTGTTTTAATATTTACAACAAATAAAATAAAACTGACTTTCTGAAGACAGGTTTCTTGCTTTTTTTCCTATGATAACCACTGAATATTTTATTCTAGGCGAAATAATCTGGCATTAGGTATAATTAAATTTAGAATTCCAAAGATCTAACAAAATACAATACTTAAATAAGGAATACAACTTTACTACAATTAAAAATTTATTTTTTCGTTTGAACGGTAAACTGTAATTATTACCATAGTTCATTTTAATCAGTAACTGAGCTAAATGAATTTTAAATTGAACATAAAAAATATAGAGTTGAATCTATAACATGAATTTTATTTTTAAATCATATTTCATAAACATATAACAGTGTACTTTTCATAAATTCAAAATTTCTCTTAATGAGAAACAAAGCGCACTCTACGAATCAGGTGGACAATAACATTATTCTAGCTTCATAATAATAACCATAATACAATAAATATATCTTTTATGATCCTTCATGACAGTACAAACTGTACAAATTAATATTTAATTAATGATTAAAAATAACTAAGCTGATAAATTTATTCAAACTGCCTCATTTATCTTATTATTGTGTAATCAACATAGATGCACAGTATACTAACATATAGCTCAGAATATCTTCATCAATAATTAAGATCTTTAAAATTTACAAAACACAAACACGTTACACCGAAAGACTAAAATAAATAGGACGTAGACAAGACAAGGTTGCTTCTTTCATGCTGGCCAGTGGATTTTCTGGTGCCTGCTGTGTAGGTGACGCAAAGTGGAAACATTTGCGTTTGATTGTGGTATTGGGAAGGAGCTACAAAGTTCTGAAAAGTCCATTATTTACAATTGAGTCTCGCTACCGGGCCTTTGATAAGACAATTACTTTTGATAACAAGCAATATTTTCTTGTCTCCTTGAACTAATGATAAATGTTTTTTATACCTTTCACAGCACCTTTTTTTATACCTCGATAGCATATATTTTGCCAGTAAAATTACCGTACAATCAACCACTATTAAACAAATTTCAGAATGTCTAGGTCTCCATAGCACAAATTTGCCCTCGGTGACATGATTATTTCAACAAATAAACTTTGTAACACATTCACTGCGGCTAGGAATAATAAAACCTACCCGAAACACTAAAATATATTATCATGAAAATACATACCTTATACATACCTTATCTTTGGACAGGATGATTTCAAGGCTTTAAATTAAGTTTCCGCCGCATTTTGAACGTCTGCTGCCATTTTCAAAATTGTACCGCCCGGTCGGTAGTCAGCACCTGGCGCTCCCCTCCGACTGCCCACTACATCGCAGTTCCACTTTCACTTCATTTTAGTTTATTGAAACTAATCTATATGTTATTTATTGTATAAATAATAGTGTGTTGTATAAAAATATAGGTATTTTCAGTTACTACCCGATCAAAAAAGACTCATTGTCAGTATTCCCATTTTCCTCCTTCACAGAACTTGTCCTTCAATGAAAGCTACTCCGCCATGATCAACTGTCTCAAGGGTCACATTGGCGTCGTTTGCCACTTGTTCTTTGCAAATAGTTGCCATTAATTCATAATAGAACACATTTTTACAACGAAAAAAAATTTAATATAATCAAAACTTGAGTTCCACCAGGCACAGTAACAGAACCAGTAACGATATTTGCGAACGGATTGTGTCAAAAGATAGCCAAATTGTTAACATCATGAAAAAAAAGATAGCCACTGCCCTTCACAAAACATGGACGAAATAGCTCCCGTCCACACCAGGGTGCTGCAGAACTGAGACGGAATAGATTTGTAGAGAGCATGTTACCGACCGGTCGGCGCGAAGTCACCTGCGGAGGACGGGACTACCGACCGGTTGGTAGCCCGCAGTGAACATGTTAATGAACTTTATAATACGAATCAACTTCCTTATGGATAGGCCTATTAGCCCTATAGGTCCCTGTTTGGAAGGATATCTTGAAATAAACAATCTCTTTGCACTAGGATCTAGTAAACTCCTTCCCTTCATGTTCTTTTAGAGACATATTTTTACCAGTTACTTGCGTGCCTCTTGTCAAAACTAACACTTATCTACACTGCGTTAGGGGAAATTTCTGTGCTACTGTGTTTAGCTGTATAGGTAAATGTTAAATTTACATTTCAAATTTGTCTAAAAGATTAAAATACCAACTATGGAGGTGTTTATATGAAAGGTATTCATCCTATAGAGGTACTATTAACATTGATTGTTATGGACAGTTCAAGGAGACAGTAAAATATTACTTGTCATCAAAGTAGTTGTGTTATCAATGGCCGTATTAGCAAGGCTCAACTGTAAATAATGGATTTTCCAGAACTTTGTAGCTCCTTCCCAATACCACGATCCAAGGCAAATGTTTTCACTTTGCGTCCCCTACACAGTAGGCACTACTGAAAATCCACAAGTTGGGTTTTTAAAAATCTACTGTCACTTATACCTAGTGTGCAGCTTATTTAATTTAGAAAGTTGAAATAGTACTTAAATTTTGGGTTATTATACAAATTTAAATACAATAATACAAAGAACTGTTCTAAAACGTTTTTTAATTGCAGTTAGGGGCCGTCCATAAATTACGTCATCGCTTTTTGGCCATTTTTTGACCCCCCCTCCCTAAAATCGTCTACCATCATAATTTGTGTTACCCCCTCTCCCTCTTGGAAAAATGACGTCATTTTTAACAAACCTTCGTTTTAAGTAAAAAATAATGCTTTTTAAACGCTACATGATAAACAATAAAAAATGACTAGTCAAATCTGAATTTACCTTCAGAAATAAAGCCAAAATGACTTTCTCAATGTAAAAATAAACTATAAAACAATGCCTTAAAATAGTCTCATTTATTTTAAAGATAATTATTTTATAATAGTTGAGTTGTGTTCGAATTTATCATTGTTTTACTGTTAAAATTTCATATAAAACATCATATTTAAAATGACGTCATATCAAAGCCGACCCCCCCCCCCTTGCACATCAACTTCCCGTCATTTTCAATCTGGACCCTCCCCCCCTATTTTCAGATGACATAATTTATGGACGACCCCTTACTTGTGTGCCTCTTGTCAAAACTAACATTTTTATCTATACCGCGTTAGGGAAAATTTCTATGCTACTGTGTTTAGCTGTGTAGGTAAATGTTAAGTTTACATTTCAAATATGTCTAAAAGATTTAAATACCAACTATGGAGGTGTTTATATGAAAGGTATACTATTCGTCCTATAGAGGTACTATTAACATTGATTGTCATGGACAGTTCAAGGAGACAGTAAAATATTACTTGTTATCAAAGTAGTTGTGTTATCAATGGCCATATTAGCGAGGCTCAACTGTAAATAATAGATTTTACAGAACTTTGTAGCTCCTTCCCAATACCACGATCAAACGCAAATGTTTCCACTTTGCGTCACCTACATAGCAGGCACTACTGAAAATCCACAAGTTGGGTTTTTAAAAATCTACTGTCACTTATACCTAGTGTGCAGCTTATTTAATTTAGAATGTTGAAATAGTACTTAAATTTTGGGTTATTTTGCAACTTTAAATACAATAATACAAAGAGCTTTTCTAAAACGTTTTTTAATTGCAGTTACTTGTGTGCCTCTTGTCAAAACTAACATTTTTATTGATACTGCGTTAGGGAAAATTTCTATGCTACGGTGTTTAGCTGTCTTTATGTAAATTTTAAGTTTACATTTCAAATATGTCTAAAAGATTTAACGGAGCCTCATATACACTTGATTAAAATCATCTGGTATATTGAATTGTTGGAATAATCTTCCAATGTACCGTATCTGAATATCGTACGTTAGTTAATCAATAAGGGTAGTTTTAATAAAAGCCTCAATAAGTGACAGAAAAACATAAGGTCCGGTTTGTAGTCATGTAGAGGAATATTAATATGCCAGTGGGTAAAACTATTATTGAATTTTGTCACTCTATACGTAGAACGGTCAGTTTTTAATGGTTCCTCATGATATTGACTTTGTTTTTACTAAAATTACATTATAAAATGCCAACTAGGTATATAAATTGTAAGCAGAATTACATTTAGAACCTTTTGGCTACAACCAATTGGCTGCATTCTTTTGACAATCGGCTTGCAGCTTCAAAGTATATTTGAAACAGAAAAAAATTCAATCACAACCTGGAGGATAATATGTAATATTTTTCCCAACTTAAATATTAATTATAGTTCTGAATAATTCAAAAATAATCTCACCAATTGATTAAACGCAATTAAAGTACCGTACCCTCAGAAATCATCAGAATATTAATAATAATTTACTTCAATTATTTTTCAAACAAATATTTCATTAATATCTTTAATCTAGGTCTAATAAAATGGCCTGTTATGTGATTTAAATTTACAAAATAGACCAACATTTAACTACTATTTAACAAGAAATATACAAAACATGAGCTAGAAGCAAGAAATATACAGTAGACCTCTGAAAAATTCAATTTGTGGATTTTCAGTAGTGCCTGCTGTGAAGGCGACGCAAAGTGGAAACGTTAATGTTTAACTGTGGCATTGGAAAGGAGCTACGAAATTCTCACAAATAATTCATATCATGAATTTTTCTGAAAACTTTGAAGTCCCACAAAAGCCAGCAACCTAAAAAATAATTTAAAAAAATGCACTTATTCCAGGCGTTAAAGTTAAAAATATTAGGACCAAAAAGTCCATAAAAATACTTTTTTTATTTATTTTATTTTACAATGCTTACATAACAGGCCAAAGCCCAATTACAATGCAGCATTAAGAAACAAATAAATAGTTAAACATATTATAGTGGAGTTTATCGTTCAACCATAAAGTCCATATTCACATCACACACAGCAACAATCACTACACTATCTGAAATTATATCACTACAATATTACAAAATTTACAAAATAATTAAACTAATACATAAAGCTATCTTTAACTAGCTGTGAGGCATTCCTTACAAATTTCTTATTGGATTTATTATAAATATCTACATCATTTGAAACAATTTTATTATATAAACTAATCATTTTGTTTACTGGGGAATTCATTCCAAGATTGGTGCGAGAGAAGCGGGGGGGGGGGGGGGGGGGGGAGGGGGTGAAAAGTAATCGGGACCGCGAGTTGTGTCGAGGAAGTTTAAACAGGACAAGAGTCCATCCAACGCACCGCTCGCCAGCCGATGCAGATAAGACTGTAAGTATTATGGACTTTGTAAGTATTTTAAAAAGTCTGTAAATACATGAATTTAGTCACTAAATGGCACCACACACATCTATTATGAACAAAAAATTGTTTTATAAATTTTACCCGAAGGTACATTGGGTTGTATCTTTTTTGTTTGTATGCCTTTATAATTGATCATCCTTTTAAATTCTAAAGATATCTTTAGATACCGTACCTTTTTAATTTTATCTAAAATTAATTTTTCATAAATAAGGTGTACAAGGTGTAGCGAGTCATGCTTGCAGATGACAGACCAATGAGCCTGTTAAAACCAATGGGCCATAACATTATCTCCTTTCTTCCCTTCCTTGACACAAATTTTGAATGAAATATTTTATATTTATCTACAAACATTTTTCACAATCCAAACTCATATGCTGTTTAGAATGTCCAGCTTCAACCTTTACAAACAAATGTACTATCTCGAGCCGTTTTTCAACTGTCTATCTGAATTTAATTTTAAATTGATCCATTTTATGTTTGAAGTTACTTATAAGGTACGGAATTAAAACTTGGGACAACTGTTAAGTGTGTTAAAACACATAAGAAAATGAATGTGGAATGTGTATTGTTTTAAAATGGCAACCATTTCAAAATTTTGTCTATTTGTAAATATATATATATTTATATAATCAAAATATGTATTATAAATATTTATATTCATATACCACATAAAGCCGATTTTTGTGAATACAACTCCTCCCTAACTTCTGGACCAGTTTCAATTTTCGAAGTTTCAAAAGATTCGTCTCACATCGTAGTTTTGATCTAGGGTTTTAGATTTTTTATATTTTAATTTTGGAGGGCACGGGAAGCCCTTTAAGTTTGTTTTTTGTCAATAACGTTTTTTCAACAAAAAATGTTGATCCTCCTTTATTTAAAGAATCAACACTTGCGTATTTTATACTGTATCATTAACATAATGTAGTAATGTAACAAATTAAATAACATGTTGATTGTGTAAACCATTAACATGTTGAACAGTTGTTATTGTATTGCAAAATGAAACAGCTGTTGATAGTAAAAAAATAACACATGATAAAAGCTAAATAGAAGCAATTGAACATCCGGCACTGACATGCAAAATATTTAAATAAATAAAGTTTATTTTCATAATTCCATTCCATTACAATACATACAAATACATACACACAGCAACATAAACTCACAAAAATACATTTTTCATAGTCTATAAATATACTACTTTCATACAGTACCTCTACAAATTATTATGGATAAATTATCATATATGTATGTCACTAATTTGAAAATTGTGGAGTCCTCAAAGGCTAAGCTTGGTATGAGGCACAAATATTTACATTTCTGAATTACAAAACTTATGTGGCAGACTAAAAAAACTAAAAAAGTTATTTTTTCCATTCATGCCCTCTTAAAATAAAAAGTATGTGAAATATGTGAAATATAAAACAATTATTTATATAAAGTACAGCATTTAAAAATGTTGGTATTTTTAATCGAGAAATGTCTATAGCAATATTCTGTGAACATATAGTTGGTATGTATGTTAGGATTCATGTGTATTTGTGCCTAAAATATGTTTAGTAGCAGCCTCGACCGTAGGAAAATTCTTTTTTTTTACCTGAAAATGACTTAGAAAATTTTAATTCTTAAAGTGGGTCTTTGGCAACGAAAAGTAAAGAAAATTTTAAGGAGAACTCTACATTATGGGCTTTTAATCAGATGTGAACTAGGAAATTGTAAAATTGGTTGTTTGTGTAAATCCAATAAACCTACATAACCAGTTTACCATGACACTATAATAAAAGGAAATTTCAAATTTATGCAGAATAGTAAACGTATTAAAATATCTCTTTAAATAAGAAAAAATTTAAGTTCTCTTATTTTTAGTATAGATAACAATTTCATTAAAAAATGTTTTTTTAGAATACTTAACCAAAATTTAAATCAAATGAGTCACTTTAGCAAAAGATGAATATTCTCCTATTTTTTTTTATTATTCAACAGCTGAATAGTGGTTTAAAAAGTCCATTTTATACATGTTTCACACCATCTGGCTAGCGCTCCACTTACCACGAATGGAACTATATCCGTCAATCCGTCGAGTATTGACTGGCAACGACTCGTTCATTATTACTTTAGTAATAGTCAGGATACATCAACCATCAAATTGACATGTTCAAATTATTGCGATTGTGAATAGTAGTTTACATCACAAGGAACAAAAGTGGCTCTCTTTGGTGTGCAACAGAGTTTTTTAAAATGATTAAAAGCACCAAAAAGACACTTTTGGCTCCGACTGATGAACAAAGTTTTTTTATCATAATGCGGAATTACACTTTTAATCATTAAAAATACTAACTATAAAGATGTATTATCGAGGATATATTTACAAAGTAAGTAATATAGTGTTTACATTTCCTTTATTTACAAACAATCCTTTTTATAACGTTTGGATTTCACTACTATGACTAGAAAATTAATAAATAACACTTAGCAAAAAAATGGATTATCTCAAAAAATTGATTTATTTCCAGGGTACCGGTAGAGACAGCGGCGCAACTGCCTTTCCACCAAGTGTCCAATAGAATGCAGAAGGCCCGGAGTGCTGCTTTGGGATCTATTCCCCAATCATCGGTGGAGTGTGGGGTGGGTCTGGAAGCGAATCCCCGATTCTCCAGGACCTTCAGTGACGGGGAATTCTACAGAGCCACACTGATAGACGAAGCAGGCGACACCGCTCGATCTGTGAGCATCTGCATGCTCATGTAGAAGCCAAAGTCCTCCCAGACATGCCACCTGCATATCAACGATGTAAGTTAAGAAAAAGAAATTTATCTGTTGTTAATTAAGAAGGAAATTGGTGTAACTCATTTCATAACAATACTGTAGTAAATAAATTCTTCATTCACCTAAGTCCATTAGTACACGGGAGGCGAACATTTGCTCAATAAACTTACAAAAAAATTGTTTGTTGTCATAATTAAATAGAAGGAATATACTACGACTGGTCAGACATCACCTTTAGTTTTTTATTGTTATTACAAAAAAAGTAAAGCAGTATTACAAACATGGTTCCTTCTGTGGTTGTTTACATTTCTTTGCCTATAAAAAGCTACAAACTTAGAAATAAACCAAATACCACTAGTAGGTTAGTCTTCTGTGGTCTTTATGCCGAACTTAGCAATAGTGAATTTTGTATGTTGTTTCAGGCATTTTTACCATTTTCTTCACTTATTAGGGTGTCTACTGATACTAGAGTTACTGGAAATACTAGAATTACACTGGAATTTCAAAATAGATACTGGAATAATAGAATTTATTAAAATCCGGAGATTGTTGTTTTAACCTTGAAATAAAAACCATAACCATAAAATATAGATTTTGTCATTTGATCCTTACATTCCGATGTAAAAAGGTTTCACATGTCATTATTGTTGTTCAAGTATGTTTGCAAACCAAAATCAGATAACTTGTAGTTCTGTTCAAATAATGAATTTAGCAATCAAGAAATCTAAAAATTTGTGTTTAGGCTGAGCTTAAAAAATGTTGTATTTTGTATTTAAAATTTCGTTTTCTTTTATTAAATTTTATTTATGATGTGGGTATTTATTTTACTTTTAGTATTATCTTATTTCATTAATTTTTTGCAGTTAGTTAACTGGACTTTTTATTATTTTTGCTATTAAAAAATCAAACTAAATTGGCCTGTATGGAGGGTTATAAGGTGAGGTTAAATGACCTAATACTAATATTAAAAAGTGTTATCATTGGAAAGTACTTATTAATTACAATTATAAGAATCTATATATTAATAGGCAAGCATGATTAGTTTCCTCCTTTTTTTCTCAGCTTGTGTGTATCGTAAGAAAAATCTGTGCATACTGTTAGAAAGGTTTATCCTGTAGATGAACAGAATGCCATTATAATTCACATCAGTATCCAGGGTTACGTGATACAGGCTTTCAAACTTTCAATGTCAATCTTATGGAAGAAGGGTAATTTATTACATAAAAAAGAGTCCAAATCAGATGATTTTTAAGGAATTTCTACCAGGAGCGATATTTTAATACAAAATTTTTTTTGTTCATTACTCAGCAGTATCCAGATTGGGGGACGATGCACCTCGTACCGCTGTTAACTCAGGAATTTTGGGAGAGAACGGCCACGATGAATAGGGTACAGTCTGATCGAGAACCCGCCCCGTAGCGTCGTTGCCAAGAGGGCTGGGGGATGTTTGATGGAGAAGTTTCGAACAGCCGGGCGGCTACTGAGATCAACCACCTTCAAATCCATCAGGTTCTTTTATTACTAAAATGAATTATATTTCTATGGTCCATATGGTACAAACTGTCTCCAAGGGTAAAAGGTCAGGAACACGTTGTGTAAAAAATTATAATATTCAAATAATAATAAATGCATACTATTATAATAATGTTCCGTTTCTAAAATTAACTACACATTAACTAAATTCGGAAGATTTGTGACACTATTGGTCTTGTAACAGTAGACCCGAACGTTACTGCGACGACTATAACAAATTTATAGCTGCAATTTCTGACAGAAAAATATTATAGTTTTAGCAATGTTTCATGTCACAATAAAATGCATATTTTAATTAAATTTCAGGAAAACTTTCAAATGGAAAGATATATTGTTGGATTGCTTGGTTAATAAAGAATCGGGATATATTGCATAAAAAAACGAACATTCTGCTAAGCCCCGGATGGAGTAAACGGTGCGTTCCGCGTAACTGCAGAAATACATTGATTTGCTAACTCCGGGTCCTAGAGGTACGGGGACGACTTTCGCCATTGTCACCCGGGGCCCAGGGCCACCTCGGCACTTTCTGACGGGCCTGTACTTCTGACGGATTAACAACCCTCCCCCCCGTCGGCAAAAGTGACCGCGGTGACGAGGTGCACTAGGCCCCCAGATTGGCAGCCCCAAGTTTTTACGACCGACTTTGAGAGGGGACTGCAGAATGCGATTGCGGCCTGGCTGACATCATATGCAGTGGGGTGTTGGTTCCATTCGGCAAACGTACGTACTTAATACAATTACCACCTTTATTTCAATGTAAACGTTGGTATAACAAATGTACAGTTCCAAATGTTCTTTTGGGCATAACTCAAAAAAGCAAACATAAGTGTTTAAGGTATTTATCTGTGATTTATGGCGTTGTTACCGATCGAACCCATGACTACAAGGAACCTAGGGCAAAGTGTGTGGGTAGTTACCATGGAATCAAGGGGCCAGCATGGATAGAATGTCGAATACACACATCAGTGTATTAGCTGGTGTTTAAAATATATTTTTCTTAACCAAGTCCGGTATCACCAGAAAATTTGGAATATTTTTTTGTGCTTTTTTACACTGTTCATGTTATATCTGAATAATTTCTCTGTTACCTAATGAAACATAGCTAAGAAAGAGTACTTGTTTTCTAGCGAATTTCCCTGTGCTATGACGTTAGTAGCCATGATACGACTTAAGCATGGGACCATAATACTTTTTCCATGTTTAGGTTCCCAGAAGCCAACAAATACCATTAGTTCATTTTCATATATGTATAGATATTAGATCTATATATTATTATATATTAGATGATATATATATATTAGATCTATATGTGTACGTACGTATCCGTTGTACTTTTAACTTTTAAAAGAAAAAAATGTGGTGTTTACATAATTGAATTAAAATTGGTCTGTACATTATCTAGACATGGTTAAACTTATTCTTTCTTCAAATACCGGTACGGTGGCTAACCTACATACTAACGCCCTTTGAAATTGTGGGTAAAATAAAAAAAGTTCCAGATCTTGTTGAATTTTGTGTTTACCTACACTATTTAGGGTGTAATATTCACTACCATGTGAATATTTACACGTGTCGAACCATTCAGACGGAATTCGATACTGAAAATGATTTATAGATGTTATGCTTGTAGGCTATTTTACAACGAGTTTGAGCAGTTCATTTATCTTCAGGATTACCGTATTGTTGTCATTTTCAGTGTATGAACAACAAGTCAAAAAGATTAGGCCTCACGAATGCTATCCGACACAACGAGAATGTTCGGCGCATATATAAAATGTGCCAGGCGCTACCCCTTCTCCCTGCCGAAAATATACAGGAGGGATATGACGGCATAGTGGCGAGGGCTGAGGAGATGGGGGTCCGCATAAACGTCGCCACATTCCTCAACTACATACATAGAGTGTGGATAACTGGTTAGTATCTAAAATTATAAAAAAATAAACAAGCTGTAGATTATGTTTAACAAGCTGTTAACCCTCCATCGGGGTGACTACACTTTATACTCATAACACATTTTAATTTATTGTTTACAATTTTTCCACAAAGTATTATGTTGTAAAGAGTAGCTTACATAAGAACTAATTCAATTGATTTCTTTTAACATGTATACTTTTTTGGTAAAGTATATGGAATTAAAGAAGATCCATTAAACTATTAGAGCCTAAAAATACAAAATTTACAAATTGTTATGCAACTGTATTGAACAGTTTGTAATGCAATGATATTGAAATAGAATTATTTTACTTCTTAACTTTTATTTTACTAGATCTAACATTTTTTGCTTATGGATGATTTTCTTATAACATGCACATTTAACGCTACTAGAGATCGCCCACTGGACCAAACATTCTCTTAATCTTCGAACTGGACCCAATTTGTTAAAAAGACTTTATAACTGTAACATCTGATGTTCTTCCTGATAAGCTTACATTTTTTATTGTAACAGTTGTCTAGCGATTCATTCAATTTTTCCTCCACGACACTAAAATTGGAAGCCAGAAGTTCATAGTCCAGAAAGTGTAAGTGAGTTACAGTATATTGGTACCCTGCTCACCTGCAGGGTGCACTTTTCTAACGGTATGGACGGATTCCTCCATGCTAATAAAAATGAGTGAAAATGAACATGCTTGACTATTGGTATGTAGATTATTGTCATAATATGTGAAACCTTCATTTAATTTCTAGGCATTGGAGCTCAATCCATGTCGGTATTCAGGCAGCGCAGGAGGACCAACTATGACATGGAGACCTATCACAGAAATCTCCTACGAACAATGCACCATCCACACCCCAATATCTGGAATTTTACAGGTAGCCTACTTGCATTATGTGTAAACACCATCATGGACGCCGACTTTCAAAAATTATTGGTGGGGCTCGAAGAAATTAGGATAGATTTGATAATTTTCCTATTAAATATGTCTTAATAATTAATTGGCCTAATACATAATTTTAAGTTTATATAAACTTTGTTTTAACTTATTTTATAACAGTGTTTTATGTATTAAAAACGACGTACCCTCTTTTGCTAATAATAACCCTAGTACGTCATTCTATCCAAAATCAAATACTATTCATTTGTAACTCTGTCCACCGAATGCCGTTTTATTGTACATAGTCAAAGGTTTTGCCTTCTAGGTTAACCTGAAAAATTATGTTTTGAGTTGTAAGTTCTAAGGGTAGACAAAAAGTTAAGTAATTAGAATATAAAACTCAAATAATTGGCTTCTGGTAGACTTGCAGCATCAGTTCTTTTGGAATAATTTTATTTATAAAAGAAATTGACTCAAAGTTTCATGTTTAGCAAAAAGCCACATAGCCTATACCATTGACTATGTATACTAACGTGAGTGAGTAGACTTCTCATAGCATAGCCGTGTGTGAAACCTATTGATGGTGGTGCAATCTTGTGCGGCGTACATGGAAGTACACGTAAGATATGATTGATAACTCAGTATTACCACTCTTCTCAACCAAGGATGAAACATTTTATAACTGAAAGTTATGTTCATGTTTTGGTAAAGTGTTTTGCAGCACTGTAATTCAGCTGAATAATAACAACATCGATGGCAGCGACTCTGGCACCGAGTACACCGAACTTCCAAATTTTTTCCTCAAAATAAATGAATTGGATGAGAGGTCTATTCACGTTAGTGTACATAGTCAATGTCTATACCCTATCACATGACTGAATAAAATCGTCAAAAAGAAAGGTTTTTAGTATAATTTATTTATTTCAATACTACAAAACAGGCTTACGCCCAGTTACATTAGAAAAAAATCGACGTTACTTATATAAATCATTTTCAAAACAAATAAAACCTCAACATGATAATAAAATACGAAATCCATCCCCATTTGACATATTTTTAAGATCTGCCGAAAAGTTACTTCTAAAACTTCCTAAGCCAGAGATAAACTTTCAGAAATTTTTGAGAATTAAAAAAAATCAGTTTAGTTTTATTATTCCCTTAATTTGGTATAGTGTACTATGAAGTTTTTCCTTACAGTATTAAAATAAAAAGTATAATATTGAAACAATTTTTTTTCTATAAACAACTCAAGCTGCATTTATTAATTTAAAGCAGTTACACTATTTCTGACACATTTAAAGGTACTGAACTCATAAATAAAATAATTAAGAAAAAAAATAAAAGATTGACGTAAAATATGTACGATGGAACCATTGATTTTGTATATAGGCCTAAAGTTAATTGATTCTGTACAGTATTTATGGTCAATGAGGGAACTTAATGTATGCCTATATCTTGCAGTCTTAATTTTGCACACTGTTAAAACTTTATATAACCTTAGTTAAAAACAATTTCCTATATTAATTTGAATTTCTTAATATTCTTCACTCAACGGTTACGTTCACTAGCAATAGTTGGTAGTAATCAGGATCGGAATTCGGTCTACTGGTGGGTACATCTCCATCTGGATAGGTGAGCTAAGCTAAATCCCATAAGAGAAACGGTGGCATTTTTGCGACTACCGAGGTAGGTAGTCGCCAAAGAGTAAATCGCGTGTAAATAGCCTTTTAAAAGGTATCTGTTAAATATGAGTAAACCCCGATCACACCAATTAGTGCGCGTGAACGCAACCAAATTTTACATGAGGACAAAATCAGGTGGCCGAATACGATTGTCGAATCGTAGGCAGTAGGCTTATTCTTATAGATTCCTTGCATTGAACTAAAAATTCCTTGCCATGCTTTTTACAACTCTAAAAAAATATAACTTTTACGTTACGACATTTTACATGTCATTTACTGATTGTCACATTTAGTCGCATTGATAAGCAAGCCCGAAGTGAAGCCCAGAAACGGCGAAACAGCAGGATAAAGTTAGAAATTTCTGCCAACCAATCATAATCTGGACATAGAGAATTCCGTGAAAACAAAACATGGAATAAAGGAATTGAACTTTTATACTTTACAGAAGGTTCATTTACAGGGGTTATACTATTTCATTTTCTGTAATAAAATGTGTTTAAGTACAAAGTGGTATTATAATTTATAAAAATACCAGTTTTACAAAACCCTTTACTAAGTCACGTCAGCCAAATGTAAATTTTAACTTGACGTCTTTTGGTATGGGGGGGCTGAGCCCCCCCTGGGGAAATGTTGGGGGGGCTCGAGCCCCTCGGGCCCCATGGAGTCGGCGCCAGTGACCACCATATTATCTATCACTGTCTACTTCAACCGGATGTTCAAATGTTGACAGCTATTTCAAGTCATCTTGCTCATAAGTTACAATATTGTGGTACTTAGTGAATTTGACAGTATGTGTGATAGTAACTCTTAAATAAGGTACAGTAGTGCAAAATATAATTAGATCAAGATTTAATCATGTTACTTGGCGGAAAACTAACATCAAGCATTGTTCTATGTGAAGAGTCCATAAGCAGAAAGGTAGAATATTCCATTAAAATGATATTACTATTCCTTCCTTCGCCACTCTGATGTCTACGTTAGTTGTCGTCATACAAAGATAATTAACTCTGTTAATATAGGGACATATTGAAGAATTATTATGACTAAGAATTAATATTACATTAAAATTTATTGAATAATATAAGACTTTATAAAGTAGTGTCGGTCACAGGTGTGGAACATAATGTAATAATTAGACATATATTAGTCATACATTTTCTTCTGAGATTTATACGAAGACATCGAGGGTTTTAGGATTTTAGTTCCACTGTCCTACGATTAGAAAACATTAAATATATTTGTACCTATCAATCCTTTGGACAGTTCAATACTTCCCATGTTTAAACCTATGGATGTCAGAAACTATAAAACCTACAACATGAAATACTTTGATACAGATTTGTCTATTTGGTCATACGTTAACACGTACCATTACACCTTATACATAACTACTGTATATCCACAGATCGCCTGCGTAGCGTGGAACATGAGGCTGTCACAACACTAAGATCACTGCAGCACGGCCACTTGGCGGTCAGGCCCCCTCGACCAAACTATTTACTGTCAAACAGAACCATCCTGAGACTGACTGATAGTTTGGCAGAGGGGCCCTACAACTCTAGGGAATTCCTAGAGGCGGCCAGCCATCAGCTGGATGGGCTGCATGACCGTCTATACAACGAAAGAGACGAAGACACGGACAGTGACAGTGCAGATGAAGCCGCGCAGGTGGGTGGAGGGTGGCTTCCTCCGGACCCTGTGCCCGCCGCGTCAGGCCCAGGCAGGGTGCTGCTGTTGGAGGCAGGGCCCGGGGCCGAGGTAGAGGCCGTGCTCGTGGTGCTGGCCGCGGTCGCCGCCCCCGCAACAGACAGGTCCACCAATCTCACCAGGTATTTATAGATATAGAACTTATATATTGAACCCAACTAAAGACATAGAGGGTACGGGAGCACGGACATTAACGGCGGGCATGGGAGCACTGGAGCAGATCACAATTACAACAAAATTTGAATCATAGTTTTACGATATTTTATAACCATTTAAAAAAGGAATAAACCTCGGACAAAAAGGAGTCACAACTGGACGCTCCTCTGAGAATTCCCCCCTCCAAGCGGTCTTCCTGTGCCAAATTGGTCGGCTGAGTTACAATAGGGGATGTTTTATCAACAAAGGATTAGGACGGGCCAGGACTACCTGCCTCTAGTGTTGGCAAAATTTCTTGAAAAATCGATTTTTCGATAAATCGATGTATCGAAAGAGTAAAATCGATTTTGATAAAAAATCGTGGACAAAAAATCGATGTTTTAAGAAAATCGATTTTTTTTATCGACGCTTTTAAATTGACTATAAGTTATACCAGGAAGTAAAAATATAACCAACAATTATTTAATTAATACTATTATATATCTTTATTCAATATAGAACAACACTTCCCTACATTTAGGGTTGCCATTAAAACAAAGAATACTATACAATTTTCTTAAAGTTTACAAAGCTTGAAAACTTTAGATATTTTAGAACTTAATGTATCCTAAACACTAAACATTTGAATATAGATGGTGTCTCACAATTTTGATTGAATCCTTTAAAACACTACTTGAAATTTGGGAAATAATTTTGGTTGAGAGTCACAAACGATTTTGGTATAGTTCCTCTTGCTCCAATTAGTATTCCAATAATGTTTATATTTTCTAAATCGTATTTTTCTTTGTAATATGGTATTGTTGGGGTATAGATTTTTTGTTTTTCATTTTTTACATCTTGTGGTTGGTTATGGTTTTTTTCGAATCCTCTACTCATGTAAGGAATACACTACATTATTTGTTTTGAAATGAAATAGAGTTATGAAAATAAACCATTATTTGTTTATTGAGAATATATATTAGATCGTAGACTAAAGTAAAATGATTTAAATTACCGTACTTCAAATGCTGTAAGAGCTAAATTGCGTATAACATCGCAAGACTGGAATAAACACAGTTTTTGTTTTAAGCTATAGAATTGGAACATGTATTGGAAAGCTAGTATATAAGAACACATAGAACACAAATTCATATAAGGTCAATGGAGTCGGGAATTTATACATGTTTTAACGTCATTGAAGGACAATTCAAATATTTTATTTCACAGTAAAAATTATTTTATATTATCGTTGGTTGCCGATCTGGAACAGAACCGTAACATCTAACCTTCGGCAACCAAGTCTCAATTTTCAATTAAATTTTTATAACAGCAAATTTTAACAAAATCAAAGGATGAACCCTATTTTGAACTGCTTTGTATAAAACGATATGATATACATATACTTTACATGATATTTTGGCCGATGCGAAATGATTTTAGTGATAGTCATAGAAAAAGTCAATGGTCATAGCAACAATCATGGCCATCTCTATTCTCTAGTTAACTCTCTACTAGAAATGACCTTGCACCAATACGATATACAGCCTATAGGCCCTACTTAGTTATTTGAGTTTGACATTTGGCTCTAATGCAACAAATTTTGTAAATTTAAACCCAAACTAAGGTTAGGATCTTAAAATATACTGTTTTAGGGGAGTAAAAAACGCAATTCTTTGCTTTTACCCGACCGATTTTAACACGTTCTGTGCGCGCGGCAACGATCGTTGCCGCGCCCGCTACTACCCGAGTGCACGCGTACACGATCGTTGCCGCAATTTCATTGTTGCTTAGATACGTCAGTGTGCTGCCAGCACTTTCCCGATGTAAGTGGTTGCTATCGCGCTCGTGGGGAGGTACTTTTCTTTCATTTTTGGTGGTGTTAGTTTTTAATTTGCGTGTTTCTATGGAAACATATGTTCGTGTAAACATTGTATATTTGTAAATAGTAAATAGTGTTTTGTTAGGTTATAAAAATGGATCTACTTCCCAGTCCTAGTGGTTTAGTGCAAGAATATGATTCGGACGATTAAAATAACCCCCAATAACAAGATCTGGATGAGCTACCCTACGAGACCGACGGGGAGTCAGAGGACGAGGACCCCAATTTTGTGATTTTTGGCATACTGAACGAAAGACATCAGGGTGGGCTGGCGGGGCTGTAAATAGTATATTTTTATGTTATTGTAGTATTTTTATCATGTAAAATCATATAAATGTGTTTTTGATTTATATAAGTGAGTTTTTTTTACATATTTGAACAATAAAAGTGCGCAGGTCGGCAAAACGGCGTCGCCAGATGCGGGCGTACAGATCGTGTACGCGAAAATAAAAGGCCGTAAATGCCATTTTTATTGCTCCAAATGGCGTTTCTGCACTGTTTTCTATCAAAAGACATCCAATGCTGAGTAAAAACATTAAAAAATAATTTTAGCATATGCTAATCACTATTGCAGGTATATTCAGCAGTGAACGTGTTAAAATCGATATTTTTAGCAGGAAAAATCGATCTCCAAAAAATATCGTCTTGAAAAAATCGATGTCCAAAAATCCATGTATTGAATGGTAAAAATCGATTTTTCCGAAAAATCGATTTTATTTTGCCATCACTAGCCTCCAGTCTCTTTAATTTTGGCAACTACTGTAAATATTGTAATTCAACAAAAATCTACACTAAATACCATTTTAAAATATGTCTGAAAGTTATAGGGTGTGAATCCATAGTAACAGAAGGAAAAATTTGCACAAACACTCTCAAACAAATAAAAAAATAGAGGTTGTAATACACTTTTTATTATATGAACTAACCTAAACAAAGGAAAACTCGTTTTATTGTTATTTCAAATTATGGTAAAAATAAAAATAAAAATAAACAGTCAACAGATACACAGGTTAACCTACGTCACATGACACACTACTGCACAGATGCAACAAAGAAGTAAAACAGCTGTTGAGATACACGCTGCCAATGTAACAAAACTAAATAACTCAAGTAGAAGCATCTAGAGAAACACTTTGGCTTTACATTGACTTAAAAAAATTTGATACAATGATCCGGAGCATGTATATATGAAAAAATCTGATTGGTCACGTTGTAGCCGTTGGCACTACAGAGTAGCGGGCCGGTCGTCTACATTGTAGATGACCGGCAGCTCCAGGGATAATTATGTCTAAAGAGTGTGGGTGACTGGTTGGTATAATTACTTTAGATCACTAAAAAAGCTGTAGACTATTTTTTTGGCCCATAGTGAAGACTACAAATTCCAATTACCTATTTGATATAAAATTTTTAACATTTCAGTAACGTAACTACAGCAAAAATCCCTAGAGAAAATACAGTAACAGAGGTCACTAGAAAAATAATCGCTTATTCAAATTTATGAATAAAAAATATATATTGTTAAAATAAATATATATTGTTTTTGTGTGTACGTGTGTGTGTGTGTGTGTGTGTGTGTGTGTGTGTGTGTGTGTGTGTGTGTGTGTGTGTGTGTGTGGACAGTGTCCCCTATATTTGTGGGGCCAAGTGTGTGAATTTCACTTGAGTGTGGGCCTTCTGAAATTGCGGGGCCATACACACGGCCCCATAATTTATTTTGAGCTAAAATTCCACTTTTTACTGTTGAAAAAGTCAATAATGGTTAGTTTAGTAGGTTAGGTTAGGTTAGTTTAGGTTAGGTTAGGTTAGGTTAGGTTTTTTGTACGGCCCCACAATTCCAAATTGCCCCACAGTATCTGTCAAATGCACACACACGGGCCCCCAAATAGGTGTGTAATCCCAAGGCCCCACAAATATAGGTGAACAAGACTGTGTGTGTTTGTGTGTGTGTGTGTGTGTGTGTGAATGAATGTCGGGATTGAATATGTGTGAAGAATTAGGACGGGCCAGGACTACCTGCCTCCAGTCTCTCTAATTTTGGCAGCTACTATACCCTACGCTGGTGTGCAGTTTTGTTATTGGGGAATTGTTCTGTAAGTTAAAAAACTTCTCAACTATACAACATTTTGTTATTTTATTTACAGTACTTTAATTCAATGAATGATAAATTAGTGCGTTACACATACCCGATGGTCCCTATTGAGATTTCAATGACTGTAGCACCGATCATTATAATCATGTCAATGACAATTATTATTTTATGTTAATATGAATGATTTATGTCTACCTTTGCCTATGATTAAAATTATCTTCATTATGCGCTAGACCTACAAACATATTACATATTGTAAAGTTATATTCGTTGCATGGTTTTCTATAAAACCATAACATCTCTTCGCTTTTACTTGTATAGGAGTAGGTGCCCAGTCTTTTTCGGTATTCCGGCAGAAAAGGAGGACTAGCAATGACCTTGAGACATACCACAGGAACCTGCTCCGAGTAATGCATCATGCGCCCCCAAATGTCTGGAATTTTACTGGTAGGCGTAATTGAATTAGTATATTGTCCTACGTAATCTACGTTAGAGCTACGTATTTGTTAAGCTAACTCAACACATGTTGATATGCACATCATTCAAAAGGGCTGACAAAGTTAAGAGCAATGCTGCAAATAACACTTTTTATCTGTTATAAATGGGAGTCGCTCAAAGAGTTTGTCTGTGAACTGATAGTTCTGCTAAAAATGTATTCTCTTACAGAGTTAGTAAAGTAACTTTATTTAGTTTCATCAAAACACTGGAATTTTATTTTTCTCTATATACATCCAAGCTTAGTTTGTTGTTTCCAAACTGAATTAAAATGTAAAGAAAACTACCACTTTGTATCAATTACGGCGTTTGAACCCCAGTTTGACGAAATTGTTCTTTGCTTGACGAGTCCCTTTATGAGATTATGTTCATTAACCTATGATTTCTTTTAAATTATATACAGACTCCTCTCCAACTTCTAATGAAAGTGAATCGTCTGTAACAATGTTAAAATGGTATTGCATACATGGACATGTTTTCCAAACAAAGACTGCGCCAAAAAATGTATAAAAATATGTATTGTCGTGTAAACAAAGCACTTGGTAATTTTTATTTTACACAAAATCTTAACACTCATTTCAATATATTCTCTTTAAAAGATGTTGATGTGCTTCTATTTTTGGTAGTGTGGTGGACAAACGTATAGTTAAATTGAATTACCTCCTATCGTTCCATTAAATGTGCATTTAAATGTCCATTTAAAAATGTGCATTCTATCATTAAATAACAAGTGGTAATAAGTCGTATTACTTCCTTATACATCACTATCTCCATAGACGGACTGAGAAACGTGGAACATCAGGCCTCAACTACGCTGCGGTGTTGGCTGTTAGACGCCCTGAGCCAAGCTATGTTCTGTCGAACAATACAATTTTTCGTTTGACAGAACACTTGGTCGAAGGGCGATACAGCAAAAGAGAATTTTTGGAGGCGGCAAGCCATCAGTTTGGTGTCATCCACGACCGCCTATACAACATTGTTGAGGAGGAGCTAAGCAACGAAGAGTTTGACGAAGCTGCGCTTGCCGGCGAAGGGTGGCTTCCTCCAGATCCTCCGAACATCTACAACAGAGGAGGTCGAAGGCATGGAGGTGCTGTACGAGGCGGAGGTCAGGGCCGAGGGAAAGGTCGCGGTCGCGCAAGAGGAGCTGGCTGCGGACGACGAATCAGAGGGAATCGATTTCGGCGACTTAAGTAGGTATGTCTTAAACAGGCCTACTAAGCATATACATAGTTTTACGTTTAGACTGGTTTGCACAAGTATTTCTCATTTTATTTTTTTTTTTCTCATTAAGTAAAATGCACTTCTCCTAGCGCCTTTGCCATACTTGGGAAAAGTGAGAGAAACCGTCCTTAGAAACAATCCAGGATTGTCTCTAAAGCCTTTACTGCATCTTGTTCCGAGACAAAATTACACCCCTTTAGTTCCTGTAGTGCAGTCTGATTCAAAAAAAAAGTCACTTCTAGGAACACAACTTGTTCACAGACCCTTATCGGGAAATCAACAAAATTATGCATGCCATAACTTTTCAAAAGTAATTTCAAATTTTTAGTTTTTTTTGGGGGGGGAATTTTCTAAAACATTTATGTTTAAACCACCAATAACTAGAATATTAGTACCTCTCTTTAACATCCTATTAACCAAGACATTCAATCTTTCCAGAAATTCATAAAAATCAGCCCCAGGTGAGCGATAAACACCATTAACAATAAAATGAAATGAACCGCATACATATTTTGAGGCACAATATGCAAAGACTATCCTGACACAGTTCACATGATGGTATAGCGTGATGCCTTTTCTCTGTTACATTTTTAGACAAGATTAATACTCCTCCTTTGCAGCATGGTTTTCTACAATAATAAGATTCTAATAAAAAATTTTGAGTTTTTAATGTATTAATTTTGTTATCTTTAATGTTATGTTCTGTTAGGACGACTATGTTAGGATCAATTTGTAAAGGCGCAATTCGTGATATTAAGTTCTCAATGTTTTGGTGAAAAGTTTTTAAATGATTATTTTACCTATTTTTAAGTTAACTCCAGTTTCTAATTTATCTGAAGGCAAATTATAAAATAAACTCAGGTTTTCTCCAGAGGACCCGGTCTTGAAAATTTTAGGGAAGAGACATCTGACTCATTTACCCTTTCACCTCCTATTAATTCACCAACATCACTCACTTTAATGCCCTCACTTTCATCTTCACTTAAAACACAAGACACTTCCATGGGGTTTGAGAATGCCCTGACGTTACTTTCTCGAGGCGAAGAAACTTTGGAGGCATGCTGTTGCGTTGTAGGAAACTCTGGTTGAAGCAGCAACAAAGTACTCTCTGAGTCCATTCAGAATGATGTGGAATCATTGATGGCACATAATGTGACATCAAATTTACCGAACACAGTTTTACAACACTGTGATGGTTGAACTGTGAAGGACTTGAGACTAGGTTTAAAATGTGTTATGTGTTCTTTTAAGTGATTATTTTGACTAGGCCTAAATTGTGTCTTTTTCTTTCTGTTGTTTACTATAGAATTTATATATCCTACCTTGGGAGTGTGTTTTTTTAAGTCAATGTGACTAATCCTGGTTGTCAGGGGCACAAGGGCCAAGGGGCGCAAGAGCCCAAGTAAGGTTTTTTTAGGTTTGATGGGAGCGCGACGAAGAAAATATTTTACAATTTATCAAGCAGATTTTGACATTGACGCCATAACGACGGGGCTTCGTATTCCTAACAGTAATAATGATAAATGTTTTGTGATCAGTAGAGGTCGCAGTATACAGCGCGTACTGTACTGTGTAGCACACAAGTGCGGAAAGGCAACATGGCAGGAACACCGGTCCTCCCGAACGGCGCGCCAACGACTAATCCCCTATACGACTATAACGACTAAACATCTCTCAGGCACATACAAACCGCGGGCCTGCAGCTTGTCGGAGCAAAGGATGATGTGAACATAAAATTGTTATTGCTATAGGCCTAGTTATTTGTTATTCATGTAGGTGGAGGAAAAATGTGTGCATCTAGGGACTAAAGTACGTTTTCTCTCTCAAAGAAATTGTCACCCTCGACTTTGCCTTTGGGCGACAACAGTTTCCCTTCAGGGAGAAAAGTTGTACTTTAGTCCCTAGAAGCACAAATAACTATTTCTTTTGTATAGAATTTATTGCAGAGCATAGTGTGATGAAAAATATCGTTCTTAACTAATCAAAATACGTTTTGCCTACTTTCAACTTAGTCTCGAAATTGAAACACGATATAGAGACCAGCAAAACACCATTTTTGGCAATTGTAACAAAATTTACTACTTTACTGATCAGCTTAATATAACAGCGCATCAGATGAAACAACACGCATGTTTTATCATCAGTACCAGAGGGATCGAGCTTATGCTCCGAAACATTACTAAGCGTCACTCTCCTTTCTCAGAAAAAGCTCGTTCGCTCTGCTCTCTCACCCTCTATTTTCTAGACAAACTCATTGGCTTCTCTCACTCGCTGCTGGTTATAAATGGTCTCTGTTTAATATCTACAGAGTTATCAGCTGAATTTTTTCTCAATTCAATAGCTAAAAATCTCTCCATATGGATTACATGGAAGCTTTGAAAGGCTCCAAATCTAAATCTGGATTTTCCCCAAATAAGGGACTGACTCCTATCGATTCCTCGTAAACAAAACTTTAATAATCAGCCAAAAAATTAAAAACCCTTTGAGAGAACTAAAAATTTTGCCTGTACAAACTGTGATTGTTTTAGAGTATGCTTATAAGATAACTTGGTTTGTTTATGATATAATTTACTTCATTAAAGTAGTTTAGCTATTATTATACGTGTAAACTTAATGTGGCGATTAAATGTAGAAACGTGAATAATTGTTTACTCAATTTCATTTATTAAAAACAAATAAATTCAATATGAATATGGGTTTCATTGAAGAGCAAATCAAGCAAATGGCGCTTGGTGCTTCACGGGTTAGTATATTTTGTATGAAATTCATTAAAAAACATAGTTACAAGTGAGTAATTATACAATTACCTAACTAAAACTTTCAGGTGTTGAAACGTGTCCATCCAAATTGTCTTGGCTGCTTTGAAACCAGAGATGATATTGATGGTGTTGGTGGCTTGTGGACACGTGGCCCTGTGCCGGTTGTGCAGCCCTAGGAGCAGCAAACAAGGTGCATTCTATGTCAGGGTGTCTACTGATACTGGAATTACTGGAATTATTGGGTCTACTGGAATTTTATTTTCATACTGGAAATACTGGAATTATACTGGAATTTCAAAGTAAATACTGGAATAATTTAATTTTTTTTTTAATCCAGAAATTGTGGTTTTTAAAATGTATAAAATATAGATTTTGTCATTTGATCAGTACATTCCAATGTAAAAATGTTTCACATGTTATCATTGTTGTTCAAGTATGTTTCCAAACCAAAATCAGAAAATTTGTAGTTATGTTCAAATAACTAAGAAATCTAAACATTTGTGTAAAGATTAAGTTAGAAAATGTTGTATTTTGAACTAAAAATTTCGTTTTCTATTTTTATTTATATGAGTATTCATTCATGTGAGTAGGCCTATTATTTTTAAGATGGTTCAATTCCATGAATTTTTTGTAGTTAACTGTACTTTTTTATTATTTTTTGTACGGTAAAAAAAAAAAAATACAAAAGACAATAACACTAAGATCCATGTTAAGTTTGTTTATATGTATAAAATTTTGTTATTGTTACTCCATATTCAGATTAATAGTTTGCAAGTGATACTGGAATGTTTTTAAAAAGTGTACTGGAAATACTGGAAATATACTGGAATTCCAAAATCAGATATCAGTAGACACCCTGTATGTCGTCAAGATGTAAGAGAATGTATTCGTATCGACTTGTAAATAATAAAATAAGTTTTTTTATGTAAATACAAACGTGTTATTATTTTTCAACCACCACGTCTTTGCTCTTTTTTGTTCAATTTTTTCCACCACTGTAAGCAATTGTAACTCCACAGCTGTTATCCTGTTAGCATTTGGTTCGCAAATAGATACCTCCTCACTTCCTTGTTTATTTAAAGACCATGCTAGATAATCAAACTCAAACTCAAACTCCAATACAACTCCAATTACACCTGCAATCGCAACGACCTTCATTGTTGGTAAATTTGCGTAGTTAAGGTTTGCATGTCCCTGCTCTTCCCCCCTCGCCCCTCTTTCTCGTGTCACTGTTGCTTCCGGCATACCCCTACTCTCCCCCTCTCACCACTCTCTCTCATCACCGTTGCTTCCAGGATCGCATAGGAGACACCTGAAGTTGCGAATGGCGTTCGTGATGACTGGATGCACTCTTCCCTCTGGGCCGCAACTTCTGCGGGGCCGAACACTAGAATATGTCCCAAAGAAACCTTTGATTTTGATGAACTTTGGCATGAAAGTGTAGGGTAGTGTTCTTCAGATGAAGTTCTAAAACCAGGATGATAGGACTACAGGAACAGGGTTTTATGGGGTTTCAAAAGGGTCAAAATTGAGCTTTTGGTGTTTTTCACCCCAATTAAAAAAATTACCAATTTTGAAAGTGACCATTAAAGAGAGCTTAAAAAAATAATTTGGTAATTTGAAACATCAACTTAACTTCACAGTTTACGGAGAAATCACCAAAATCGTGTTCCGTGTTATTCTTATGGGAAAATCATAAAATCTTTATATCACTTATTTAAAAAAAATTTCAATAAAATTTGGTATATACCTTCATTAGGCATTGACTAACTAATATTTTTTTAAACCTGTATGGCGAACCCATAAAGGCTTATTAAATCACATGGAATTTGAATGGAAAATAACTGTGTAATGGGAGAAGGAATATAAAGGGATGTCTGAACATAATCAGCTGATCAGCTGACTTTCTGCATTTGTCATATTAATGTTTACATTTTGGTATCTATAAACAGATAGGCCTAATTAAGATTAATTAAATAAGGGAAAACAAAATCACAGTGGTTATTATATACCTATTAGTTTAATACAGTATTCGTGTCTACATGTAAAGTGTTATATCACAGCTGTTATTTATCACGCATATTGTACCTTATTTTGAAGAGCAAGAGTCCCAGATTATTTCAGTTGCAATGTTTTACTTCCAATAGAATCAATACCCACATTTGAAAATATCATTGCTATCAGTCTCAATGTGCCAATATGCCTCAATTCACCATTTCGGGTGAGATTTGGTATAGGCCGCAAGGTATCAGTTTATACTTTTGTAATTCTTTCTATTAATGCAAAATGTATGTTGTTCAGGAATGATTACAGAATAAAAGTATGTGATTTATAAAAGTAGGTAAAATAGCTGCAAATGAAAATATAAAAAATGCAAGTTTTTGTTTTTTTTCCCTTTTCAACCTAATTTTTTACTACTGTATCCATTTTAACGCCTTCAAGAATGTAAAAGTCACTTAGGATTTCCTTATCTTTTATCATATTTCCTTAATTGCTTTACTCAAACAAGCAGCATACAAATTACATCTGTTGACTTTTTCACATGTTTTAACATAACCTATGTGTAATATGAAAAAAATCTTGAAAAATACATTTTTATGTAATATTAACGATAGTTATAAAAAATGTAACATTTTTATCTGTATTAAATAGTCTCAAAATAAACTTGTTAGCCCCAGAACACTGGTTTTGAAATTTTAATTTCAGATTTTCAATAAAAAAAAATATTCTTCCAATGTGTGAAATAATTAATTGAAAAGTTTATTTTACCACATTAAAATCTTCATACCGCATATTAAAATCTTATAAATTTTGCTGCACGTAATTTTAGGATGAGAATCTACAACGTAGGTAGGTAGTTCTAGTCTAGACTTTCCTCAAAGATTTATTAAAATAGGATTTCCTAATGTTCCATAAATGGAAACTTTTCCCTGAAGCACTGCCCAATCTTCCCCAAGTTATACCATACCTTAAGAAAAATACCATTACCATTACCATCCTCTTCATCTTTCGCCCCCACTGGGGGATTGATAGCGTCAAAAATTTAACTAACAAAAAAAGACACGAACAAACAAGTACTCATAACTTAAAAATAATAAATAAAACAATGTGGGCCCTAATGTATATTCCTCTCTTACTTTGTTTTTCACCTTTCTGTCCAGATGTATTATGATAAAAATGTTTTATCTTAGTTAAGGTATAGGGTGTTGATAATTTGCATTGGTTTCAAATGTTTCAATAGATCTAAATATTTATGATCTAAATACCTATCAATTTTCTATCAAAACAAAAATGTTGCATATTTAATCATAAAACCAAGTATAATTTAGAAATATTAAAAATCAACTAATTTCATTAAATATATATTCTCAGAAACAAATTTTAATAAAAATTGGTTTAGATAAAATCGATTTTATAAGTAAATTTTTATTTAAAATTCTCGGTATAGTAATATGGTTTAAGTAAGTAACTTTTGCACAATTTCTGGTTGTACAATTAAATAAATCAATATATTGAAATTATAAAATGTGCAGAGGTCATAATTTTAAACTATTAGTAACTTATTTCTTAACTTATTAAGGGCATGTAAGTTACTATAACAACTGGTGTGCAAAGTTTCAAATTTTTTACCTCACAGCCGTGATGAAAAATACACAGATATGGAATATTGAGCAAGATAAGTGGTGAATTTGTTTCAAACCTAGAGAAATATCCTGGTGAAGTTCAGTAGTCACAAGAATATCAGTATAATAGACTAAACCTTGTTGCATTAGAGGTATCATTTTGTTTATTTCAAAATCCCCAGCTTGATTCCTTATTTGATTCGAGGTGAAGAGTTCAAACCATTCACATTGTAATTTCAAATCCGCAGTAGGCCCTAACTTAAAATGTTTTTAGAGTGCATATTTTTGTCTTGAGTCATGTATGTATAAGTCCAAAGATACCCAACAACCATGGTGCACTCAGTTGTAGAGCCCCACGGCCGGCCATGTACTAGTGATGGGAGTAACGAGTACTTTGATGTACTAGAGTACAACGAGTACGAGTACACCGCTGTACTCGAGTACTGTACTCATGTCCTCGCGCATGCGTGTTCCGCAGTCCGGCCGTTCCTCATTGGCCATTTTCACTTTTAAATTCTTAACAAATTACCTTAACAAAATAACTACTTAATATGTAAAACAAGTAACATAACTTTTTTTAAATAATTATTTATGTATTTTAGAACACGGTAAAACAATGGTGAGTCAATTATTTTTTTATTTAAAGAAAAAAAATTAACATAAAACAAACCATGTGAACACACAGTCTTTATCAAGGAAATTTATTAATATAGTAAAATTACTGTATACCTAATTTTTAGTTTTTTCGTATCAGAGTAAATGTGTGCAAACTCTTACTATCAATAATTAATTTAGTGGCAGCAAGATTACATCCATGTCCTGATTTATTTTGAGTCACCAGAGGTATTCTTAACAGTATACTTGATTCTCAGACCAAGCGAGTCCTCACACGAGTACATCAGTACTTTGATATGTTGGGAATTCACGATGTACTCGTACTCGTGTACTCGATCCTCCAACCAAATGAGTCTGCTTTGTACTCATTTGGATTTAGAATAGCCACGGGTACAAGTACGGGTACGAGTACAAGTACAATTCCAAATACATCAAAGTACTAATGTACTCGTATGTGCGCTGAGCACTCACTTGGTTTGGTCGAGTACACTAATACGAGTACGCAGCGCCGTCTGTTACTTCATGTGAGTACTCGAGTACACGGTGAAATGGTATCGAGTACAGCGAGTACAAGGCATGTACTCGATACTATGAGTACTTTGTACTCGAGTACACACATCACTACCTTGTACCCGTCTAGGCCGGTATATTCATGGCAGGCCCAGAGTGGGGCAGGGTCTGGCGCCATTGCCTGCCCCCGTCCCTGGTCATCAATTACACGGCCAGTCTTGTGCCCGTCTAGGCCGGTCTATTCTTGGCAGGCCCACAGTGGGGCAGGGTCTGGTGCCATTGGCTGGGCCTCTCACTCGTGTGTAATCTCTCTACATTATGATAATCAGTGGCCGGGGCCAGCTGGGGATCGGAGGCCGGCGACCGCTTCCATTGGCCTCTCCCGTCCCTTGATATTGATTACACGGTCGGTCTTATACCCGTCAGGGCCGGTCTATTCTCGGCAGGCCCACAGTGGGGGAGTGTCCCAAATTTCAAAGTCGCTCCATTAGGGCCTTCTCTAGCTCTGTAAACATCCAGACACACACACACACACACACAGACAGACATCACTCTAAAAACCACTTTTTGGACTCGGGGGAAACCAAAACTGAAAAATCCTCAAACAACTCAAATTCGAAAATGTTTACGAAAACAATACTTTCTCCATATACTATTGAGTAGGGGGAAAAGTAAAAAGTTAAGGTGTAAAAAACTGACATTACCCAAATAGCACAAAATTGTAAAAATCACGTGAAATTCACTTTTTATTTTTACATTCGTCACGTTATTATTACGTAAAAACGTAAATTTCACTTTTTTACACGCGAAAATGATGTGAAGTCACAAAATTTCATAGGAAAAAATATGTGAAAGTAGAAGTCTTTGGCCGATTTAAACGCAGGAGGAGCCCCCCCCCCCCCCTCTGAGTCCACCCATGGTCAACCCCCATCACCCACGGCGAAATAGTAAGGGTTTTACTCATACGCATATTAACTACCACGTTCACCTGTACCGACCACCCACAAATCCGCGGCAATCCGTGGCAAATCCGCGGCAATCCAAATGGTAGAGGCGTTTGGCCAGTTCAACCATGGATCATGAATAGTAATACAACTCTTTTAAACAATTATATGTAAGGAGCAAATCATCCTCTAAACAAAACATTTACCTAATGAACTATTTTAACATGCTATGGTGAGGCAATAGTAGTGGGAAAAGGTAGTGTGCTTTGGAGACATATAGCTCATGAAGTGTGATGAAACCCTTTAAACATTTGTTAGATGCACTTTCATATTGAACTTTATTTTAATTTTTGTTTTTCATTAAATTTTATAAGTTTGTATATTTCTTATCTCTTATTTTGCACTGTTTATTTCTTCCCTTCACTAAAATTATAAGGGTATATTTCTTCCCTCTGATACTCTCCAAACTATAAATGTAGACTTAGTCTTGTGAAAACCGTGGGACAAAATTGCAGAGGGAACAAATAAACACTCTAAAACATAATTCATTAAACTGTTTATTTCTCCCTTCTGGGTGCCAAGTGTACACTTGTTCCCTCTGAGCGGCAAGTGTGGATTTCTCCCCTCTGGCACAGTCAGCGAACCAAACAATAGACCGTGAGCCAGCCAGGACGGTGTCTGCCGCCGCCAACGGTCTTTCCCGGACCGGACCGACGGTAACGGATTTTCTTTGGTAATGCACGCATACACAGGTCGGCTAGTCATCTTTATATGAACACTAGGTAACTGGTTATAATCTACTGAAAATTTAAGCCCAAAAAAGGTTAGTCAGTTCCTCTTTAAGACGAGTTAATTTGCTCCACTCACTCAGAACCACCCACGATCGACGAGCTCGTTTGCTTCATGCACAGTTATTTTTAAGTCATTCTACGCATTACTAAACTAGTGAGTCGTAATAAAATTTCCCATAAGAAATGCATTGAAAGCTTGGATGTGTATAGTCCTTCCCTCGTAATTTATTCAGTGATGCTTGAGTTGTATGTTTTTAACCAATGTCCGTGGGTCAGGCATAGAGTAGGTAGTAGGTACTGTATTGTAAAACTAAAAACTAATTCCTGCCTAATGTGATATGATACGCAAAATACAGCAGTACTATTTGGCATTTCACAAATATGTTAAAAATAACATGCAAATAAATAAAGCTATATTTTTATGGACTAATAACAATAAAAGAAAGGTTTTATGAAGTAATTAAAATAATTATAGAAAGATGCACGAAAATAGTCCGATGGAAATTTAAACAGCTGTGTCCTTCTCACCCTCTCTTGCCATGCAATGTTGTCATTTGTGGTTATGTTTACCATGTGTTATATTGTATAATAATGTGTTTCAGAATAAACTTGGCATCAATTTATCGTCTCTCATTGGATTATTTTCGAGAATCCTACCATAGGGATCGCCCCACTGGTCGAAGTTCAACCAAAATTTCAGTTGATCTCAAACCAATTAATTAGTTTAAAATGTTTTAACTGATTCTGAAACATCTGTTCTTCCTGATTTGCTAGCAATTGTTATTACAACAGCTGTCTAATGTCCTTCTCCCATAAAATTAACATTGAAACTACGAAAGCCCGTAGGGCGTAGCCCTGGGGGCCGATGGGAATTATAATGGGATTCTGCTCATTTGCAGGCAACTATTTATACCTTTCTAACGGTATGCGCGGATTTCTCTTATACTATGTACACAAGCTGATGAGGGAATAAAACATGCTTGCTTACTAACAAACAAACTCTGTCCCGAGCCTCAAGACATCTCTCGGGTGGTCATGGGGTTAAAGTTGTAGTGCAAATAAAATAATCTCGAGTATATGAATAACTTTTTTAAGAATTGAAGTATAATATTATTAACAACTTGGGAACCTGTGCAGCGCATTGCCCCGCAGGTATCAGATTTCCGAGTGATCAAACCTGCTTGCTCGAGGATAATTTACTTTGTTATTTGGCATAAAAACTAAATCATAGTTCAAATGAATTTACAGTTTTCGGTAGGCCTATTTGTTCAGACAATTTTTACCTCTAATTTTGTAAACTTTCCCACTGTGTGAGTCTTAAAATTGGGCGTTTTTCTTTTAGGTCCAAATAATTCCTTGGTGGTTCTTATACCGATATGTATTATTAGCTCTTCCTAAAAACTCCTAGAATAATTAATTAGAATAAATACCTTCACAGATATTTGATCCACATAATTCATCACATGTACAACGTACAGGACCTCATAGAAAAAATTATTATTACAAAACCCCCAGCCCTGTCCAACGTAATGCAGCGCTCAGTGCTGTTGTTTTTGCAGTATAGGCCCTACTGTATTATGAAGCAAATCGTCTGCTCAGTAAACTATCAACAATTTTATTTGGAACAATTTTTATCTTTCCCCACTTAACTTTTCATGACAAAACTAAATTCAAACTAAGTACAAAATTTAGAAAAAGAAACTGCGTCTCTCTTATAAGGGGCCGTCCATAAATTACGTCATCGCTTTTTGACCATTTTTTGACACCTCCCCCCTGAAAATCATCCTGCAATTATAATTTGTCTCATCCCCCCCTTTAGAAAAATGATGTCATTTTTAACAAACATCCGTTTTAAGTAAAATTAATGATTTTTTTGTCAAAGGTACTGAAGTTCTATTTTTTATTCATTTACTAAGACTATCAATTAATTTTTTAACCCCATTTTTGCAGTAGTTTGTTGAAAGAACTATCCAAACTGGATATATTAATTTACGAACAACTGAAGTACCACATTATTTATATAATTGTAAGTTGTTGAAAAATACAAATTATTTCTATACGTTGAATTGTGTATGAATTTTTCATAATTAACTAAACAAGTTAATTATTTTTATTTGTACTAACAGCTGAAAACAGTTCTACCACAATATAAACAAATAACAACGTAAGAGGGGTTAAATAGGTCAAAATTGATTATTTTTCATCCAAACTGTACATTTATTAAAGGTAGGCCTATAGTATGATGAAGAGTAACTCGATATAGTTCAGCCGAGTAATTGAAACTAGATCTTGCATGCACAGTTAACTACCACTTTCCGGACTAGTGACGAAATATAGCCTACTACGTTTGTAAAGAAAGTAATAACAATAATGAACCAATAATGACACATCCAGTTCAAAATAAAACCCCGGGAATCAAATAACGATCAGCCGACCGAGTAGAGGTAAAGCATATTACTGTAAAAATTATTTTTCAGATCTTTTGGGGTTTTAAAAGTGTATGGTTTATACATATTTGAAACGCTAATGTATGTCAAACAAAATATAAGCCTAATTTCACACAGTACAAGGGCCACAGATACAACATGAAATAGCACAGGAGGGTGGAGGGACAAAATTTAAATTATCATGAAAAGAAGACTGACGTCATAGGTAACAAATTTGTATTTCACCTTCCCAAACCAAATTTGGATGAAACAAATTTTAATAAATTCGGAAAGAGTGTAAAGCTGGGTCCACACTTAACAAATTTTCGACAAACATGTTTGACAAACAAGTTTGTTGAGGTTCAGAGACAAACATTTAAAAAAGTTTGGACAAACATTTTTCGTCAAACAAAAAATTACTGTTTGGCCAAACATTTTCAACGTTTGCTCTAAGCGTCAGTGTTTCAGTGAGTGCCGAGCTGGTAACATAAACGATATGTTGTACTGTCGTCGACGCCTAGATTTTGTAGCCACGGCCGTGGCGTTTGTAATCATCAACTCACCCCCGGCAGTTCCTATTCCTGACTTTAATATTACTGCCTTTTTCTCTCTTCAGTATTGAACTAAGATGCTTTCAATTTTTTTCTTGACTTCTCCGGTATTATTTACATCTAACTCTTTAGCTTGACTATCATAGGAATCTTTCCTCTTGTACTTGTTTTTGTAGTTTGGATCATTAATGTCCCAAAGTAACCTGTGCGATTCGTACAATTGTATTAACAAAGTTACATTATCTTGCGTCCCAAAGTCCTTCCTCATTGTTCTTCAATTACCAATTGTAGTAGAAAACACAAAAACAGCAACTCACTCACAGAAAACACCCCAATAGACCTGTCTCTGACCAGGAAATCGCACAGACTGACAACAAACAGTTTGGCAGTTGTCGCTATGAGAGCGAACATTCTATCCAAACAAAGATGGCGGCGCAATCTAAAAACCCATCTCAAAATATTTTGTTTGTGACGCGTCCACACTGACCACGGGCAAACATTGTTTGCCAAACATAGTAAAATTTGGCCAAACTGTTTCAACAAACATGTTTGTCAAACATTTGTTAAGTGTGGACCCAGCTTTAAAGAATATCTTATGCAACTTTCCTTGTATTCGACTGATGAATTTTGGAGCATTGGACAAAATTGAGAAAGGTAGGAATATAAAATTGTAAAACAGAAACTATTTACTTTGTAAATAATAATATTTTATTTATAAGACATTAATGATTTATCTAAACTTATTTAATACGCTAAGGGTTTTTTTGTGTTGAGAACTCCTCCTACATTTTTCAACCGATTTTCAAGTTTTTAGTGTCGTTGGAAAGGGCTTGGTCTGTAATTGTTTCCGCCATAAACTGATAAGAATCAGACTGATAATAAAGGCGCTATCCACCATTGACTGCATGAAAACCACCAGGTATTTTTGTTGCTCCCTGAATACTTTGTGTGTACAAGCTATAAAGTAATAGAATATACTGTGGCGCAGAATGTTGTAGTGGCAGTATCTTCCACTTTTAGTGAGGGGGGGGGGAGATTTAAACGGCTTGTAAAATCTATTGAAATTGCCAGCCTTTTGTCCCCTCTGGCCAACCGGGCGAGAAGGCTCGCCCTCAATTTTCAATGCCCCCTGAAACACTTTTGTCTGGGTTTGATACCCGGGAGCAAAAAGAGCCTAGTTTTGTGAGGAGCTCCTTGTAGGGTTCGAAGGACCAATAGAACGAGCCCCTACACGTTTGAATTCATAAAGGGCTTTCGTATGATTAGCTGAAGAGGGAACAGTATGTCCCCTCTAACTTTTTATAAATACAGTAGGCCTGTGTTCTAAAACGTTCTAAACCAGTAAATAGAAATTAACTCAGCTATACGACTCCGCCCCATGCCCCCAGTTGGTCCCACCTAGTTAATTAAATTCTCTTTACACAAAATATAGATCAAAATACATAATTCCTCTTAAGGCTAAGCGGCTAGAGATACACTAATATTCAATGTTTAAAATTGTGGTTAGTTGCGAAATATGTTTCTTAAAATGCACAGTTTTTTTTCCATATTACCACCTGTTTGAAAGTTAAAGCTCAAAGTATAGGGAGTAAAGTAATTGAAAAAAACGAAAGCAATAAAAAATTCCATTTTAAACTAAATAAAACTTTAAAATGTGGCAGGGTGTCCCTCCAAGCTTTAATATCCCTACTATTCTCAAGAAGAATCGTCGGTGGAGGGGGGGGGGGGTCTTAAACATTTCGTTAAAAAGTACCCCAATTCGTTTATGGTTAATAAAGTCTTAAGCTTTACAGTATGACAATAACAGTTTAAATCATAAAAATTGATCTTAGGAGTTGGCTACAAATTCGCCAAAATGTTAAGTCCAAATATTGAAACATCCTTAACACTCCAATCATCCAGTCCTCGCAGCGCTATAGACTAAAGAAGTGCCGGTAATAAACCATCAGTCGACCAAAATAAATTAGCTGTAGGACTGTATGTACTAAAAGACTTTTTGTGTGACACCCGCCGTTCTAACTGTTAACGTTAACAGTTTTAACGTTTCATCGTGAATGGTCCAAACCATGGTCTTATCCTAAAGATGACATGCGTTTTCTTAATTTACAAATCCATAAAAAATTTACAAATCCATAAAAATGACAATAGCCTGGTTCTGAATGATAAATTAAATTACAGCTCCCACCTAATATTTAATAGAATTATTGAAAACCAAGAGAGGACGAGTTCATTACTACATACTCCCCCCACGACCAGGACGAGTCCAAATCCACAGGTACAGAGGTCAACTGATAGCCGCCGTCGCCGTCAGCCCGCGTGTCCTGTGGCCGGCAACCGCGACGTCCGCGACGGAGTTGTGAAGTAGTGGAAGCGAGTCCGTTTAACTGTAGGCCTACAAAGTTTTTTAAATCAGTAGGTCTATTTATTTGTTCGTATCTGTCAAAATGTGTGTGTGCGTGTTTAGTGTGACTTTTTTGTACTTTTTATCAATGACGACGTCTTCCCGACCGAAAATGTGACTGCTTTCATCCTTGACGATCTACTTGAAAATGACGCAATGTTAGCGTCGAAACCTGGTAGCATAACTCAACCACACGAACTGGAGACGAATAAGGTAATTTAAAACCATAATATGCATTTTCTTAAGTCAAAAAATGTGGGTAGTTTCAAGATATGTTTACTAAAAGACGCAGTTTATTCTGTATTGCTAACAGTTTTAACGTTCGAGCTTAAAGTATAGGGGAAAAATCATATCAAAGAATCAATTAACCCGAACAACATTAAATGAAAGAAATCAAATAAAAAATTTAACAACAAACTATATAGAGTAATACATAGCTCTAATAAAAAAGCATAAATTGATGCTGAAATCTATACATGAAGCCCTGATTCCCTCGTTGCATGTAGTGGATCTGGCATTATTGGCTATGGTTTGGGCAATATTAGTGTTTCACACAGCATCGACTGAGAGTGAATTCTTAATAACATGACGTTCACATCCTTTGCACGCATCAGCAAAAGTCATCAGTTGCAAACACAGCTGACAACGCAGTGATAAGACAACGAGACATTCCGCCCAGAAATACCCGAAAGGTGGTCCAGTACAGTCCAACAAACAATTAAATGTACAGTCCAACCAACAAATACATGTACAGTCCAACCAACAATTACAGGTACAGTCCAAGCAAAAATTGCAAGAGAAATGTACTTTACAATAAACTTTATTTTAAACACCGGCGTAATCTTCAGCGTATTCATGACTGAAGGTTTAGTGTGATGAATGAGATAAAGTGTGTAGCTTTGTTTATGTCAAAGACCAAATTCGTTGTTTTAGGAGGCCGGCAAAACGGTATTTTCGAACTTTGTAACGAAATATACGATTATTAACCACATGCTATTTTCCTGACATCTGGATTAAACAGAAATACCTCATATTTTGTGGTTTAAGACTCTTTAAAAATGTTCAGCGGATGTAAAGATTATAAAAGTTCATATTGAATTTTCACTTCCAAATTAATGTACAGCCTTTCATAGTACAATATCCTATACTCTAATACGAGTAAGGTATGTTTGTATGTATGTATGTATATATTAATGTATATACATAGGCCTACACACGGATGCACACGAATCTCAAAATCGGCTCGAACGATTTTCTTCAAATTGTTGCAAATAACTTAGATCCGGAATAAAAATAATATAAATACAGGGCTCTATGCCAGAAAACATATTTATTCGTAATAATCATAAATTGAAATTTTTATTTTTTTAACCTTGGTCGAATGGAGTTAAAAGTCAAAACAAACAAACAATGAAAACAGCCGAAAGAACTGTCAAAGTGTAAATATATGGTTAGGGACCGCAAGCCAGTTAGTAAACTATAAAATTGTACTATAGTAAAAATAGTTTAAGATCGTACTTGATATTGCTGATTATGAATATTGACACAAACAAAAGTTATGTAAAAGTATAACACAATTATTCAGTTGGTAGAATTGCAACTAAATTTTAAAATAAAACAAGTAACACCTTTTATGAAATTAGCTGTTATTCAAATAGGTAGATTCCCGGTGTTACAAATTCAACATGTGGTTCAACAAATATACACCGGAGTGCAGAACCCGTAGGTCTACAATGAAACAGTCTGAAAGGCGAGTGAGCGAGGAGAACGAGCTCGTCTTGGTCTTGAGCAAACCTTTTGGCACTTGTTACTTTAGCGCACTGTCTGTAACTGATATTACTATAAAAAATATTACTGTGTGAGTTTGAGCAAATGCTTGGCCCCCAGGTCCTAACATGAAAGACGCCAATTTCCATGTCATTTCTGAGGCCCGGGCTCTCCTTTTGGCTACCCTTTTCCTTTGTTTTAGGACAGAGCAAGGACACCTTCTTGAATGTACACAGCATAATTTCTAATGAGAATAAATTTAACATAATGAGTAACATGGTAGTCTCACAAGTCCGGCTGTTTCGCTGTTGTCTTGTGTTCGGACTCTCAAAATACAGCCGGCGGGCGGCTGAGAAACGAAACAGATTTCCGGGAGTTTTCGTCCCGTGTGCCCCCGACCTTTAGCGCTGTTTTGCCACACACTACCGAGTTATAGGCTACACGGTTGTTAAGGCGTTAATTTTTGTAACTATCAAATGACACCGTAATTTTAATCTGCGTCCCTCCCAGGCCGGTGCTCCATGCCTCCGCATGCCCCTCTTACTACCTGAGCTGCGCTCCTCAACCCTTGTCAATTTTTCGTTGCGACAAAACATTTTGTCATATTGATGAGGTGACATCACCTCATTAGCTGATTAAATCAACTGTAAAAGCGATTGGGACAAAATGTTACTGGTTTTCGAAGAAATTTGAGTTAGGACAAAATGTTACTGGGACAAAATGTTACTGAACCAGCAGAACAACTTAACCTTTCTCATTAAGCCGGCTATGTAATCCAATGTTGAATTTAATATGGCCATATTTATAGAACAATAATTATTATAAATTACAATAATTAAAATGAAAATTGGGAGAGTCCGATATTAATGTATTCAGAGCAACAGAATTTGTTGCCATCCTTTTTTACTAACTTTGGTCTTTAATCAAAATCTAAAATGTGTTTCTTATACTTTATTACTCGTAAATGTGCTAGGTTAGATTCTGTGAAAATATCTGAAAACTCTTGTACATAACGTACATAAGTTAGGCCAGGCCTACTGTTGAATATAATGCAGAAAACGCGGGAAAGAAAGAAAGCCAAAGACGATTGCGATCGGGCGCGAGACAATTTGTTTACTACTCTACATTGAATTCATTTATCATTAACGATATTCAATCTAAAAAATATGGTTATAGGTATTTTATATGGTTTATAGTTAACGGATTTCCTCAACAATATTAAAATTTGCAAAATCAGGAAGACTAGAACTATTAAAAACTACTAAAATGGCTATGTCAAACATTTTACAATAAAGTCTAACAATGACAGTTTAGGGGATAATTGATAGGCCTACTTTATTAAGAGCTTTAATTTGCAGAGTTAGTTTTATCTGCGAATATTGTTTGTTCACATAGCCCTTTATGTCCCTCATTTTATTTTATTTTATTTTCCTGACATCTGGATTTTAAACATGTTAATAAACAGAAATACCTCATATTTTGTGGTTTAAGACTCTTTAAAAATGTTCAGCGGATGTAAAGAGCATAAAAGTTCATGCTCTTTACCCTCAAGATAACCAAGTTCCTCACTGATGTCATGTATCTGGTTCGGGGTTTTTGTGAACAGTAATAGGCGACCAATGAACACTTAAACCTGATGAGGACTATAGAAGTAGACACTAAAATGAATTCATCTCCACGCTGGATCAACCTATTGGATCAACCGTGTTATGAGTAAAAAAATACAAAATCGAGCCAGCTAGTCAACTTATTGGACAATGAAATCAATATTATCAGTACTCATTACCACTGTAAATAGATTCGTTGCTCAGTACAAAAGTGACAGATAGCAGACGGGTGTTATACCAACTTGATATCTGAAATTTACTATTTTGTACTACACCCTACTAGGTCTATTTAACAGAAAGTGTGAAATACAGTGCTCTGTCATGTAACGAGTGGAGGCTCTAGGGAATAAACATTTGAGTGTAGAAAACCATGTAGCCTAACCGTGAGAATACCACGCATAAATTAGCTGAGAGAAAATAGCTAATTTCTTAACGTAATTATTATTGATTGAAATTTGAATGTCAATCTTCTTAGTTGCATTACAATTTCACCCAACTCTATGCAGTGTCTAATATCAAATTTCATTTTGAAAATGCCAGTCGTTTTATGTAATATGATTTCTTTATTATACCCAGGAAATCTGGATGTCCGTATACTTGAAGTTGCTCACCTGCTCAGCCTACCCACACTTGAGGCTAGACGTGTAAACCAGGACCTTCTGTTCCTGCATGGTCTTATTCACGGACATCTCGACTGCCCAGAGCTTCTGCGAAGAGTAAACTTTAGGGTTCCTCGTCTCGCACCAGATCCAGAGCCCTCTTCTCGACTCAATCGGTGTCAACATCATATATTGCCAACAGTACAATGGTGAGGATCCAGCGCCATGGCAACAACCTACCGGGCCACTTAGACATCATTTCCACCAGTTAATCGAACTTCAAGTCGGCACTCCGTCATCTTCAAAGGTGATCTCTCGCATTTCGATCACCATGTCTGTTAGTGGCTTTTTGGTGGCGCCTTTAAAGGGTCACATTCCAAAAGTGTTTTGTGTTCAAAGTTTTGTGTCCCACCAAAGGTGTTGAGTGATTAGGTGGTGCCTTAAAGGGCCACACTTCAATGTGCACTCCAAATTGTTGAATACACATTTATTTACTGTCATTGTTGATGTATATTTATTGTTGATGAATATTTATTGATGTTATATTTTCTAGTTGTTTAGCTTTTATTATTCACTTGTTTTATTTGTCTATCATATCTTTAATATTACTGTTGAATTTGCTATCACCCTTGTTATTCACTCGCATGTTGAAATAATGTATGGTCAGCATAGTTGTATTATTACTTTGTTATTATTATATTTTCTAAGTTTTGTTATCACTTGTGAAAAATGGATAAACCGTTGGGATGTGAATAAATAAATAAATAAATAAATCTGGAAGGCTTAGCCCCCCCCCCCTTTAGCGCCTATTCTTATCCACGGAACAATGGCCAGTTGCTTAGTATGCGACTATGTGAGGGGGGGAGGGAAGGGTAGATATTCGTAGCTGTCCCGGTTTCCTCCGTGAATGATTTGGCCACCCTACTTAAAGAAATCCCTTCTATTCCGTCGGCGTGTCAGAAAACTGCCACCCACACATCCTCGTTTAAGGGCATCATAGACTCTGCCACTCAGACACATCGTGGCAACGGGAAAGTACACTTCTATGTTTGTCAACTTCCGATGGGTCATGGCTATTTCAGGTAGTATCTTTATCGGATTGGAAAGGTCACCTCAGTTTGTGTATGGCCGGGGGAGGAGGATGATGTCCATCATTTACTCTTTTCTTGTTTGTTGGTGTTTTTGTCTATGAATTCCCTTGATGTTTGTAGTATGGACTTTTGGTTAGGTTGAGTTTATATTTGCTAAGGAAAGTGGATTTCTTAGGATTTATTTTAGATTGTTTATCAGTTTGTTGAAAAGGTAATATCCTGCGCAGGCCTACTGAGGAGGATTGAATTTTTGTAATCTGTTATGGTAAGCCAAAATATTGTTTTTGTTGGGGGTATTGTAGGTAAGTTGGTTTTGAGTTAAGGTATAGGGTTTTAATTTTTGGCATTGGCCTATTACTGTTTCTACGATGTGAAGTGACTGAAGTAAGATAATGGTGACGATTTATAGCATTGGGTAAAAACTGCCGGAAAAGTGATCCTGTGGATGTTGTCTGAGTATGGTTCTTCCAAGTTTCTTCTAGATGATCAGCATTCTATGTATGATGTAAGTTTGACTCTGCTGTTCTCCAGGCAACAATTCCATATCGTGGGTGTGAGGAAAACAGCGAGTAGTTAGCAGTCAGTGCTGTTTCCATATTGGTAATATTTCTAATACTTCTTAAGTAATGTGCCGATGATTGATTTTTTTTACAACGATGGTCAATATGGTGTCAATTTAAATTTTTTATGTCGATTCCAAGTAATTAATTTGAATATTCCATGAGGTTACCTAATATTTGCCAATCTTCTTTTCTGTTTGGGTGTATCCATTTTGCCCCACGGTTTCGAGCCCATCTCAAAACAGGACACTTGCCCCACCAGAAGAGAGGGCGGTACAGCCCCTCCCCCAACGGCCTGCTGCTCTCTCGCCTCTCTCGCTCTCTCTCTCTCCCTCACTCGGCTTGGCTGGTGGTTGCCTGAATGCTCTGTTGCGTGACGTCATCATAAAGCACAGTCCCGTATGAATTGCATTGTAGCCCCCTGCTTCGCTTACTCACATTATGACTACATGCGACCCTCTAATTGAGCCGAATAGATCACTTAACATCCCTAAATAAAGATTCCTTTGTTATTCGAAATCAAGATTTAATAATAAATAACGTATGCGAGTATTAAAAGAAATACAAAATGCTAACATCAAAATAAGAGAGCGTGCAAAACAGTTTCTCCCATAAAACTGTAAGTTAAAGTAGGCCTAACCCTCTTTCCGTGGCGCGAGAATGAGAGTTGTGATGGTAAAAAAGTACTCCTAGAGTTATCGTATTCTCCGGATTGGTGGTATATTTAGTATAAAACACAAGAATGCTTAATGTCTACTAGTTTTTTCTTTGGAATATTGCATACTGTTTACTGTAATTAAATAGAAAATGAAACATTAATTTAAAATCACACGAGAATGATATTATATTAACTAATGATAATTTGCCCAAATTATCTTTATTCTAATCAAATACCATAATTTAATTACACAATGAAGCTTTGTAATAATATACTGTTTGGACAAAAGAAATCAGTTACATGGCTGCTACTATGAAATAGTATAGTAAATATTAAAGTTGAGGCTTTTATAATTTTTGATTGAAACCCTTCAATCTGGCGTTTTTGAGTTGGGTAGAACGACTGAAGGTCCCAGGGTCAGAAATGACCTGTAATATTTGTACCTCTTTTGCAGACTACGACTGAAGGTCCCAGCCCTAATGAGGGTTCGAGGTGGGACCTACCGTCGTCCCCTGCACTTGGGGATTAAGATAATTTGACGAGGGATGACAGGGACATTGCTTATATACTTTCATGAGCAACTTACTGAGGTACAAATAAATTTGCATATGGGTGAAATAATGATATTTTAATGTATTATATATAAAATATAATATATGGCAAATTTTGTTTGTTTTTGTTTGGACAGCCATTATAAAATCGTCTAATTGAATTTGATAGTTAACATGTTACTATAACGAACACAAACTGATATTAATGAAGTTATTATTATTTATTCAATCAAATTTATGTTACGAATTTAACTAAGAGCCTATGGTACAAGTGTAAAATACAGGGTGTCCAGCTTCAACCTTTACAAACTTTTCCAGGTTATTGCCCACATCAAAATAAGCAAAAAAGTTCCTATAAACATATGTCCTAAAATGCTTTGTTAACCCTCTAGCCGCCATTTTGATTTTACACTAAATAATTTTTATTTCCGTAACGGATCATTGTATTAAGTTAATATTTGGCATGAACCTTCACTATAACAATACCCATTTTCAGTAAAAAAATTATTTTTTTCCAATGTGTATTTTCAAAATGGCGGCCATTTTAAAATTTTAAACTCAAATATCTCAAAAACGGTAAATTTTATAAAAATGTTACAAGAGACAAAAAAGTTGACACATTAAATTATCTAAACAATGATACCAAGTTTGTAAGGATCCAACAACAAATGACGGAGTTATTGTGGTGTTCCTGCAGAAAAACACTGATTTTGCACGCCAATTTAGGTTATTTTAAGAGAAAAATCTCAATAACTCCGTTATTTGCTGTTGGATCCTTACAAACTTGGTATCAATGTTTAAATAATTTAATTTGTCAACTTTTTTGTCTCTTGTAACATTTTTATAAAATTTACCGTTTTTGAGATATTTGAGTTTAAAATTTTAAAATGGCCGCCATTTTGAAAATACACATTGGAAAAAAATAATTTTTTTACTGAAAATGGGTATTGTTATAGTGAAGGTTCACGCCAAATATTAACTTAATACAATGATCCGTTACGGAAATAAAAATTATTTAGTGTAAAAAACAAAATGGCGGCTAGCGGGTTAACGAAGGATTTTAGGACATATGTTTACAGGAACTTTTTTGCTTATTTTGACGTGGGCAATAACCTGTAAAAGTTTGTAAAGGTGGAAGCTGGACACCCTGTATAATTCAAAACTAAAAACTATGCTACTTTTTAATTTTCCCGAAGACTATATATACTTATTGTATATATTACCGTATTGATTTGCGGCAGGACCGGGTAATTGCAATGTACGAAATGAGCGGAGCGAATGAACTCCCTCTAACTTTATTATTTGAAAATTTAAATTATATACTTAAATTTCTGTGGTGAAGCACGAGTACTGTAATACTGGTACTTTATGACTCATAAAGAACTATTTCGGTATAAGTACTTTGCAATGTATTTTCCTTTTGTATAAAATGTATTTGATTTTTTTAATCTTAGGCCTGAATTTATCAATATATTAAAACAATCTTTGTTGGATTTTAATATTTTGTCACTTGAATAGCGTCGAAGGAAAGTTCATACGCATTATAATGTTTGAAGCCCCACAAAACATTAAAATAAATAACCCGAACATCTTGTTTGCTGCGAATTACATGTTGATAGTTTCGTATTTTCCAGGTTTTGACATTTTTGAAAGAAAGTTGTCAAATTTGAGAATGATCCGGTTGTTTCTCAAAATGGTTAGGCCATATCGAAACCAACAGCTGTACCTCATGTTTTCTAATTCGATTAATATATTAGCTCATGCTTGTACTAGATCTTGTGCTACTTTAAGGCCATAGTCATGGCTATATTTCGGTGAGTGGTAATTTTTCCTGCTTATAGTATTATTTACAATAGTGACCCTTCATTATGAAATTTGTTCGAATAAATCTTATATTAGCCTAAACTCAGAGCTATACAAATTTGTATTATAAAGATTGCCTTACCTATAGTAATGAATGGAAAATTTGCCCAGAATATTTCATTATTGTCTTAATGTTTTAATTTAACTTTTTTCATTATTTGTTTAAAGTTTAGTATGACATAGAAAGCCATACTATTAAAATCATCCGGTATTCCCGATAATTAGTTTTCAAAAATATAAGTTTCAAAACACTTTTTTCTATCACAGGGAATTCGTTAGCGCTTAGCTATGTACCTGAAAGACTGCTTTCACACAAGAGGCAGTCTTTCTCTTTATGAGGTTCAACTATGCAAGGAAATAGACTGACCGCTTTGCGATGAAACCTGCACCGAGAGCCCGCGGCCTCAGGTGCCGTGGGTTGTCACGTCAGTGCCGCGCTCATCCCCTCGCCCAGCGACCAATTGGTCGCTGCCCTCGCCACACCGCGCCGTGGCCTTTACCTGCGTTGCAGGGGACGACTGAGGGTCCCATCACTAATTAGGGCCTGGCCTGGGACCTTCCGTCGTACTTTGCAAAATATTGAATAATTCACGCTCGTTGATTTTACCCTGGGACCTTCAGTCGTACAACCTTTGACTTGGGATTGACTAAAAATGTTTAATCACTCCTGGAATGAAAAAAACAACAAAACACAATTACATATCCTAACAGATAAAACATATAAAACAGAGCATTCATAGGCAACCACCAGCCAAGCCGAGTGAGGGAGAGAGAGAGAGCGAGAGAGGCGAGAGAGCAGCAAGCCGTTGGGGGAGGGGCTGTGCCGCCCTCTCTTCTGGTGGGGCAAGTGTCCTGTTCTTAGCGGTCATTTTTTCTGACTGTTAACCCCGTGGGGCAAGTGTCCTGTTTTGAGATGGGCCCGAAACCGTGGGGCAAGTGGAACACACGCTTCTGTTTTTGCTGTGGTGAAGTGTGTAACTTATGTGATCTTTCTCTGTTTGAATTTCACCTATTGCACAAATCTGTGGCTTTACTTATTCACGTTACATCTAAGCCGAAACGTTACATCTAGTGGCAATAAAAAAGTGTAGGCCTATATGGTTTATTCTGAGGAAAATTAAAGGCATATTTAGGCTTTGTAAAATCTAGTTAAAAATATCATTTAAAAAATACAATTCCGAGTTTCTTAATCACAATATATTAAAACCTATTTAATTTTCTTATAGAATACCATTCGAGGAATCCCTAAATTTTCGGGGTGTAATCAATGTCGTAATTTTTCCACTATTGTAATTGAGGAAACAGAAAATCATACGTAAAAATTTACGATTTACTAATATAAAATCCTAGTGAGTTTTAAATAATGCACGTGTATATTTGTAAATTAAAAGTAATATTTGAAATTTATAAAGAGGGATTTCTAGCGTCCATGAGGGAATTATTTTTCCCCAGGTGGAACCCTGCGCGATGAGTCACAGGTGCTGGAGTTGGCCGCTTCATTGTTGCTCTAGCTATTGCATCTCTAGCAGTGTTAGCGCATCATCGTCAAGCAACCCAACATGGAAGCTTCTAAGGAAGTCCCGCTGTCTGAGACGCCCAGGGTGAGCCAGGGTGAGCCCCAAGAAGAGCCCCAAGAGGAACCCCAAGGGAAGCCTGAGGGGGAGCTCCAAGGGAAGCCCATGGGAGAGGCCGAGGGAGAGCCGGACAAGGAAGAGATGGCGGTCGCCACCACGGAGCCGAAGGGGGAGCCGGCCAAGGAAGACATGGCGATCGCCACCACGGAGCTTAAGGGGGAGCCGACCAAGGAAGAGATGGCGTTAGCCACCACGGAGCTGAAGGGGGAGCTGGCCAAGGAAGAGATGGTGGTTGCCACCACGGAGCTGAAGGGAGAGCCGGCCAAGGAAGAGATGGTGGTTGCCACTACGGAGCCGAAGGGGGAGCCGACCAAGGAAGAGATGGCGGTTGCCACCACGGAGCTGAAGGGAGAGCCGGCCAAGGAAGAGATGGTGGTTGCCACTACGGAGCCGAAGGGGGAGCCGACCAAGGAAGAGATGGCGTTGTCCACCACGGAGCCAGAGGGAGAAGAATTCGAGGTCGAGGAGGAAGAAACCAGGATCATTGGTAGGCTGCATCATGTGATAATAAAGCTTTTCTTGAGCCTGTTGTAGAGACAGCAACTATTTTCGACTCACATTGGAGTCGTCTTTGGGTATTTACAAAGATGTCATGTTTCTCTTCCTCAGACGAAGATCGTCCTTATATAATAATGATAAAAATATGTGTAAGTCTCGAAGGGGTTTATTAAAAGATTTTTTATAATGTTGACGTTCTTCATATGAGGAGAATCATCACATCTTTGTAGCAGCCTGATGATGATTCCATTGTGAGACAAAACTACATAGTAGTTTCAATTTGATTACAATTGGATTACCAAGTATTGAAACCATTAATTGAATTAATTCGTTGATTCAAACTTTTATAGTTTGGGAAGGTTTCACCGGTCCCTTGGTTCAAATTATTTAAGTTTCATTGTACTTGTTGGCTAAGTTAATTTCCATATGAAATTTCTTAGCTCTCTAGCGAAAGACTAGCTAAGCTGTACTTTACACTTATGGGTCCAAATCACGTTTATGTGCAAAGATATGTGTTCAAAGTAACTTGAAACCTAAGTAACTATACACCCGGATGTGTAACTCATTGACAAGAATCAAAACTCTAGACTACTTCCGATGAGCTAAAACACTTGAAATTTAGCATATAGGTGGCTTTAGGCCTGAAACCACCAGGAAAAGTCTAATTCAAATTCAGATCTTAAGTTTTATTTGTTTTAAATACAATGTTTAATTGCTTTCTTGCTTTTTTATTTTATTATTTTTACCATTGTGATCCTACTCTGAGCTTTGAATTTCAAACTTGTGGTTACTGTATATGGAAAAACTGCGTCTTTTAAGAAACCACAATTTTAAATATTCAATATTTTAGCGTAGGCTATCTCTAGCCGCTTAGCCATAAGACCATTTTTCAACTTTGATCTGTGTTTTGTTAAACTCTTGAGACTTAAATGACTGCAAGGCAACCACTACGGGGTATGGGGGCGGGCCCCCCATCGAGCCGTAAGCGAGTTTAGCTTATATCGGTCGAATACCACTTACTCACTTATCAAAGAATCTCCCAAACTATACCGTTAGTTACTAAAGGGTTAAACAATTTTGCATGCATATTCCTCTTTGTCCATGCTCTCCAAGAAACGGGGTTTAATTCCTTCAGGATTCCTTGAAGAAGTATACTAGTAAGTTAATGCCTCAGCAAGATAATTCGTATTGTTTAATTCGATAGCCTCCAACTATTCACTTCATCGCGTTTCTGTGCTAAATATAACATAAAACACTTGAACATTAACATACAATAATACAATATACCTGAAGTTATAAAATTATTATAATTCTTTTTTATTTTAATCGTAAATTATGAAATATAACCTTAACTTTAAGAGTTACAAATTAATAAATACAAATAGAGAGATATTTAAAAAATGCTACTGACATTAATTGATGCGTGATACAATTGTATATCAACGAAACATAAAGGAATCTTGATATCAGTAATAGAATAAGTAGGTAGCTGAAAATGTGAGTTAATTTAAAAATATTTTTTTAGTTTCAAATAAAAACTTTCATTATAAATTAATCGGTTTCTTCATAGAGTCAGTTTAAGGAATGTAAAATTAAATTATTGAGTCTATACATAGTCACAAAACGCGATGGTATAGTTGAAATAAGACCTGTGTAGAGAATTGTTCGGAGAAATACTTTGAAACGGTAGCTGAATCAGCATCAAGCGTCAGTCAGCCCCTGATAAAGAATGTTGTGTAGAATAAGCAATAACAGAACGGGCGTTTCCTTATATGTCTACGATAAGTTGTTGCTGCTTGAAGTCAAGTTAATAGGCCTAGTAATAATAACCTAACCATAGGGTGATTAAAATGTAATTTTTATTATTGTCAATGTGATAATTACTGCCAACAAACTATATCTCAGAATTGTATAGGTAAATCAACTAGGCCTTTTCTTAAGAGGTCTGCAGACATCTTTTTTACTAACTTTGCCCTGTCCACATAGCCTACTATTGATCTGATCCGTGCTTAAATCGTATTAGACAAGGTTGGGTGAACCGCTGCCGTATAGGAGAATGGCACTGATAAAATGCACTGGCAGAACGCGGATTCAAACCAATGACATCGCTGCCATGGTCCCGTAGCCCGGCGATTTTATTCACTACACCACTGACTCACCCCATGGGCGGATCTAGGTCAACAATTTTGGGGTGCCTGCTATCCTAAAGTATGAGTCGTTGTATGGGTTTTGTAAATGGGTAAAAAAACCAAGGACGCAGGCTTACTGACATTTCATCCTTTTTTAGATTCTTCTTTAATTCGCTCTTCAGATCTTTTGTTCCTGGAGTTTCATCCTTTAAGACTATACGCTTAATAAACCCCCAAAGAAAGAAGCCAATAGCTATATCAAGTATGGCTAGCGGACGGCGAAGGGATGTCTCCATTTCTATATTAGCTACCAAAAAACATAAAATACAGGGTGAGGCAAAAGTAAGCGTACCGAAAATGCAGTTAAACTGTAGATAGTATTAAACATAACCATAACAGTATATATTATTTCAATGTACCTGTTAGAGAAGCTGCTCAAAGTGACCACCATCATTGTCAATACACTTGTTGCACCTTTTCAACACTGATTTACAGATCTTTTGCATAGTTTTGGTGAGAATAAAACATCAAAATGTTTCGTTATTAATTCTTTTTAATGTTCTACGCTTTGAGGTTTCTCCGAAAACACGTGTTCTTTTAACAAACCCCACATACTAAAATCTCACGGAGTTAGGTCTGGGGACCTACCAGGCCAATCGATAGTTCCTCTTCTACCAATCCATTCATCGAAGTAATCATTTAAAAAGGCTCGAACATTAAGACCGTAGTGCGGAGGTGCTCCGTCTTGCCACCAAATAATCGAACGACGCGACGTCGCAAACTGTTTAAATGAGGGACTGTTTTCTAACTTTAAGATCACTTCATGTAGCATTTCCACAAAACAACCATTCATCGATAAGGAGAAAATGAAGACAAAATAAACCATGACTAGGGGTTGGGGTTGGATTAGATATGAGGGATGATAATAGCGAGAGAGATGAACAATGACGCTCACCGGCCTGCAGCGGTGTGCTGACTTTTGCCGCACCCGGTATTACCTTAATAATCAGATGACTCGACAGATATTCAGAAAACCATACAAGATTCCTCGTACAGACCTAGTGTTTGCGTTATAGCTAAATAGCTTTGTCGCTTATAAAGTGGTAGAGTTGTGGCCAGTACAGTTTTGGTTACCTTTGTAGTTTGGACTTAGGTATCCTTATTTCGAAACAATATTTTTTCTACCGGTACTCTCACTTTGTTTTCAGTGCTCACAGAGACCGAGGTGACCGTGGTAATCATCACTACTTTTGTCTTCTTCTACGTCTTCTGCCTGCTTGTTTTCATCCTCTACGCGATGACCCACCCCAAGCATCCTGTGGCATACGCCTAAAAGGAAACATTGTTCATTTGTAAGCCAATGTGTTAGGCCAGGTACGTCTTGATGTCAACTGAAAGATGAATGAGATTAAACAGATTTTATAATTTGGTCTTTGTTTCATTCCTATTGTCTTCAGCTATATCCGTGATATAACGGAATAGGGACTATATCACGATAATATAAATTGTTTTATAACTACAATAAAATTAAAACTCCCGCTAAAAATATTTTTTAACTTAACTTTTTTCACCACCACCACCAATAACAACAACATTGTTTGGCCTAAGCAATTATAATTATGACTTAGGCCTATCGGTGAGATGCACGTAAGAAACACACTTTACCTTGCAATTGAACTACAATGAGTGTGTTAAAATTTAGATTTAAAATTGAGATATTAATTTCTAGCGGCTCAGGCAATAACACAATATGCCATGTATTTTTAACTGTGATAATATATTTACTTATTTAACTATAGCAATTTAAGAGACATTCTGACAAGCTTATGTCGTAGTGTTAAAAAAATTAATATTACTCTTCCTGCAACAAACATTTATTTCTGGTCAGCAAGCAACTATAGCAATTAATGGTAGATTAATTTATTTTTTATTACTAATTTTTACCTTTTAGCATGCAAATGAAGTCAGGTTAAAAAGTTCAAATATGTTCGGTTATTTTTTAGTCACTAGTGAGTCTAAGCACAAACTAGAAGTCATTTCTAAGAAGAAATTTAAAGCTGGCCATAGAAATATACAAGTATAGCCTACAATTAATTGTAATTACAACAACATGAACAATATCAGCCTATTTCTTATACTTTCGGGACACATTTTACTTCCACTACAACGCTGATGTTAGATTTTTCCATTGCAAATTCAAACGTAGGCCTACTGTAATTCGAGTGATTCATTGATATTTGAAGTCTTTTGGTTTTCTTAAATGAACAAATGGGCAAATTAAAAGCTATTATTAAATGTACAGTGTGAAATTGAAAACATATTTGAAGGCCTTGAAAGGGAAAATATTGCATACTTTTTCCCAATTTTAGTCTCTAAAACTTTCTACTTCCTAAGCCTATAATACGGGCTGAAAAGATCGCGCCGTGTTGGTTTGCTGCAAAATTCACTATAAATTTATGTAAGAATATCAGTAGGGAATCCAATAAAACATTTTGTGAAATTGTTGACGGGAACAATCTGTGTGCTAAATATTTAATATAACAATCGTTTGAATTATTTCCTTAATTTATCCTATTTATAAATTTAGAACTCATCCTTTTATAATAGGCAATAATTTGTATTTTGTCACCCACGCTAACAAATATGGCAACACATGATTGAAAACTTTGAACAATATTACCATGTTTGGAACTTGATAGTAAATGTTAAAAATTCGAGGTGTTTATTTTCAAGAATGGGGACAGAATGCCCCCCTTCTGATAAGGGTATAAGGGTGGTATAAACACTTGAGCTATAGTAAATAACGAAATATACTCGCATTTTGTTGCAGCGTTTTATATTTAGTCTTCCTTTGGAGAAAATTTTCACAGATAAGGCTGAAATGGCACAATTTGCTTTAAGCCAAATAAATTTGGCTTCCAAATTCATCAAGGAATGACAACGACATGCTACCTATTAAAAGTAAACCGTGCTACTGTCCCAAGCCTGGCACAGTTTATTTTTGACTATGTAGCATGTCGTTGGCAATATGCTACAATAAAAGCATAAATTTATAATCGGTACAAAACCATTACGCTCATAAGCAAATGTGCTTTCAAGAAACACTCCGAATAATGTTATTTATTGAAAAATAAATACAGTCTGGTGTAGATGGTGGATGTGTAAAGAATTAAAACATAAAATAAAATTAAGCTCATAACTGAATTTAGTTTTACATAGTTATAATTTATGAAATTATTATTAAATAAAACATAAGTGTTGCCATTTTGCTAGAAATAATTCCTTAACAAAACAATCCAAATATTAATAGGCAATCATGTTAAATTTCCTCCTTCTTTCTCAGCTCATGTGTATCGTAGGAGAAATCCGCGCATACCGTTAGGAAGGTAGTGTATTGTAGATGTGCAGAGTTCTAATTCGCATCGGACTCCAGGGCTACACTCCATGCTTTCAAAGTTCCAATTTCAATCTTATGAAGGAAGGATAATTGGTTGAATCATTAGACAGCTGTTGTAAAAACAACAGCTAGAAAAACAGGAACAACAGATGTTTCAGCTATAAAATGATTTTTCAACTTCTTGGGTCCAGATCAACTGAAATTTTTTTCAACTGAGTTTCAAACAGGAGGCAATGTCTAGTATTTTATAAATTTGTCAATTATTTTGAAATTTAAATTATTTTATTTTTTTACTGTTATTAAAGTTATGAGAGCTATACTTGTTTGTTTAGCAACTTACTAGTTGTGTACCCGTTAGTCAATTTTCTAAATTCAACAATTTTAAATACAACCATTCAATAGAGCTTAAAAAGCAAACGATTTCGTATTTCAAATTTTTAACCTGGCTTAACAGATTACAGAGAAAATCCAAAAATATGTTTTCATGTCATTCTTATGGGAAATTAACAAATCCCTCTCTCAATTATTTATTGATCTATAACTTGATAAAATTTTTATAAAAATTCACTTGGTAGAGTGTATCTTATATTTGATTACAACACCCATAAGGTGGCAAACCTACATACTCACCCCCATGGGGTTTATGGGAAAAATAAAAATACCAGAATTTTATAAAAATTATAAGCATGTACCTGGAAGGGAAGGAATTATCGTCTATGCTTACAACACCCTCATGGCAGCAATCCTCCATCCTCATTCCCATGGTGTATTTGGGGAAAGATACCAAATTCCAATGTAAATTCGCTAAGTATGCAAGTCTGCTGTCTGCTAGGACGGGGGGGTGGAGTTTGAAATGCACCTCTTGTACGGCTGCGGGAGGGAAAATAATTAACGGCTAATCGATTACTATACAAACTAAAAATCTCATAAAAAAATGTTAAATATAAATTGTTTAGATTAACTCATAATCTGAAACTTGACCGCTGAAAGTTTTTTCCTAGCTCAGAAATAAAAATAAAAACCTTTCCTGCGAGAAAAGTTTTAATGTAAAGTTTTCAAAAGTCTATATTTTAATAATTGTTTTACTTTTATAATATTTAAGAAACTCAAATATTTTTACATCCTTCGAATCAGCAGTTTATGTAGAATTTAAAAAATACATAAAAGGTTCAAATTGTTTATTTATTGTACCTATGTGCGCGAAACAAGCGTGTGGATGACAGAGCGCGCACTGCCAGAATCAGTAATTCGGTCGTTCTTGCATGTTCTCTTTCCGCCACGTTGCTAGTTCTGATACCGGTGTGAGTTCCAGGTGTGTATGGGTCCTATGCTTATGAGTCGTTCTCACCCTTCCCCCCTCGTCCGTCGCGCCACGTCGACCTCCTCATCGTTCGGTAGCAACAAAACAAAGCCACTTTATCTCCAAGGTCATAGTATTCGCTCCCGCCCCTCCTATTCCTGAAAAGCTGACTTGCGAATTGCAAGTGACGCATTTTATCGTATCGGTTATCCGGGAATCTGTTTATTTCAGTCTTTGTTTAGTGTTTAGTCGTCTTTTATTTTGTTGTGGAAAGTGATCACGTGTTGTGTACTTTTCACGTACAGTAACGTTCAGTGAGTGTAGGCTACTGTGTGAAGAAATACGAGTTAAGTTGGTAGTCTATAGCAAGGTCTGTAAAGGAAGAAGCATAACTTCTTCCCAGGTCAGCCGAATACCTTTTTTTGTGTTCCGGATATGAAGCGTCTAAAACTAAAACGGAAGTCAAATTACGTTATAATATTTACGATTACACAGCTGATTGAAAAAGAGAATGAAGCAGTCTTGCCATGGGTACGATATTTATCTAAACGACACCATATTACTCTATTTTAAATTTGGATTATTAGTTGATAACAAACCATTAGGTAATGACCAAATTACAAATTATCAATCAAGGTAAATCTAAAACCATAAATTCTACCATATTTTGCTTTGAAATTTCTTATTTTAGTAATTGTTGAGACGAAAAATTCCCAACGCAAACGAGAACGATTGTTGTTTGCTGATTTGTTGGCAACACTTGCCGGTAGTCGACATCAATGGATGTCGCAGAAAGTGACACCATTGCTCTTATGGGATGCGGCTCACCTGGCCCTGGCCTACAGTCACCTTGGTCTACAGCACTTCAGATATTAGGCCTACTATGTTACGTAGCCTACTACCCATAGAAATATAAACATAGATATATACTGTATATCATGTTTATAGTTCTATGCTACTACCCTAGAAGCGGCCAGGACAAATCTGTGCGTGTGATACAGTTAGCAGGCCTATAGTTATCTAGAAATGCACAATCAACATTATTTCTTTAAAATTTTGAATTTCATTTTTTTGCTTTTTGGCCAAGTAATCGGGCCAATTACTCCACTGTGTTTCGTCGGGGTAAAATTGACCCTGACACACTACCGTACATCGCGGACCGTACACCGGACCGATCTTTTCTTTGATGTTTTGCCTGAAAACCGCCTCCAGAGCGCTCGGTACTATGCTCGGTCCGATGAAAAGTCGGGTAGTGTGTCTTTAAAGTTAATAAAAACAACTCTATCATACTCTTATTTGACATAAAACGTTTAGTGCGTCACTAAATTTAATAAAAGTGATATTCCGTTTATAGGGTTTTGCAGCCAATTCCACCGATTTATTTGGTTTTTCCAGTCTAATTTTCCAACTGACCACCGATTGCTTTCGATAAGCCAGCTATTTAAAATAGAAGATAAACCCTCATCACCCGCGGCGCGCTCAGGGTACAATTTTACTCACGGCCATAGAAGGTAGTTTTTTTTATGCCCACGGCGCTCAGGAGACGCGGTGCTGGGGAGACACCAACAGTCAATGTTCGAAACAATGTGTGAGTATAGTGTCTAACTTGCAATATAAAAAGCAGATGTGAATTTGAATGGGATTCTGTTCGTATACAGGACTACCTTTCTAAGAGTATGCTCGGATTTCTAATACGATGAACACAAGCTGAGAAAAAAGTAGGAAAAGAAACAACCACTATATCACTATACCACTATTTTGAGACAGGGACTTCACATAGTGGGTATTTTAACCTGAAATGAATGAGAGATGAGTGTAGGATAGGGTGTCCAAACGTCCCCAAAAACCGGGATTGTCCCGGGTTTTTTTTATAATACCATGAGATGTCCCGAAAAATTGTATCGGGGCGAGCAAAAGTCCCGAGCGAGCAAAAATATTGAGACAAAAATATAGGCCAATTAATTCAAGTTTGACGAACGGAACTGAATGAAAGTGGACTCGCTCGAAGCGATCCTTTAGATTCTTTATAATTACAAATGTGACTGTGTGCAAATTTATAACTACTTAAGTAGAGGGAAAAAGCCACTTCTAAACCGGAAGTGACGTCAGCTGCCAGGGCAGCTGCAGGGGTCAGATGGTGTCAGCTGCCAGGGCAGCTGCAGGGTGCAGATGGCGAGAGCATATGCCCTGAATTTGAAGTAGAATTGGGCATGAATTAAGAGTTAGTTGAAAAGTAAAATTCAACTGTGTTAACTAAACTCTAAAAGTTGAACAAAAATTAAGAGTAAGATCAAAACTGAAATTCAACAGTTATAACTGGGGGCCTGGAAAGTATGTCAAGGTCATCCAGAGTAAGTTTTAAAAAAGCCTACCCAACTACCACCAGAAATAGTTTAAAGTTGAACTAGTTGGTGATAGTGGGATAATTCATTTGTGCCATGGGAGAGGTGTTTATTGTTTGAAAGTTGGCGATCGAATGAGAAGCGCCGCCTAGGGAGAGGGCTTATAAAATATCAACCTTCTCCCCACCACCCCTTCCCCCACTCCTTTAGACCAATAACCGGTCGCCGACTCTATGTGGTGAAACTGAACTAGACATGGCGGCCGCCATGGATAATTCTAACCTCAAACCTTAGCTTAGCTGAAGAGAATAGAGGAGCATGAAGTAGGAATTGTGGTGACAGCGCTTATATGAGGAATAGTAGGGGTAAAATAAAAAACTTGTTGAACACAGTCGATAGGTGTAACAAGTTCAAAGTTGTTGAATTGTAACATAGAATGCAAAATGTTGTAAATAACACTATCATCAACATTAACCTGCGAAGTCTTTGAAGAGTATAATGGGTTAAAACTGTACTTCTTCCTAACTCTATTTAAATTAGTTCTACACTTTGAAATTGAAGGTTTAGAAGTACTTCGTAATATGTGTTGTGTTCGCAAAAGCTTTAATTTTAAACATTGTGCAGTCATCATAACCGATGTGTTAAGTTCAGAAGTTAAAAGAAGACTGAGATAGAAAATGAAGTGTAAAAGAAATTGAAACAGAAAGCCAGAGTAGTAATTTTATAGGTTAGAATTTACAAAGGCTATTCCATGGATAATTCTAACCTCAAACCTAGCAAGTGAAGTAGTCATAACATAAAACTAACGAGAGATGATGACCGAGCGGATGCGAGGCAATGAATGTTTGTAGCGCGATAAACTACCCACCTTTATAGAGGCAATAACTCCAGCCAGATGGCGGCAGATGGCAAGCAAATGACTGGTTGACCGACTTTCACCTGAGTAGTAAGAGAAGTAGGGTTCTGTGTCTATCCCTACTCCTTGGGGTCAATGACCGACCGGAAAGGTCAATGACCTCCCCCCCCCTCCCCCCCCCCCTCCCCCCCCCGAAAAAATGGAGCCCCCCCCACTCCTTCCCCCCACTCCTTCCCCCACTCCTCCAGGTCAATGGCCGGTCACCACCGGTTGTTGACTTTATGTGGTGAAACCAGACTAAATATGGCAGCTGCCATGGATAATTCTAACCTCAAACCTGCTGCGCATGCAACAAGTTCTTTGGATCGGAATGAGTCTATGCTATACGCATGCGCCTAGTCCTGTATTACTCACTTTAGCGCTACTGCACATGGATAATTCTAACCTCAAACCTTGGTTTTGTGTTGTTGCGCATGCGCCGCTCCCCACTCCTTTGCCTTTCTTTTACACTGCTGCGAATTGGACTGGATTGAACACTGTACTGTAGTGAAACAACTTCCCCCACTACTCGAGAATCCGAGGAGCGATACGAGCCTGATCTTAGCGTCAGTCGTCAACAAACTTTCATAGCGAAAGGTTTGTTGGCGACTCAGCAAGAGGTTTCAAATATATAGTAGGCCTATATATATTTGAACTTCTTCTACTACGTTGCGTTTTTTAATGCAATGTAGTATGTGTGTGTGTGTGTTTAGTTTTAAGTTGTATTAAATTTAAGAAATAATTCGCGCATTGCGATGTTAGTTATAAGTTGGGTTTAGCATTAAGGTGTATTAATTTTAAGAGGTGTTTAGCATTAAGGTGTATTAATTTTAAGAATAATGATGGTATTTGGTTGTGTTGAATTATTTGGTTTTTAATAATGATGTGTTGTTAGTTTTAAGTGTTGATATTAATAATTTATGTTGTTGTTTTGCCTTTCAGCTAGATGTTAGGGGGTAGATTAACTGTAAATTCAGAAGTTCAGTTGAACTTCAATTAGAAGGGGTGGGACATCCGCAAATTGCGGACTAGGTTTTTTGCATTTTGTTTAGGAATATGATGGGTGGGATTAGTTTGGGTGGGTGTTAGAGTTGCGTTTCTGCATTAGCTGTTCCAGTTTCCCTGAAATTAATGGTTACGCTTTGATGCGGACGGGACGTTACGCTTTGATGCGGACGGACCAGGGCCTCCCTGCTGTTCCAGTTTCCCTGAAATTAATGGTTACGCTTTGATGCGGACGGGACGTTACGCTTTGATGCGGACGGCCCAGGGACCTCCCTTGCAGAACGTAACTAGTGGGTTGGGAGTGGGAACCGCTAGGCAAACAGGGTGGTGGGAACAGTATTACTGTTCCCATCACCTTGGATCATTATAAATCTTGAATGACCTTGACCCACTTTCGGAAGGGTCAATGACCCCCCCCCCCCCTCCCCTCCCCCCCCCTCCCTCCCCCCCGAAAAATGAGAAGTCAATTCCCCCCCCCCTTCCCCCCCCCTTCCCCCCCCCCCCGAAAAAAATGGAAGTCGATTCCCCCCCCTCCTTCCCCCACTCCTACCCCCACTCCTTCCCCCACTACGGGTGAACGACCGGTCATGACCTGAAAAATTAAAATGGCTATAACTTGATAACGGATTGACGGATTTGGACAAGCGATACATCATTGAAAAGGTCTATGTAAGACAAACATTTTGGTAAAAGAAGAATTTGGTTATCTTATTTTAGTCAAAAGTTATGCGAATTATTTTAAATAAATACCTTCTCTTTCCCCTTTTCCCCCACCTCCCAGGTCAATAATCAGTCTCGGCCAGCTGCTACCCCTCTCATTTGCATATTGTTATAAAAGACGCACCGACTGCGGCTAACATTTCATTCTGATTCCAGATGTTACGCTGCGAACTTGGAGCCACAACCATGTTATCTCTGCCAACTACAACTTCTACTTTAACTTCTACTTCGACTTCTATTTCTACTACGGCTGTTCCTGCACCTAAGAAAACTCTTCGCCTCAAAAACCTTCCTGATTGCTACAAGAATCGACTTGCATCTCAACCTTCAACTTCTGGAGCTATTCTTCCGCCAACCAACACTTCTAGACTTCGTAGTATTTTTTCACCGCCTTCGCCTTCAAAGGACTCCGCACCACCATCAACTACTATGCCGCCACCGCAGAAGCCAGTTCACCACCATCCTAATACCCCTTCCGTTGAAACCATTGTTCATCGTCTTAGCACACCCATTATCCCACTATCACCATTGCCTCCTACCCCACCACTTAGTACACCTGAAGATCATACTTATCACAAAACTGAATCCTCTCAACCTGCTACTAAATCATCTCCTAAATCAGCTCCTAAACCAGCTTCTAAACCAGCTCCTAAACTTACTCCTAAACCTACTCCTAAACCCGCTCCTTCAGAGCAATTTCAATTATTACAAGAACAGCGTCGTAGGGCATTTAGCCGTCCCACTACTTGCCCTGAAATGCTTACTAGGGGAATTAAGAAAGGATCACCTTGTGGGAGGAAATGTGTAAAAAAACGAAAGTTTTGCCGTGTACATGTCGTAAAACACATTTCTGAACTACAAGTGACAGAAACCCCCACTGTTGAATACCAATCCAAAATTATTGGTGTGAAAGGAAATAGGCTTAAGAGAGGTTGTGTCTATTTTTTTGAAAGTGTTATTGACAACGAACACATTTTGGCAACTTGTAACGGCGTAAGACATAATATTAAAGTGATTGAATCCTTGCGCAAAGAGAAATCCGTTTATGAGTTAGACTCTAAAGACTATCTCCTCAGACACAAACTGGATGGTATTACAAGGTGGGGGCGTAGCAAGTAAATTCACATAGCTTTTTCCAAATTATTGCTTAAAAAAATACTGGGGGAGAAACACAACGCGTTATAGCGTTGTGTTTCTCCCCCATTATTTTTAACACTCTAAGTCTCGTGACCTACTAACCTACTTCCATCCAAGTAGTAAGAAAAGTACTTCCCCCACTCCTTTGGGTCGATGACTGGTCATGGTCAGCACCTCCCCTCATTTGCATACTATTATAAAAGCGGAGCGAGCGTTGGTCACCCCTTCATTTTTCTTCTACACGCCGCTCTTGTCGTTTCGTCTCTGCTGTTTACAATATTTCTTGCTTCAAAATGCCTCCTCATCTGAATGAAAATTTTAATTTTTCTGAAATATCTGATGTTTTTGAACAATCTGAAGACACTTTAAGTAACGACAGTGAAAGTGAAGATGATGAGGACGATGATGATTATACTGTTGAACTTAGTGAAGAACGTAAAGTCATAGCAATTGATCCACAATTTCCATTTGATACAATAGAAAAGTTTATGGCTGAAGCTAATAAATGGTTGGACTCAGGATGTTATGTACGAATTGACTCTTTTATATTGTATGGTGATAGTCATTCTTTCCTTGTCACACCAAATGACAGAGACCGCATGTTGCAGTGGGCACAATCTATGATGGAGTGCTACGAACAAGGTGTGGACACTGGCGGCTATTTTCTTGCACAACTAGTGTAATAACAAATTACCCTTCCCCCACGTAGTGAAGAAGGAAAAGAAATATTAGGAATCTAATTATAATACTTCCTTCCACATATAAAGAAGAGGGGGAAAGGAGTGGGGATTATAAAGTGGTGGGGGAATGTGTATAAATGCAGGTTGTTTCAAGAGACTTTTATTATTATTGTGGCTTTAGCAGAAACAACATGGAGTTTAAATCTTCAGCAAAAATAAGGAATAATATAATAAAGAAAGAAATTCGCAAGAAAGAAAAGATTGAACTTATAAAATTACAACTTATAATACCTTCCATTGAAATTGGATGTAGCAAACTAAAGACTTTGGTGAAAACTAACGAATATTTGTTACAATTGCTAAAAACAATCGAAGAGTTGAAGAGAAAGAATGGACATTCTACATAGTAAAATTTGAACATTTTAATATAAATAAGTAAACTGAAAAAAGTAGATGTAGAATAGAGAGCGAGGAATAGATCACTTTGTGGTAATGGACTAACATGCCACTTAGTGCTCTATTCCTCGTTCTCGCGTTAAATTGGATTACCTTGACCTATTTGTTTGACTGTTAGAATTTGGTTAACACTGTTGAATTTCAGTTTTGAACTAATGTTTATTCTTGTTCAAATGTTAGAGTTTCTTAACACTGTCGAATTTTAGTTTTGAACTAACTTTTAATTTATGCGAATTTTTAATTCAACTCTAGTTAATTTATGTGCAAATTTAGTTCAACCAAGTGCCTGTGCTCTAGCCATTTCCACCCTAACATTTGTTCTTTCAACATCTGTCCCATAACATCTGTCCTAATAGATGTTTGGAGGGCAGGTGTTTGGTTTTAAAAGTAACTAAAAGTAGTTGGGTGGGGGAAAGTTAGTTAAAGCTTGAATATAAAGAAGTATATACTAAAACTCCAATGGGAATAAAGAACACGAATGAACAATTAGTTTGTAGAAGGTTAATATTTTTATTTAAAAGTTTGATTTCCTTGTATAGTGAAGAAGATGAAATAGTGGTGGGGGGGACCGTTATAAAAGGAGGAACGCGAGAGCCCATTTCATTTCTTGGCAAAATTTCGAAGAGTAAACATCTCAACATGTATCGTTGCGATAAATGTTCGGAATCGTTTCACGATGAAATTCTATTAGACTGTCATAAAGAACTAATTCACAACAACCCAGAAGAAAAACAAGAACAACAAGAACAAGAACAACAAGGAGAACAAGAACAAGAACAAGAACAAGAACAAGAACAAGAACAACAAGAAGAACAAGATGAAATAACAGCAACATCTTCAACTACTTTACCGAATCTACAAGTATTTGCATTACCCGGTAAAGTAGTAATGCATCATAAGATTCAAAATGAAAACTTGAAGCTAGAAGAATTTATTAGAGAAGCAAAACCAATCGTAAGTAAAATTTTAAAAGAAGAATTGAAAAAGATTAAACTTTCTTAAATTTGGTTTACTACTAGAAGCTATGTTTATAAATGTACAAGAAGAATTATCACCAAGAGGATTCATAACAAAAAACCGAACCATTATGGAAAGTTCAAACATTGATTCAATAATAGAAAATTGTATAGAAGAAATATTAACAAAAATTCAGGAAACACGAAGGAAGAGGATCCGGATGGAGTCTTACAAGTATTGAAGTATTAGATATAAGAGTTCACAAACATGGATATGGACTAATGGGATCTAGTTACATTCCTTTACCAAAAAGAATTGAAAAAATGAAGACAATGAATGTTTTCGTTATGCAATGACAGCTAAATTTGTACCACCACTTCATGTGAATAGACCTAACCAAGAATATGAAAATCAAAGATTTAGATACAATTTTCAAGGAATCACTTATCCTGTATCACTGAAAGATATATCAAAATTTGAGAAGAAAAATCCTGGTACGTCTATCAATGTTTTTGCATTAGATAGTTCAAACAAAGTGTATCCTTTACGTATTGCAAAAGAAGAGCTACCAGATCATACGGATTTACTACTACTAACGCGAGGAGATGTGTCTCACTATGTGTACATAAAGCAATTTGATCGTCTTGTTAATAAGCAGCTTTCTAAAGATCGACACAGAAAGTTAATTTGCAAGAGATGTTTCAATTTTAAACGAGATGGGCTACACTCAAGAGAATGGTTACAAGAGCACAAAAGATTATGTAACAATAATTATGAAGCAAAGATTATTTTACCTTCGGAAAGCAGAGCATTTGTTACATTTGAAAAGGTTCATCATCAGTACCGTATTCCTCTAGTTGTGTATGCGGACTTTGAATCAACACTTGTTCCTGTTGAAGATGAAAATTGTGAAGCTAGAAAAAGTGTCAAGTATCAAATGCACAAACCAAACAGTTTTTGTTTAATGGTTAAATCAACATTATCAGAAGAACATTTAAACAGATATGGATTAACTTCAGAACCTCTAGTATATCGTGGTGAAAATGTAGAAAAAATATTTCTTGATCACTTATATTCAATAGCTGGAAATGCACAAAGATTATATACAAATATTGTACCAATGAAACCGATGGAGGAAGAAGAAGAAATTCAACATGAAAATGCAACTCGATGTTTCTTATGCAAAAATGATTTTACTATTGAGAATTATAAAGTTAAAGATCACGATCACCTCACAGGTTATTACAGGGGTGCTGCTTGTAATAAATGCAACTTAAGCTATCGTTTACCACTATTTATTCCTGTGGTTCTGCATAACCTCAGTGGGTACGATGCTCATTTTATAATACCTGAACTAGGAAGAGACGACGGTAAAATCGATGTGTTAGCTGAAACTTCAGAGAAGTTTATAAGTTTTTCCAAAGAAGTTGGAAACATGAAACTAAGATTCTTGGACTCCTACAGATTTATGCCGTCGAGTTTGTCCAAACTTTCAGAAAATTTAAGGAAACAAGATTTCATCGAAACAAAGAAGATTGTAAATAACGACAAACTGGATTTGGTACTTCGGAAAGGTGTGTTTCCATATGATTACATAGACAGTTTAGAAAGATTTAATGAAACATCACTTCAAAGAAGAATTCAAAAGTAAACTTTATGACATGGACATATCTCAAGAGGACTATGATCATGCATGTAAAGTATGGAACGATTTAGGATTTAGAACATTGGGAGAATATTCAGATTTTTATGTTAAATTGGATGTAACTTTACTATGTGATATAATGGAAGAATTTAGAAATACATGTTTTGCAGCATATGGATTGGACCCTCTCATTCGTACACTTCACCTGGATTAGCATGGCAAGCTATGTTGAAAGAACAAATTGTAAAATACAACTTCTTACTGATATAGATATGGTTATGATGTTAGAGTCAGGAGTTCGAGGGGGATTGACGCAAAGCGTTACACGACATTTCAAGGCGAACAACAAGTATCTGCCCGATTATGATGCATCAAAACCAACAACATTCCTGGGTTATTTTGATGCAAATAACTTATACGGATGGGCAATGTCGAATCCCTTTCCATATGATAATTTTAAATGGATAGATCCAGAATCGATTGGAAACATAATGGATATACCGAAGCATGGTGAAACTGGTTACATTTTTGATGTTAATTTTGAATATCCTGAACATCTTCATGATCAACATTATGATTTACCACTTCTTCCTAAGACTGAAATTTCCCCTACTGGAAGATGGCCAAAATTAATGATGACTTTAACCGACAAGTCTCGATATGTTGGACACTACTGGATGATACAACAAGCTTTAGACTTAGGATTGAGAATTACAAAAATTAATCGAGTACTACAATTTTCTCAATCTTGTTGGTTAAAACCTTACATCGACAACAACACAAGAAGAAGAGCCACCGCTACATCAAGTTTTCAAAAAGATTTTTTCAAATTAATGAATAACGCAATATTTGGCAAGACTTTGGAAAACAAAAGGAAACATAAGGATATCAAATTGGTAACTGATCCAGTAAAATTACAGAAATTGGTGCAACAACCAAACTTTGGTTCATCTATAATTATTAATGAAAATCTAGTTGTTATTTCCATGAACAAGAAGTCAGTTACAATGGATCGTCCTTTGTATCTTGGAATGTCAATCTTGGATATTTCAAAAACACATATGTACGAGTTTCATTATAAGAAGATGGTTAACTATTATGGAAGAGAGAACATTGGTATTGCATATATGGACACGGATGCACTAATTTACTGGATTAAAACAAATGACATGTATGAAGATCTACGCACCTTTATATATAAAGATGATTTCGACTTTTCCGATTATCCTAAGGATCATCCAAATTACGACTATGACAGAAATAAGAAAGTATTGGGAAAATTTAAAGATGAAACAAATGGTGTGCCGATGATGGAAATTGTAGCATTAATGTCCAAACTGTATTCATTTCAACTGTACATAAACGAGAGGAACGAACATCAAGTCACGAAGAAGGCCAAAGGAATAAAAACTTCTTTCCTGAAGAAGAACGTACAGTTTGAACATTATAAAAGATGTTTGTTTGAAAATGTTGAAACAACTGCAACGTTCAACACTATTAGAAGTTATAATCATCAACTTTTTAGTGTCAAACAAACAAAGTGGGCATTAAGCTACAAAGATGACAAGCGTCATATTTTAGAAGATAAAATTAATACTTTACCATTCGGCCACTACTCTCTAAACCCTATCGACCAGTAAACCTATTCTTCGTCCTCTACCTTCTTCCTTTTTCCTTTCCGTAAAGAAGAGGGGACATGGCAAGCCCAATGCCATGTTCCCTCTTTTTTACACTAATATGAAATGGCCTTGACCTATATTCAAACTATATAAATGAGAATAAACTATTCTATGGATCAGTATTTTTACATGCAGTGTACAAGCAACATCTGAAGATGGAAAGTGTGAAGGACAAGATTGTAAATGAACTACATAAACCAGCAAGAAGAAGATTTCCAAGAAGAAGTACAATCATTAAAGGAATGAATGATCTTTATCAAGCTGATCTCATTGAAATGATACCGCACAGTAAATTAAATAAAGGATTTAAATATATTTTAACAATTATAGACTGTTTTACTAAAATAGCTGACGCTTTACCAATGAAGGATAAGACTGGTAAAAGTGTTACAAAAGCTATGGAAACCACAATACAAAGAAATAAATTTAAAATTAAACATCTACAGACCGATGATGAAAAAGAATATTTTAATAAAGACTTTGGAGCTTTGATGAAGAAATATCAAATAAATCATTATTCTACAAATTCTGAAGTTAAAGCTTCAATAATTGAAAGATTCAATAGAACATTAAAAGGTGCGATGTATAAACAATTTTCAAAAAGAGGATCATACGTGTGGTATGACATATTACCACAACTTATAAAAGAGTATAACAACAAATATCATCGTACCATTGGAATGAAACCTATCCAGGTAAATAGTGCTAATGCCAAAATTGTATTACAACGCATTAAAAATAATACAACACCAAAATTGGAAAAATTGCAACCAAAGAAGTTCAAGGTCAACGATAAAGTTCGTATAAGCAAATACAAAGGTGTATTTAGTAAAAGATATCTACCAAATTGGACTAATGAAGTATTTACAATTTATAAAGTGCAACCAACTATACCTGAAACCTATTTATTAAAGGATAACAAGGGTGAATTACTTCAAGGTGGATTTTACGGACACGAATTGTTGAAATCAACAGTCGGTGATGTATATCTTGTCGAGAAGATTTTACAAAGGAAAAATGATATGGTTAAAGTCCGGTGGTTAGGGTTTGATAAAAGTGAAGACTCTTGGATTCCTTCAAAAGACTTAGTATAGTTGTTTAATACCTCATTGTGTGTTTAACCTTTATACAAGATGGAGATTGTACAACAAAAAGACCGATTTAATATCAATAACATTGATGAATTGACAGTTGACAATGATAAGTTAAATCATGGAAAACATGGTGAATTACTACCAAATACGATAAGATGTCTAATAACTGGTCCTTCAAATTGTGGAAAAACTAATGTTGTTTTTAACCTTATAACTAATCCTAAAGGATTGCGTTTTAATAATATATACATTTTTTCAAAATCATTGCAACAACCAAAATATCAATTATTGGATAAAGTACTTGCAAGTGTACCTGAAGTGAATTTTTACAAGTTTAATGCCAGTGAAACAATTATGCAACCAAATGAAGCAAAACCATTTTCTATTTTTATATTTGACGATGTTTCTTGTGAAAATCATGACACAATAAGGAATTATTTTGCTATGGGAAGACATCATAATATTGATAGCATTTATATTGGTCAAACATACAGTAAAATTCCAAAACAACTTATAAGAGACAATGCAAATATGTTGATCATCTTCAAGCAAGATGAAACAAATTTAAAGCATATATATAATGATCATGTAAATGCGGATATGCCATTTGAAAAATTTAAAGAGATGTGTGGCAAAGCATGGAATGAGAAATATAGCTTTCTCGTTATTATGAAGGAAGAAGATATTAAAAATGGTAGATATCGTATAGGGTTGGATAAATTTGTATTTATGCGTTGAACTACCGATGCTACATCTAGTTACATGTTGAACTTCACAGTGTAAACATGGTGAATCAAGAAAAACTATTGAAAGAAATAAAATCACTGAGTGATTCTATTAGGATGAAGAATCGTGCATTGAGGATGGGTTTAAGTGAAAGAGAAGAATTTTTAGAGACTACATTTAAACCTATTACGGAACCTTTAAAACAGATATCAGAAACTATTGGTAAACCTCGTTATGAAGGAGATGTTTTACTACCAGTTTCTAAACAAGAAGTACAAGCATTAAAAAAAGAAGAAGATGATGATTCATATACAAGTGCTAGTGAGCAAGAAGAAACAAAAGAAGAAGAAGAACCAATTGTTGAAAAGGAAGAAGAACAGCCAATACCTGAAGCTGAACAATCTATTCCAAATTTAACTCAATTGAGTAGCGATATATTACAACATGGACCTCTTGGAAGAAAATATATAATGAAAATGCTACATGATATGAAATCAAACCCGAATTTGAGTAGATCACACGTATACGGAGCAAGAATTGATGGGAATGAATTGAAGATTGGCGATTCAAAGCTTGAAATAACACAAGACGATTACATCATTATTGGTGAGCATAGATATAAAGGAACAAAAGGATTATATGAATTAATTTTTAAAAACATACCACTAAGATATTCATCCAAAGATTTAAGTGTTTTTAAGGAGATTCTCCAAAATACTAACGCTCATAAAAGAAACTATGTAAAGGATGCAATGATTAATCGTTCACGTGCAACAAAATATAACATCGTTATAAAAAAGTTGTTTCCTCCACGAAAATTGCCAACATTACGTACTGCACCAGCGGTGAGACAACCACTGAAAAGAAAATCTTTATCACTTATGGATTTATCACTTCTTGAACAACATGGTAAAAAGAGTAAAGGAGATACTTCAACATCTGGTAAAGGATTGATGAAAAATCTATACAATACGAATGTGATTTACTACAACGATATCAATAAATTGGTTGATAGAATGAGACTATTGCATGAAGCCATGGAAGCCGGTCATACAGGTTTGAATAATGAATGGGTGGCTCTAGTTGATGAACTTAGGAATCGCGGTATAGTCGTATAATTGTCCGTGGATATAAAAGAGGTGCAAGCATAAGACGTATCAGTTCTAACATGAGCGTCGACAAGTTCGGACGGTACTCCGCTTTAGGAGTGCAAGTTGGAGAAGACAGAAAAAGAAGTGGATTACCGCAAACACCTGAAGGTGACTATAGCATAAGTAATAAACGTTTAAAACTAGTTAAAGATCCAGAAGAAGATACTGATGGAGCAAATTTGAAGACAGTAAAAGAAGCTACTTCAACATCATTAAAATTACATAAGAATACTTACGATGTTAAATCACATAGATTAATTAATGTTGGTAAACCAACTGAAGGTTCTGATGCAATTACTAAAGAGTACTTATCATCTGAACTTTCAAATACTTTAAAATTGCAATGGGGTAACAACTTAAAAGATGGACAAACATATGATGCTGGAAATTATAGAATAACCAACGTGGGAAATCCCAAAAATGATAAAGATTCAGTTAATAAAGAATATTTACATTCTATAATACCGGAAAAAACTAAACATGGATATTCTTTTTATAAATTTATTATAAATGACATTGGATACCCAAAGGAAGACGGCGATGCTGTAAACCTGAAATATATCAAGGACAACTGTATTTTACAAGATGGTGATGAAATCGATTGTCATGGGAAAGTGTTGTCAAATGTAAAGTTCGGTTCTCAACCAAAAGATGCTGTTACTATGGAACAATTATCTAAAGAATTAAAAAAGGAAACATCCAATTTTGTAAAACATGAAGATGCCGTGTTAAAGCGGGGAGATAAATTTATACATGGAAATGAAAAGTTTAATTTAATGCAAGGAAATAATGATGAATGGGATGCAGGACATAAAACAATAACAAATGGAAGATTTGGTATAAAAGATACAGATGTACCTCTAATGGTGCAAACATTAATTGCGAGTGGTGGTACATTAGGTACATACAATGGTCGTAATAGAAGAATAAAAGATATTTATCCTGGTTACGAAGAAAATGATTGTGTTACAATGAAACAAACAATAACTTGGGATAAACACTTTGGGACCCAATATGATGCAAAGATGAAGAAAATAATTAATATTTTACCAGGTGAAGATTCAAATGATGCTGCTACTATTGGACAAGTCATAAAAACATCAAAAAGTGATTCAACAGCTTACACATGTAATGATAAACGTATTATGCAATTACATGATCCTCAACATCCAAAAGATGCTGTAACTTTAGATTGTTTAATAAGAATAGTGGGTAATTTACTTATTGATACCCACAATCATATAGCTAGTACAACGAATCATGTGGTGATTCAACCCGATGAACGAGAAGCTTGGATTAAAAATAGAATCATAAATCAGTATATAATTAATTTGAATAACTAAGTCTTTAAATATAAAAGATTTTGCACAAGTTATTCATTTATGTAAAGTATCTCGTGGAGTAAACACACCAGTTATATAAGACAACATAATGAAGACCGTATCGCTCAGTCATCGTCAAGACAGCGGCAAGAGAGGACGTGGTATAACATCAGCTGCATTATCCCTGCTCAGACGGATTCCAGTTGGTGCTGTTGTAAATCGAACGATAGACGCTTTACCATACGAATTACATCTGCCCGGAGGTTATCAATATTGTGGACCTGGAACTAAGTTGGCAAAACGTTTAGCAAGAGGAGATCCTGGAATTAATAAATTAGATCAAGCTTGCAAAGAACACGATATAGCATATTCAAAGTATAAAGATTCAACAAATAGATCAATAGCAGATAAAATTCTAGCGGAGAAAGCTTGGCAAAGAGTAAAATCAAGTGACGCAAATATTGCAGAAAAAGCAGCAGCTTGGGCAGTAACTACAGCCATGAAGACAAAAGCAAAGTTAGGTGGTGGAAGACGTCGCAGAGGAAGACCTGCAAAGAGAGGCGCTCCCAAAAGAGGTGGAAACATTAAAAAAGGACGTCGTAGAACTCATAAGGCAAGTGTAAAGAAGACTTCTGTTTGGCAAATGGTAAAAAACGGAGCAGGTTTATACCTAAGACCATACCGTGTGTACTAAATAAGAAGAATCAATTGATAATTCCAAATAAAGCCTTAACAAATCATCAGTTAAATGATTATGTAAAATGTTTGAAAATACCATTCTTTCGAGGAGTTTTTATGAAAGATGCATTACCAACTAAAATATGGAAAAATGAAACTGGAATAGTAAATTTGGATTCCACCTATGGTCCAGGCACTCATTGGGTATGCTATAAAAAACTCGGACAAACCATTTACTACTTTGACAGTTTTGGCAATCTACCACCGCCAAAAGAACTGCAACATTATTTTCGAAACTCCAAAAACATTTTTTACAATTACAAAAGAGAACAACCTAACAATACTGAAATATGTGGGCATTTATGTTTGGAGTTTCTAGCGAAGAGTGTCAGTCAGCTTTAAGATGTCATCGTATACAGTGTCACTGAGTGGAAATTCATCCACATTAAAAAGTACGCTGTTCCCAGCATTGCGTCTATCCAAGGAAAGATTATGGGAAGCGGCATTACTTGATTTGACTACCTACAATTCAATTCCTAATGTTACAGAAGGAAAAAACAATTTACTACATTATTATGAAACTAAGGATGCTGCAGGAAAATACTCAGAATTGAAAATAATTACATTTCCTACTGGAGCATATGAAATTGATGACATAAACCAATTATTACAGAAACAACTCGGAGAAGACAATATCACCGTTAAAGGAAACAATAATACTTTAAAAGCAGAAATAACTTCGAAATATTATATTGATGTCAGCTTGGAACAGTCGATTGGCAGTTTACTTGGATTTACAGATACAAAAAAGAAAATCTTAACTCCTGGAACTACTCATTCGGGTGATTCAACTGTAACAATATTGAAAGTAAATAGTATTGATGTCACGTGCAACATTATACACGGATCGTATAGAGATGGAGTTAATCAACATATTTTACATACATTTTATCCAACAGTGGCTCCCGGTTTTAAAATTGTTGAGAAGCCACAAAACTTGATATACCTACCGTTAAACACCAGTTTCATTTCAGACATCGTACTGAACATATTGGATCAAGACGGTCATAGTGTTGACTTTAGAGGAGAAACAATTACTATACGGATACACATCAGAGCAGCAACATAAAAGTCAACATGGGATTATCATTTAAACCGCAACGGAAGAGTCGGGAGCTCAGTAGCTCCTCGACATTGGAAGAGTTAACATCGGAAAACATTCGTTTTCTACAGAAGATTGGATTGAAACTTAACAGCGATGGATATCCTGGATATATCTCAAGGACCAACGTTCGACGAAACACTATGGGAGAAGGAATATCACACGCACAACCCTTACACTTCATCAAAATTAAACAATAACGATGAAATAAGGATCCCCATTCAACAACAAGATATTTACACTTTGCCGTGTGAAAGTTACTTGTACATCGAAGGACGGGTATTAAAATTGGATGGAAAAACTGCTTCAACAGTTCCTTTTATAAATAACCCGATGGCATATCTTTTTGATGAAATAAGATATGAAATATCAGGGGTGACGGTTGATTCAACAAAAAAGGTTGGTTTAACAACGACATTGAAAGGATTAACATCATTAACACCGCATGAGAAGAATTCAATAGTCACTGCCGGATGGGTTGCCCCCGATAAAGACACTATAACACCAGCTTCCAACGGTCACTTTGATTTTCATGTACCTTTACGATTGCTTTTGGGATTCGCTGAAGATTACAAACGGGTAATAATAAATGTCAAACAAGAATTAGTATTACTCAGATCTTCAACTAATAAGGACTTAATACTTGCAGACCCTGCAACTACGGAAGATAAACTGGAATGGCAACTACAGTTGGATAAAGTTGTTTGGAGAGTACCTCATGTAAGATTGGCCGATGAACATAGAATCCTATTATTGAGAAAGTTAAAATCTGACCGTGATATTGTGATGCCATTCCGAAGTTGGGAATTTCATGAATACCCTACACTACCTCAGACAGAAAGACAAACATGGACCGTCAAGACATCAACTTACTTGGAACGAGCAAGGTACATAATACTCGGTTTTCAAACTAAGCGAAAAGATGTTATCACTGCAAATGCTGGTCAATTTGATCACTGTAAAATAAAGAATTGTAAAGTTTTCCTAAACTCTCAATTCTTTCCCTATGACAATTTGAATGTCATGTTCAGCAAAAAACGTTTTTCCATTTTATACGATATGTATGCAAGATTTCAATCGTCATATTATGGAAAGACTAATACACCACTATTATCACCTGACCAGTATTATTCCAAGGCTCCAATAATTGTAATCGATTGTTCAAAACAAAATGAATCGGTAAAATCATCAAGTGTGGATATAAAAATTGAAATGGAATTTGAAGAACCAGTAGCGGATGGAACTTCGGCATACTGTCTAATTCTACATGATAAAATAGTTACTTACACACCGCTGACCGGAATTGTGAAGAATGTACTTTAAGAAGAATTGTATAACAACTGCAAATTTTTGAGGTTAGAATTATCTGCTTTAATTTTTGAGGTTAGAATTTCATTTGTGAAAGACAAGTTGAAAACAAACAATTATGTAATTGTATAAATTTCAAGGATTTTACGAAAAATATAAAAGCGAGAAAATAATTAGTAGAAACTTCATTCTATCTTCAACCGTCGTATGGGAAACATCATTCGCAAGATGAATTCTACTAACGGAGAAGAAAATACACCTCTAATGGATGATAATAGTTCAGATATAGAAAAACAAGTTGAACGAGAAATGGACGAGTTCCTAAAATTCAACAAACATAAGAAGAGAGAAGAAGAAAAAGCTGAAAAAGAAGTAAAAAGGAAGAAGGTTGAAGTTAACATTACAACCAATATTTTAACAGAAGTATTTCTTCGGATTATCTACCCAATTTCTTCATGCATGACAAAAAGTATATCAGTTGGAATTTTAAAATCAATGGATTATTCACCAATTGTTATTTTAAATCATGGAAACAAAATGGTTACTTTCAGTGAAACTACTTGGGAATCTCTCATGAAACATTTACATCTTTTGGAGTGCTATTTAAGTAACAACACATTTGGAAGAAGAACAAGATTAAGTTTATTGGAATCAAATATTGAAGTTGATATAGTAAAACATCGTGGAGGACAAATTGTTCGCTTCAGAGATTTAACTACACATAATGTTAAATTATATTTCACTAAAGAAGAATTTTACACTTTAAGTTGTACTACCGGTCCCGTCACCAGATATTTGAAACAACTAATATTTTCAAGTGCAATAATTAAAGACTATCTAATTGATACATTGGACAAAAAACCTTTTGTTCCAATTTTATACGGTCCCGTGGATACTTCAATCTTTAATAGAATACCTCAAGAAGTTGAAATGTGGAGACAATTAAACAACTATCACACCAATTTTAATATTGATGAAGTGGCACAAGAAGTGAAAGAAGAAGAAGAACAATCTTGTCTGTTATAAACATCGGCTCATTCAATTTTTAAGTCAGTTGTTAGTAAGACTTCATCATGAATAAACGGGTTTCGTTTTCTAATGCGCCACATATAATGGAAGTTAAAAGAGGTATAATTGAATTTCAAGCTTTTCGAGGAAATGATAGTAATTTTATTATTAAAGAATTAGTAATCTTGGACATGAACACATCAGTAGTTTATCATTATTTGTTTAAACCTCCAGTACCATTTAATAGACTAACAACTAAAGCGAAAGTTACAAACAAATGGTTGAACAAACATTTTCATAACTTAAGATGGGATGAAGGTTTCATTAATTATAACATGATGCCGCACATTATGAATCATTATTGCAAAGAGTTTAAAATTATCTACACAAGGGGATTGGAAAAAGCAAATTGGATACAATCATTTACAAGCAACGAAGTGATTAATGCAATTATTGATAAAGATTTCCAATGCTACTTCAACGAACTTTGTATTTCATCAAAAAGTTTTAAACATCGAAGGTCACAGTGCGCTTTAAAGAATGCCTACCGCTTGAATAATTTCCTTCAACAAACTGGTGGGGGTAGTGTCAGTGGTGGGGGTAGTGTCGATTATAAAAGTGAGAGCGCTACCATGACACAGCATGAGTATTACTCAAACCTCCGAAGAGACAACATCTCCGACGGACATTCTTATTAACAAGAAGATTAACAACAACATCAAGATGGCATCACAGAACTTACTTCAAAGTTTAGTTGATCAGTTCAACGCTCATTCTAAATCATCAATTCTACCTACGAAGAAATGTTCTGAACTAAAAGAAGAAAAACACTACATCATTCATACGATTAAGAAAATGGAAACTTCAGTAGGTGATGATATTAATTGCACATTGAGCGAGGCTCCATATACAGTTGGTGATGAACCAAAATTTCAGATCTTCCTACCAAGACGCTTTGTACAACTTCTTCAAAATGAAGATCTTCGTGTAGTTCAACCCGGCGCACTCTATTTGGTTTCGCACGGACCAAGTGGAAACAACTCAACTGAACTAACTATTCATGTAACACCTACTACTGATTAGTTTGTACATAACATTGTAACTATTTGTTTGTAATTGTTTTTCAATAAATATGATATAAAGAAAAAACAAAAAAATTAAAAGAAGCAACATATTGTGATGTCTTTGTACATTACAATATGTTGCTTTTTTTAAAAATTCCACTGGATGACCTTGACCCACTTTTGTGTGATTATAAAAGCGAAAATCTACTTGTAAAATTCATCAGTCTACGACTACCTTTCGTACCGTACACATCTCGCTCACTCTATCGCTTAATATAAAAACTAAAAGATGTCTCTCAAAGTCAAGTGTGCATCTTATGATACCAACACCATTACAACTTTTGAACAACTCGAAGATTTAACCAACGAAATGCGAGTTTTACTTACCGGTGGTTATCACTTAACTGTTGATGTTAGTGCTACTAATACAAGGATGTTCACTAAAACAAAATATTGCGATGATGAAATATTTATTTCTACACAACCTACAACTTCTTCATCGCCAACTGGTCAACATAACATCAAGTTCCAAAAGTATTACCAATGTTGAATAACTTTTGACAGACAAAACTACAACTAAAGAATCACATGATCAATATGAGTTAATAAAAAGGATGTGATACTTGTATAAATAATCATTTGCTTCTCAGCTCTCACCACGACAAGACCTATTTAAGAAAATGTTGTACAGAATGATGATTCAACTTGATGGAAAAATCTATGGAAAAGACTACAACACCGTTGAACAAATGACCCAAGATTTAGATGTATTAACTAAAGAAGGATATCAAGCTAAATTAATTTTAAAATTTCCTGAAGTACATCCATTATCAACAGAAGAACTTGTTGCTATGGCTAAGGCGGAGAGAGAGAAAAAGTCTGAAGAAAACAAAGAGAAACAAACTTCCTAAATTTTAATAATCCTTACACTTGTAAGGTATAATTTTTTAAAACTCCATTTGGATGACCTTGAAATTACCCCCACCACTTTTCACAGTACATAAAACTCACTATTCAACACTATACACTCTTATTCTTTCACTGGACTCCGCAGCGTCAACATGGAAGAGCAAAAATACAAGTACAAACCTCGTTACTGTTGTGAACAACAGTGTACAGATTTAGGACCAATGATGGTGGATGGGTTAGCTTGTACTAAATGTGAATTCTTCGGATCTTGTTATTGCAAATGCAAAACAAAACAACTACCACCACCGGAATTGCGAACTTTCAAATTTTACAAATCAAGATATTTTCATACATGTTGTCCTCAAAGATGTTTCAAATTTCACCCTCTAGATCTTGCTCATTGTCAACGCACCAATTCTCATCAAGATGATTTTTGTACACATATGATAAAAAGATGTAAATACAGATCAGATTGGTATTCCGATCCTGTAGAACCATCAAATGTGTAATTTCAGTTTTACACTCTTTTTTAAAACTTCATTTGGATGACCTTGAGATTTCCCCCACCACTAGTTCTAATTTTTATATAATATTAAATCATTCCACTTCCAACACTCTAACTAACAACATGGAAAACAAATTTATCAAGTTTGAACATATAATAACTGACAGGGAGGAGATGGAAGAATTGTTTCAAAACTTACTTTCTATCATTGACGAATATCCTATAAGATGGTTCAGAATTGTAGTTCAATATTTAAATCCTGGTGAATTGTTTTCTTCATCGAGTGAAGAGGATGAAACAACTACTTCGGTTCAAATAATTGAATTAAAAGACAAAGAAGAAGAACTAAACATTTTATTCAATCATAAGCTTAAGGTTCCCCATATAAAAGCCCCCTCCCTAGACAGCCCCCCTCCCTAGACGCCTGCTCAAGGTCGCCATTATATAAGCCCCCTCCCTATGTGCCGATCCTCATTCCATCCCCGACTCTTCAACGATGAACAACTCTCCTTTGGCCCGAATGAATTCTAGTTTTGAAATAAACTCTAAAGAAGAGTTACAAAACATTTTTAATATTTTACAAGAACTTGTAGATAATTTTACAACCATCAAAATGAATTTGGAAATAACATACGATTGTCCTATTTGTGATAAAGTTGAAAGTTCGGACGAAGACAGTTTACTAAATCTAACTCCTGCACCATCTAACACTACTGATGGTAATAACAAAGAGCAAAATATTTCCCCCACCACTTCTTTATAATTCTTCGCTCCCCCCACCACTTCTTTATTTAACTAACATTTCTCGCTTTCACTTCTCATTCCGTCTTCGACTTTTCAACTATCAACATCACTTGTTTTAAAATTTCAAACACTAACACAATCACGATGGATATAATGGATGAAGTTCCCTTCATAACTAGAATGGAAGAGGATAAATTGAAATTGGAAATTAAACGATTGGAAATGGAACGGGAAAACCAACTCGAAATGTTACGTTTGTTCAAGCTTTTCAAATACATCATCTGGGGACTCTGCGTTTACCTTCTCATCGTCGTTGGTGTTTGCATTTACAACTCTGTAGTTCATCACAAAAGTTCAACTTGTTTAAACTCTGCTGTTGCACATTAATTGTATGTTCACAAATAAAATTCAAAAGTTACTTCAACCTATCCCACTATCACCAACTAGTTCAACTTTGAACTATTTCTGGTGGTAGTTGGATAGGCTTTTTTAAAACTTACTCTGGATGACCTTGACATACTTTCCAGGCCCCCAGTTATAACTGTTGAATTTCAGTTTTGATCTTACTCTTAATTTTTGTTCAACTTTTAGAGTTTAGTTAACACAGTTGAATTTTACTTTTCAACTAACTCTTAATTCATGCCCAATTCTACTTCAAATTCAGGGCATATGCTCTCGCCATCTGCACCCTGCAGCTGCCCTGGCAGCTGACACCATCTGACCCCTGCAGCTGCCCTGGCAGCTGACGTCACTTCCGGTTTAGAAGTGGCTTTTTCCCTCTACTTACTTAACTTACTTTTCATATAACAAAGACAAGTTCAAGAGCACCGGAAGCAGTGACAAATATCCTTTTCTGCAATACTGATCACTACCATTCATAACCAGTGCTGCGTAATTCACTATGTTATCAAATATTGTAATATTTAATACTATCATTCGATAACAAGTCAAATTTTGAGCAATGCTACTTTAACATAAAGTATTAAGGGTTTAGGTTTAGGAAATTCATGAAACTTAGTTTTTCGGGTGAATCTGATTAATTAACTGTAATTAAAAACATATACCATGAATCAATCAATTCTTATTAAACCTAATTCTTATCCAGGGCACAATGGACCAGTTTTTTGTATATGGCCAGGTGAGGGGGGAAGGGAGGGTACATATTCGGAACTGTCCCAGTTTCCTCTGTGAATGATTTGGCCACCCTGGTGTAGGATGATTGTGGCGCGATCTTGTAGTCTTGTTACTGACTAAGGCCGACATTCTCCTTAGACAGGACTGTTAATTCATAGCCCAACAGCCAATGGTATCTAGGGACACAGTTTAATGTGGGATTCGAACCACAATTTTGACCTCATATACGAATTGGTCTAATTATGAGGATGGTCCTTATGGATGAACTAGTATTCACTAGTGCGGACATTAATCCCCACTAGGGAATATTGCATCCACAAGCCATCGCTTATAACTATCCACATGCTTGCCTATTGTATATGGATATCACCTTTGATGAAAGGTATTACATAACTGTTTCACTTTGCTTACATTAATAAAACCGTTCAATTAGGCCTGCATGTCTACTGGAGTATGCAAAATAAGCTTTCCTCAGCCGATGCGAACGTCTGTGATACAATTCCAAAAAAATATTGCTTTTGAGTTTCAGTTTGAGAAAAATGAAAAAAAAACATGCCATACTTTTGAGTTTAAGGACCCCACCGAAAAGTGGTTTTCGGTAGAGGTCATGATTATGTTCATGGGCAAACGAACCTTTCTTAACCCTCTAATGGCTATATGGTAGTGTCCTATGTGCCCAAAAATTGGTGGCTGTTTTGTGGCGAACCTTAATTTATAGATACATTCATTGTCAACAGAAAACTTATTTAATCGTTAGAATGTTTCAATTTAGCATGAACAGAGCTCAATTATTTACATACCCGTATTATTAGGCAGGCATGTTTATTTTTCTCCTATATTTTCTCAGCTTGTGTGCACCGTAGGAGAAATACGCCCATACTGCTATAGAAAGGTATAGTGTAGTGCAGATAAGCGCGGACAACCATTTTTATTCACATCGGTCCGCAGGGCTACGCTCTACAGGCTTCAAAGCTACAATGTGATATAAATATGTTACCGTATAGTTAATAATACCGGGTGTTCACAAAGTCCTGCATTGATTTCATAGATTTGCAGTACGGACACAAAATTGTATAAATACACGCATCTTAAATTTATTTGTTTCCAAGGGAATTCAATCAATTTGTTTTCTCATTGATTTGTTAATGGCTTCACTTAAGTGATTGACAACAACGCAGTTGACTTAAAAGGCACAGAAAAATCAGATTGTGATGGCCCGACTAAATTGCCACATCGTTCACCACACTGGTTTTCTTTAGGTCTTAAAATCCGATAGAATAATAAATGCAGTAACGTGCATTACTCAGGAAATATTTACAAAAATCTAATAAAACGTTGTTTAAGGCCTATTTTCTACGAGCGTCTTTGTCGCGTCTATATCGCGCATAATTGGAACCACAGCGAGTGAATGGTTGGTTCTCTACGGGCGTTTTGGTCGTGACACAGGCCGAAAGCACCCAATCGTAAAGGTACATGAAAATCAAAGTGGCCGTTGGAATCTGGTGTTATAGTGTCTTTATCGGGGGCAACCCAACTGGCAGTGACTATTGAATTCTTTTCATGCGGTGTTAATGATGTTAATCCTTTCAGTGTCGTTGTTATACCAACTTTTTTGATGAATCAACCGTTACTCCTAATATTTCATATTTTATTTCGTCAAAAAGATATGCCATCGAGTTATTTATAAAAGGAACCGATGAACTGGTTTTTCCATCTAATTTTAATATACTTGTCCTTCGATATACAAGTAACTTTCACATGGTAACGTGCAAATATCTTGTTGTTGAATAGGAATCCTTATTTCATCGTTATTGTTTAATTTTGATGAAGTGTAAGGGTTGTGAGTGTGATATTCCTTATCCCATAGTGTTTCGTCGAACGTCGGTCCTTGAGATATATCCAGGATATCCATCGTTGGTAAGTTTCAATCCGACATCCAGTAGAAAACGAATGTTGTTCGGTGTTAACTCGTCCAATTTTGAGGAGATACTGAGCTCCCAACTCTTCCGTTGCGGTTTAAATGATAATCCCATGTTGACTTTATGTTGCTGCTCTGATGTGTAACAGTATAGTTATCGTTTCTCCTCTAAAGTCAACACTAATACCGTCCTGATCCAATATGTTCAGTACGATGTCCGTCTATGATTGTCAACAGTCTATAATTGTCAAAATATATTTGAATCCTTTATTTAATTTACTTTGAGGTATAATTTCTATGAGATCAGCTTGGTAAAGATCATTCATTCCTTTAATAATTGTACTTCTTCTAGGAAATCTTCTTCTTGCCGGCTTATGAAGTTCATTTACAATCTTGTTCTTTACACTTTCCATCATCAGTTGTTGCATCCACAGCGCTTGTAAAAATACTGATCCATAGAATGGTTTATTCCCTTTTATATTGTTAGAATATAGGTCAAGGCCATATAATTATTTTATAAAAAAGAGGGAACATGGCATCGGGCTTGCCATGTCCCGTCTTCTATTCGGAAAGTAAAAAGGAAGAAGGTAGAGGACGAAGAATAGGTTTACTGGTCGATGGGGTTAAGGGAATAGTGGCCGAACGGTAGAGTCTTGATTTTATCTTAAAAAATGTGGCGCTTGTCGTCTTTGTAGCTTAATGCCCACTTTGTTTGTTTGACCAAAAAGTTGATGGTTGTAACTGCTAATAGTGTTGAATGTTGCAGATGTTTCAACATTTTCAAACAAACATCTTTTATAATGTTCAAACGACGTTCTTCTTTGAGTAAGAGGTTTTAATACCTTTGGCTTTCTTCGTGACTTGGTGTTCATTCCTTTCATTCATGCACAGTTGAAATAAATATAGTTTGGACATTAATACTACAATTTCATCATCGGCACACCGTTTGTTTCATCTTTAAATTTTCCTAATACTGTACCTTTTTGTTTCCGTCGTTGTCGTAATTTGGATGTCCTTTTGGATAATCGGAAAAATCGAAATCATCTTTATCAAAGGTGCGTAGATCTTCATACATGTCATTTAACCCTACATCTTAACCATAGCGACGGCATTGTTGTCTACCATGATAACACGTTATCAGCGTTCTGCTCCCAACTTCTCCTGGGCGGAGTGGCCACGATCTTGTTACTGACTTTCACTTGGGCAGATAATACTTTCCAGTTTTTGGCCGTATACAGGAGTCCTAATTAAAATATATTGCACTTTTTAGAGAGGTTAAGTAACTTGCATGAAAAACAATAATTATTATAATTCATTTATTTTAGCTGGGGACATTAACTGTAATATTGTGAATGCCGAGATTTAAAAATGAAGGGTGCCGATTTCAAACCAAAACTCCCACCAATTTTGCGAAAATATCTTCTGGAATAGGAAGTGGATAAAATTCATTTTGTATAACTTTTTGTATAACCAGATTTAAAGTTATTTTAAAATCCCCACACAACCTAACCGTATCATTTGGTTTTGCTGCACATACGCAACTGGTCACCCAAAGACTATTAGTCAATGGATATGCTATTCCTTGTTCTATTAACTTATTAAGTTCCTCCTCTACAGGACCCCTCATAGCATAGGGTACAGGCCTGGCCTTACAAAACTTAGGTGTTGCATCTGGCTGTATTGCAATGTTAACACTCATGTGTGTTATTAATCACTAGTCCAGTTTTAAAAACATCTGAGTACTTTTGTTTTACATCCTGTATTAACTTGGCCTAAGTAAGTCTACAACAATTGATTTACCATAAATAACTGCTGTGACCCTGGCCCTAATGTTTTGTTTTTTTCAGAGCCGGCCTTAGCCTGTGCGGGGCCCAGTGCAAACCTCCAATGCGGGGCTCCCCAAAACTACCCCCTCCCCTCCCATGCAAAATTGTTTTCTATCTTTCCAAAGCCCAAATGTAATCCATCATTTAAAAATGAAATAATTACACAAGGCTTACAATAATTATTGTGACTAAAATATTTATCAGTTTTGTGATGTCGACTTTCATTAACTTGTAGCACAAGATGAAAATATAATTTTAAACTGAACCTATAAAATTATTGTTTGGATTGAACATTAGAATTTGAAAATAGAAAAAGAAGTAACATATGTGATTATTTTGTAAACTGACAATAAAAATGAAGTTTATACTGGCAATAAATTCGTATAGTATTGTCCTTATAATTTCAAATTAAATAGATTATAAAAAACGAGCGTTATAAACTGTATACAAATTTCGAAATTTGCAATGCTGTCAACACGTTACGTACAAGTTGTACGGGAAATGGAAAGAGTGCGAAGGAAGTTAGACAGAATGTAAACAACATGTGACGTACACCATGTCATGTGATCATCAGTACTACCAACCTACAAAATACGTACATCTAAATTTCTTTTTTTTCTTAAAAATTACATTACACTCGACTAGACGACTAGTAGTAATGATGTACATTACATCAAATAACAAAATTTAGCAAATTACCGTCTGCCGGCGCGGCGGGTTACCATTTGTTAGAGTTCGAACATATTCTATAATCTAAATTCTAACCTAAGAGACCTTAAGACGTACCTATAAATTGATTGGTGTTTTTTTAAGCATAGGAACTCTTTTACAAACTAGTGGTGCCAAATGCAAATTTATGCAATAAAAATTACCTTAGCTAGGTTAGTTAAAAAAAGTCATGTTTTGACGTTTCAAACGTTTTGGCTATTTGGATTTATGTTTCACTAAAAATTTACGAATATTATAAGAGTTATTACGTTGTAACATAAATACATAACGGTCATATCTTATTATATATAAGATAATTCATTAAAATTACACCTTCTTTCCCCACTGGGAAAGCTGCTACAAAACAAAGGATACTAAAACAAATAAATATTAATACTACAATAATTTTGAATATGATGTTCATGATGAATATAAATGGTTCCGTAAGATAGATATAGAGTGTTTTACCGCCACAATTGAAATTTTGGTTAGGATATCCCTATTTAATTGAAATTTCTTTCAAAACACACATAAAAAATTTGGAATAGTGCCTCTGGATCCAATAAGCAAACCAATGACTTCTACTTTCTTTAGTTTGTATTTGTCTTGAATGAAAGGAATGGTTGCCTCATATATTTTTTTCTTTTCTTCATTTACTTCTTCTGGCTGTTCTTTATTAATTTCAAATCTTACGGTAGGGTCAAGAATATAGCCCGTATGTTTAGCTTCATCAATAACTAAAATATCGCATCTTCTACTTGATCCGTTCACTGCAATGCAGGACACTTCTTCGTATACACAATATTTAAGTTCTCTGAAGGCTTCGGCTATTATTTTTCTTATTTCGTGGTGTCTATTGTTTCGCAGGAGTTCTCCGAATGGGCAGAATCCAAGGATATGTGGCAAAGATTCATAAATGTAAGTCTCAGTGCTGGAGCATCTCCTGCACTGGGTGCCATCCTTGGACCTGCCCGGATTCGATCTCACTGGAGCCACGTCCCCTATCATCTTCAAGGCTTCCTTATACTCTGCTGAAGTCAATCCTTCCATTTTATGTAATGCCATATTGGGAGGACTATATTCTTTGAAAAGAATCACTCCCCGTCCTTTATAAGGCAGTAAACACCATTTATCATATTCTCTTTTTTGTAATTCACGTCTTACATGTTTTGTAGATTTAAATATTGTGGAATCTTCAATCTGTAGATTTCTGTAACAAATGTCCTTTTCTGCATCAAAATTCCTAAACATATTAACGTATACATTGTTGCATTTCTCTAATACATTACAAATGTTGATAAGCTGTGATGGAGCCTCCCACAGAGCCTTGATTAATCCCAATCCTTTGCAGTCTTTTGGGGAATATAACATTACGTTAGGAATATCAGATGGTAAGTCAAGTATTTCTTTTACTGATTATCTAATAACTATGTCAATGTCGTTAAGAAATGACTTATTTAATTTTGATAAAGGAGCTGTTTGGAATGGATAGATAAGAGAGGGCCAAATGTAATGATTAAGTATATAAAGCTTTTGGTGAGGTTGCAAGTATGGGGATGACGTTAAATTTTGAATATTATTTGTTAACGATTTAATAACTTTAGGTTGATCCAATACAATTTTATCTTCAAAGTTAACTCCAAGATATTTGATTTTGTCTCCCTTGGCTAGTGACTGTAATTTAATGCCATCCAAATCAAATTCTTGTTGATGTAACTTTCCATTCCTTACATTTATTATATTGGTCTTATTTAAATTTAGTTGTAGTCCAATTTCATTGAAGAGGTGCTTAGTTTTTTCATATAATAATAAAGCTGATTCACAGTCTTTCCCAATCGGAACAGTATCGTCGGCAAATCCGAGTATGCTTATTGCTCGAACTGTTTCATCAATTTTATAGCCATATTCTTCAGCAATGGATTCATTTGATATTTCGTCTAAAATGTGATCAATACTGAGGTTAAAGAGTGTAGGTGACAATGGTGCACCTTGCAAAACCCCACGATTTATAATAATTGGCTTTGTTTTGCCTTTGCCTTTAATGGTCTCAATCTGAGTCTTATTCCCTCTCTGTAACTGCATTATGTTTTCAACTAAAGAGGTTGGAATATGTAAAGATTTTAGAGTTGACAATACATGATCGTGGCTAACATTATCATAAGCCTTTTCTATGTCTAGAAACAAAATGCAACAGTCGTCTTTTTTCTCTTTACTAGTATTCAGTATATGATTTAATATGTTGGCATTTACGTGAGTACCTGGCAAAGTTGTAAATCCAGTTTGAAATTCGTTGAATTCTATGTACTCTTTAAGTCTTGCATCTATTATCTTTTCATATACTCTTCGCAGTAATGAACATATGGATATAGGGCGCCAATTAGCTATGTCATTTAGGTTACCACCTTTGTTTAATAAAACTGTTCTTGCATTCTTTAGAACACCTGGTACAATATTTTCTTTATGCATTTTATTAAAAATATGCATCAGAATTTTGGGGACTAAATTATTTTTTATACTTCTCAAAATTACATGATCTGGACCAGGGGCAGTATCAGGTTTAATTTTGTGTATAACATGTTTGACCTCTTCTTCAGTTATTGATGAATTATATTCCTCATTTAAATGTTTTATGAATTCTTTATCAGGTATATTGTAATTATTACGTGTATATTCATTGGGATTTGAAAAACGATCACTAAATTTTGAAAATAAATCATTAAGTTCTATTTCACAACCTTTACTTACCCCATTTAGAATTTTTCTAACAGCTTTCCTTCTTTGGTTGTAATATTCAAATTGAATAAGCTCATAATTGAATTTTTCCTTTCTTCTTCGACGTTCAGCTTTACTTTTTCTCTCAGGGTTACTTGTTTCTTTATATTTCCTATTACCCTTTACTAATTTATTTTTTTCCTTAAATTATAGAACTTCCTTGCAGGATGTTTTGGCCCAGGCAAATGATCTATGGATTCTGACAGAAAGGTTAAAAATTCATGAACCTTCAAAGAGAATTGTATTTCATCAATATTTTCTTTAGAAAAAAAATGTCAACCATTCTTTGTACTTTCCATCCAATAAATCTTTATATTCTGTAGTTTCATCAATTGTTTCAGTTACTGCTTCAACAGCTTCACATGTCTGGTCAATCTTATTAGTTTTTCTGTTGCTTTTATTGCATGATATATATTTATCTCTAATTCTTTGTCGGAAGACGTCAGGATGTGACTTTGTAACATGCAATTTTAACCCTTGAGCAGAATTAAAAATTTTCCCGCATATTTTACAAACTGGTGTGGTTTTCTGTGTTTGATTTCCAGTAGACACATCTTTAGTTGATTTTTCAAGCAGAGTTCTTGTGACATCGTCATCATCATTGTCACTGTAATCTTCTTTAATAGTAAAAAACGGTCTAACGTATCTTGGAATTAGGTTATTCGGTATTACGATTCCATCAATGGTTGGTTTCGATGGTCCAGGTAAGGGGCTTGTTGTTTTATCTATGATATGCCTTTTATTTGTAAAGATTGAAGACAAATTACTTTCTTCCTTGTTGTGTGCTCTTTTACTTTTTAAAGGATTGTTTACCCTAGATACAGTCTGAGTTTCATTCTGTTTCATATTGTTCATATTTATGACTTGCCTTGATGTGAGAGTTTAGTCTTTTAAATGTTTTGTGGCAAATAGGGCATCTACATTTATTCTTTGAGACTTCTCCGCTTATTATTTCAGAACTAGGCCCTGGGTTGCTTTCAATATCTCCTGCTAGTATCAGGAGGATCAAAAGAAAAGCAAACCTACATTCAGATGGATATAACACATCTTTTGTTGACGAGATCATTTTAGATTTCTTTCTGGAAAGACTATTTCTTCTCAACCAAGTTAGGTTGGTGTGATAGCTATATAATGCTATGTTCAATGATTTCACACAAACACTCAAAGTTTTGCCATCATCATCATAAGCCAAATTGAATCTTAATGGAATTGAAAAAGCAGCAATAATAAGTAATAATTTCAAAATAGACCTCCTAAAAATAGTGAGAAACATTTTATAATGTTGACATCTCAATAACCTCAATCGCAAAGGAAATCTAGCTATTCATAAAAGGGGTGTAACTAATGCATTTCCTGGAAAAGTTAATGATTATTTATAAATTCATACCTTTTTGTTCCATTCTATGTACTGAAAACAACTAAATAATTATTAATTTGTACGATTAAATGTTTTAAATTTCAGAAAAAAGTTTTCATAAAGTTTCATAAAAATTTGTCAGCTGATAAAAAATATCAGCTGATAGTTAATTAGAAAGTTCAGAATGTTGCCTTTCGAATGACATACAATATAACCACTTTTGAGATGTTTTCACAGGTTTCAGTACAAAATGTTTTGGCCCAGACGTCCGTCTCCTGGCCGCAGCCACTTAAGACACAACAATAAACGAGAAATCAGCCATATCCCACTGCTATAGTAAATTTTTTTCTCTTTTAGCGAATTTCCCTATAGGGAATACGCTATTACGGTAGTAGCCATGGTAAGACCTAAGCCCGGGACTATGTTACTTTTTCATTTCGAGGTCCCCAGAAGCCGAAAACATGGGTGTATATATATATATATATGTCATATATATTATATATATATACATGTATATATATATATATATATATATATATATATATATATATATATATATATATATATATATATATATATATATATATATATATATATATATATGTGTGTGTGTGTGTCCGTAGTACTGATAACTTTTGAAGGGGACCTGCGATTTTTATGAAATTTGGTATGAAGGTGTAAGACTAGGTCTATTTTCATGAGTTCGCGAACCAGCATGATCGGGTTATGGGAACGGGGTTTTATGGGGTTTAAAAAGGGTCAAAATGGGTTTTTTTGCATTTTTGGAGCATAATTTTCAAAATTCAACAATTTCAACTAAAACCATTTTAAAGAGCTTAAAAAATAAACAATTTAGTATTTTGAATTTTTAACTTGGCAGGTTACGGAGAAAAGCCAAAAATAGGTTTTCCATGTTAATCTTATGGGAAATCAAAGAAACCCTCTATCTTGCTTATTTATTGGAATAACTTGATAAAATTTGGTATGTACATTCACTTGGTTCAACTAAAAATTGCTTACAACACCCACATGGCAGCAAACCTACGTACTCACCCCTATGGGGTTTATGGGGAAAATGAAAAGAACACCATAACTTGATAATATTTGGTATGTACATTCACTAGGGAGGATGTAACTGATATTTGCTTACAACACCCACATGGCGGCAAACCTACGTACTCACCCCTATGGGGTTTATGGGGAAAATGAAAAGAACACCATAACTTGATAATATTTGGTATGTGCATTCACTAGGGAGGATGTAACTGACATTTGCTTACAACACCCATATGGCGGCAACCCTACATATATGAACCCCCATGAAGTTTATGGGGAAAATAAAAAAGCGCCGAATATTGAGACAGTTTGACATTTACCCAACGTAACTATTACATTTCCTAACAAAACTAACATTTTCTAACAACATCCCAAGTCAGCAAACCTACATACCCATTCCTATGGTGTTTATGGGGAAAATACAATATCTTAAGATCGTTTGGAAATTCGCTGAGTACGCAGGTCTGCTGCGACGGGGGTATTATTTATTTATTTTTTGTGGGGCTTTAGTAAGCGCGGGGCCTGGTGCGGTTGCACCGCCCTATAAGGCCGGCTCTGGTTTTTGTCCTAAGCTAACCTAAAAAATATTTTTCCAATCTACTTTCAAAACCTCAATCCAATTACGGCCTAATAAGACTGGCAATCTAGTATTTGGTTTAGTTTTTACTACAATTAACAACCCATTCGGGGAATCTGTCCAATATATTGGACGCTCAGAAAAATAATTCTGACAACGTTCTACTATGGGTATCTTCCTTCAGATTCGCTTTAAAACCAACAGAATGCACCACTGAACAGTACTGATTGGTGCTGCACTCTATTGGAAGAATGTGGATTTATTCATAAACATTGAGAAATGCAAAGTCATGGTTACTTGAAAACATCTGGTTATGTATTACAATATTATTTTATTTACAGTAAACCGATTGGTTTATAGCCATGGATTATTTTTTTCTGCTAGGGGAAGGTTTCAACAATATTACCTATGTAACCATAGCAACAGTTATTATAATCATAGATTTTACATAAAACTTGTCTTCATAAGTATATTGGACAGTTTCCCTCAACCGCTAAGTTGCCTGCCGAGTTTTTATGCTGTATATATGTATATAAACTTGTATATATATATAAAAAATAAATCTTGTTTCGTAAACTACGTGATTTATTTTATGATGTCAAGATGCAAAAACCCTGGCTGCAAGAAAAATAAATTTGTATCTTGCATGATGTGCAAAATCCCCCTGTGCGTAGCAATAAATAAGAACAGTTTTTTGGAGTTTCACCAGAAATAAGTCTGTAATTTGGGCATTTATCACTAAGGGAAGAACTGTTAAGAAAGAAAAAGTAACTTGATATTTTTTTAACTTTTCTAGTCCCAAAAATATTAAAATAAAAAACACGAGGTGGCCCGTGCGCAAATTGCGCATTTTATGATTCTGTATAAGTGAAACCAGTGAAACTCACCTACAGTACGTGAAAGTTGATTATAAAGTGACAGAGATCTATTTTTGTTTACTATCTGGCTTTTAAAAATTCATCTGAGGGTAATCAGCTGTTAAATTACAACCCACATTAAAGAACTTGCAATAAAAGTTGGTCAACATTTTAAAGCGCCCTCTAGAAATAAATCAAAGGCGAGGGGGGCGAAGCCCGAAACAATATGACCTTTTTAATTGCGATTCGTCACTGCGGTACATCCTAAGCTTTAAAATGACACCTCAATCTTAAAAATCGGTTCAGTAGGTCGAGAGAAAAAGGGACGTAACAGACGAAACCCTTATAGAAATAAGAAGATAGATTGTCAAAATGTGTAAACCCATTTTTTTATTAGCCAAATTAAATTATTTTCACTTAAAATGAATATAGATTGTTAATAAAACTGTTTTTATACTACAACAATGTATTTCATATGAATTTAGTCCTCGAAAATTATTATATGTATATTTATATGTATATATATATTTATTAATTTTATTGTGGGGGGACCTTACGGGGAAAAGTCCAATATAAGGGACGAACCATAACTTCTAAACCGGAAGTCATAAAAAATGCAAGTTGTGTCAAAAATTTAGAAAAAAATCAGTCATTCTACGTGCAAAAAAATAAAATTCTAGTCTAAGTATAACTTAATTGTTCCCCAAAGGGTTAATGGTTAAGTTAATTTCTGACCTGAATAGTCAACCTTTACGAAAGCTCTTCCAAGAACTGAAACTTCATTTTGATAGTTCCAATTTGATATTTTCTTATAGTTTCTTGGGTAAGTTTAACATTGGGACATGTTTTTCTGAAAGTGTCATCAGGCATTACAGAGAAACTGCAGCCCCCGTATCCAATTCAATGGTTACGGGATGGTTCTCTATGTTAAGCTTACCTCATAAGGATGGTGTTTTATACTTACTGTAGACTTAGCATCATTTAATGTATACATTATACATCTGTTCATCACACGATACGTTCTGTTACTGGTCTTCTTCGTCTTCGTCCTCGTCCTGCCCCACAAGATGGATACCCCTACGATTTGAAAATTTTCCTGTATTATTCTTATTACCCGGTCCATTTCTACACATCCGTTCTAGATGTAATGAAAGTCGACTATGTTGTGAAAAAAGTTTAATGATTTTTTTAGCATTAAAAAATTAATTGTTGTCCTATATAATTATTAAGTATATATATTTTCAGTAAAGTGAGTTACTACATTATGATTATTTTTCCTTCACTTTTATAATTAAGTTAGATTTCCTCCCTATTTCAATAGATGCCTTTGTAGTCTTTAGTACCTAGCAAAACAATTGTTTTAGAGATATTAAGTTCTATTATACAAATAACATAAGTATTTAAGATAAAAATTTGAGTAAAGCACTTGGCGCAAAAGGACACAAGCAGTAACTTAATGCACACATGTGATAGCAAAACTAGCCTATGAATATGGAATGAATATTTTGATATTTTGATCACACAGCTTTTACGCCATATTTGACTTGGCCTAGCTTACGTATGGCATGTTAGAATGTCGAGCCTTGCATTTTATTACTTTTAGGCCATTGTGCTTTTTGTATTATTTTGTGAATAGGCCTATTAACTTATTATTCAGGTTAGGCCCCCAAGCGTGAAGAATTCACCCTTAGTGAAGAATGCAGTTGATGGATTTACTAATAGTACTCTTGACTTTTGACTGCTGCATGTAATTTTGATATATGTCAATAAAGCTCTGATATTACCCCTAGGCCCTAAGCATAGTCCGAATCATTTGCTCCCACTTAAGTTAGATATTGAGTGCAAGTTTTAAATTAGGTACCAATTGCAAGTTTTTTAATAAAAGAAAATTATCTACCATAATACAGTTAAACATGTCTTTGGTTTTTCCCTAACCTGTCTCAAACCTTTCTAAAACCTGTCTAACCTATATTGTTTGGCACAAACTAAGGCAATTATTGAGTTTAGCTCCGGCCATTGGAAAATGGAAAAAATTTTCAAAATGTCGAAAATTTCACGCCGATTCCGAAAATAACAGTTTTCCCGCGGAAAAGCTCGGAAACCCCCGGAAAATCGGAAAAACCGGAAATTAAGTTTTTATTCCAAAATACGTCGAGTGGGTATTTAAAATAACCGGAATACCGAGCTGATCACGAATATATAAAAATTATTTCTATCCGATTTTAAATAAGCCGGAAAATGCGGAAAAAAGGGTCGGGAAAGCTATAGAACGGAACCTTTTTTTAAAAGTATGTCATGTGGGCACTCAAATTACGCGACATTTCATGTAGAATATGAATATGTCTATATTAATCGAATACAACCAATTAATACTCAATAAAGATGAAAAAGTAGAAAAAAATAAAAACACTGAAACTTACATAAATGAAGCGCTAACAATGTTATAAATGGTTATTATTTAAAATAAATTTTTTGATATTAGATAGTACTATATACATTACATATTAATATAATATACCATAAGCTAACTAGGAAAAATAACCTAACCTAACCTAACTTAACTTAACCTAACCTAACCTAACCCAACTTAACCTAACATTAACCTAACTTAACCATCATGGGGGTACTGACTTTATGTGTTTTATTCCATAAACAAGTATAAATTCTCATTTCACATCAAATGTTGCATAGTTGCACCCACATACATGATGGTTAGGTTAGGTTAGGTTAAGTTAGGTTGTTTTACGTTAGGTTATTAAGGTTAGGTTTCCTAGTTAGGTTATGTTATATTAATATGTAATGTATATAGTACTACATAATATCAAATGATTTATTTTAAATAACAACCATTTAGGCCTATAACATTGTTAGTGCTTCATTTATGTAAGTTTCAGTGTGTTTTATTGCTTTTTTATCTTTATTGAGTAGGCCTATTAATTTGTTGTATTCAACTAATATGGATATATTCATATTCTACATAAAATTCTGCTTAAATTGAGTACCCACATGATGTACTTTAAAAATAGTTCATCTCATAGCTTTTCCGACACTTTTTCCACATTTTCCGGCTTATTTAAAATCGGATCGAAATAACTTTTACATATTCGTGATCAGCTTAACATCCCGGTTAATTTGAATGCCCACACTGATAAATTCAAGGTAAAAAGTCATTTCCGGGTTTTTCCGATTTCCCGGGGGTTTCCGAGCTTTCCCGCGGAAAAACTGTTATTTTCGGAATCGGCGTGAAATTTTCGACATTTTGAAATTTTTTTCCATTTGCTGATGGCCGTAGCTGACCTCAATAATTACCCAAACTAAAGATGTTAACGTGCATTTCCTCTGAGACAATTTTTGGGTCATTTATTCCTTACTCTTCAACCCCTAGGCTCAACACCACACTACCTTCTTTATTCTACTGTATATATATCTACATTTAACCCCACTTTTGCGGATTGCCCATGAGGCGAAAGTTGGTTTAGTGTACTCTATCGTTATTATCATCGTTGGTTGAAATTTTGATTTTGCAATAATATTGGTATTTTATCGATACAACTAAACAATGCGATTAGGCCTACAATTTTATCATCTAACTAGCTAATTCCTGTCACGGATTCGCCCGTGATTGAATTTATTTCATAGGTAGGCCTAGTTAAGTTCATTTGCTACGCTCACTTGCCGTCAGGTTAAGCTCGTTCGCTACGCTCACTCCGGAGTATCTCTCCGCATTAATAATATTATCAAATGTATTTGATACTATTATGTATATGTAGAATTATGTATAAACAAAATGTATTTGATAATGAATTTAAAAGAAATAATGTTTACATAAAAACATATTTATACATACATACAATAACCTATAAGACAGAAAGTTTCAAGAGAAAAAAAACTCCGCACTGAGCATACCCGTGAGATAGGGCGCACACAAAGAAAACTTTTGCAAATTGACACTGGATCACAGAATTGAAAATAGTAACAAGGAACTAAGGGGTCGGTGGCGGGTATAGCTTAAGGGGGTTCCCAGAATTAGGCACATTAAGTACTAGACCGGACATCACTACCAACACCCATTATGAATGTTTATTAAAAAAAAAAAAAAAAAAAAAAAAAAAAAAAAAAAAAAAAAAAAACTACACGTGCGCCCGCTCGAGGTTTGAGCAATTATAGATATAAAGCTACTTCAATATGTGAAAGACCAAGGCCATAGTGTCATAACTTAGATGAGAAAGTGTATATAGACCTACAAAAATTTTTTACCAAGAGTTGTTATATAAAAAATGAAAATTTCTTTATTATAGTAACTGGAAGTTTTTATTAGTATAGAAAATGAATTGCTCGATTTTGAGAGTACACTAGTTTATAATAAAGGACAACATAAGTATCAATTAATTTGTAACTGACTAATTTATCATACTATTTACTCAGGTGTACTAAAATGGTTTTTAATACCTATTTTTAAGAAAATCATTCCAAACCCCCCTCCTTCCACTGATTTATAGTCGGTAAGAAAATCCCCTCATTTTCATTAACTACCATATGTGAGCCCTACATATTAAATAAATTTTCCGTAAATAAACATACCGGTACCGAATTCTACTCTCTATTTATGCCAGATATACATGAATAGAAAAATTACAAATTTCTTTAATTCAGCCTATACTGTACCTGATGCCTTCCTTTTTCTTATGTCATCTTGCTTCCTCTTACCTTTCCTTTATTTTTCCAGAATGGGGCCTATACAGGGGCAAAGCAGGGATCAGGCAATCAAACAGTCATTGGGAATGACTTCTGCGATTTCACTGGCTGGTCCAACACCTATTGATGTTCAGAGAACCAAGGAGATGGAAGAAGCAATAAAAATTCATAATGAATCTGAACAGGAGTTGTTTCATCGGTAAGATGTTGATAATGTTGAGTTTGCCTTTTTTCAATGTGTTACAAAATGTATATTGTATTTAATAATAAGGGATACATAATTATTTATTAGGCCTAAATATTACAGTAGGCCTAGTTATTAAACACGGTTATTTATCTTGAACCTCAGTATAGCGCTAAAAATTGTTTGAATTAAGATAATAGATGAAACATTAAAATAATAGTGAATATCTTATTTTGTTTCTTTTGTAAGCTATTACCGGTAGGCCTACCTGAAAATGACTAGTCGTTCTTAGGGTGACCAAGACAATATTTTTAATAGTATTATACTGAGTGTTATGATTCCTTCAGCGAATGGTTTTTATTCATTAAAAATTCAGTAGTTATTGGGCTTTGTTCAAACTAAATTAGGCCTATTTGATGAGAAGATCCCTCATTCTGATTATTACACCCCTGGGACTAGGGGTAGTAAATATCCATTTTGGGATTCTGTTTTTGTAACGAATGATCTTATTCTCATCAGAGTTGATATCAAGGTGGGTGAAGCTTAACATATAACAAATTTCTACAGTATACTCTCGTTCATCCAATTCGATGTCATCGGAACTCGGGATTGATGATCAGGATATTATTTTTTTCTTACAAAAAATAATTTTTAAATTTTAGTGCTTTCAGTCTTTAATCCGTTTAACTTATACAGTATAATACAGTAATGTATCTCTAGTCGATGGGCGCTTTTCATAATCTGCATCCCTCAGTATAATTGAAGAGGGCGTGTAAGTATTCGCACTGAACAAGGAAGAGGTGGGAGAGCAGGAAGTAAACATCTGGTTCCTAAATTGTCTGTCTGTCTATGACTGTCAATATGAGTGAAATATGAGCGAATAGTGGAAAAATGTTTTTGTTACTATCGAGGATAAAGAAAAAGAATCGATGTGGGTGAGTTGAAAAAAATTGCCATTGAATATGGAATGGAGACAGTATGGGGATTGTTATTTCCTGTGTTGTTTTTTTATTCCTATAAATTAATTGTTACCATGTTCAAGGTTTCAGTATAGTATCTCATTTTCAAACAATCTCTTATGCTATCTCACCAACAATAGTGAATAATTGGTTGCTGTAACGGTGAAAACGATGACTCACTATGGACTCCGCTTCATTGGAATTTTTCGACATTCAAACTGGCCGTCCTCTATATTAGTTCTAATGAACGAGAGCACACTGTATCTCTAAAAAGTATTTCCTGCTTATTAAAGTTTTAAAAATACGTACCATTTATGTGGAACACTTATAACTTTATCTGCGATTAAATTGGAAATAAAAATTAATTTTTCAGAATGGAGATATTGAGCAAGTTAAACGCCTTGGTAAAGGAGTGGATAAAGGAGGTGAGCATCAATTGGAACATGCCGGAGAGTGTTGCAGAGCAGGTGGGGGGGGTGATCTACACGTTTGGCTCATACAGGCTTGGGGTCCACCAAAAAGGCGCTGATATTGACGCTCTCTGCATCGCCCCCCAACATGTTCAGCGGTCTCAATTCTTCACCTCATTCTTCGAAAAGCTCAAGAGCCACCCGGAAGTCACCGATTTACGAGTAAGATTTAATTTTAAAGAAATATTAAATAAGTTAAGTTTTTTATGTTGAAAGGATTATACACAATTCGTTTAGACTTTTGTAAGACCCGGGAGAAGTAATTCTCTCTTTCACCCATACAGTTAATTAATAGACCACCAGTATTTAGCAACCTTCAAAATCTAAAAAAAGTCCCAGAAATAAGTTTAAGAATAAATTTTTTTAAGTGAAACGCGAAACATAGTTTTAAAAACAGTAAATGTGGATGAAAAACAAAAGATAAAAATAAATAAAAAGGTGTACATTGATTTGAGTTTATGAACGAATTATTATTTAAACATATCTTTTATTTTGCCCCAGGAATCAATTATTTAAGTTGGTCAGGGCCGCCCCGAGGGCAATAGGCGCCCGGGGCAAGGTTTTGACCAGCGCCCCCTAAATTAAATAATTAGCATATCTTGTAAGGGGTCATCCATAAATTACGTCATCTGAAAATAGGGGGGGAGGGTCCAGATTGAAAATGACGGTAAGGTGACGTGCAAGGGGGGGGGGGGTCGGCTTTGATATGACGTCATTTTAAATATGATGTTTTATATCAAATTTTAACAGTTAAACAATGATAAATTCTAACAAAACTCAACTATTATAAATTAATTATTTATAAAATGCATTAGACTATTTTAAGACGTTGTTTTATAGTTTATTTTTCCATTGAGAAAGTCATTTTGGCTTTATTTCTGATGGTAAATTCAGATATGAATGGTCAATTTTTTTAGTTTATCATGTAGCGTTTAAACGCATTATTCTTACTTAAAACGGATGTTTGTTAAAAATGACGTCATTTTTCCGAGAGGGGGGGGGGGTCAGACAAATTATGATGGTGGAATGATTTTAGGGAGGGGGGGTCCAAAAATGGCCAAAAAGCGATGACGTAATTTATGGACGGCCCCTTGTGTAAGAAAAATGTATAAACATTTGTATTTTGTAAACTTGTAAAACATCATAATTATACTACGTAAATGAATAGTAAACAACTCTTTGTAAACTAAATATTTCAATACCATGTTTTTATGTATAAGCCGTATTTTATTTTTCGCTTTTCAAAGGTTATGACTAAAAATAAGGTTATATTAGTGCCGACGCTAACATGCGTCACTTAGTCTCTGACCATGAGCCGCAAATGTGCGGCGCTCAAAAAATTACCAAAAATGAAGAGAACATTGTATATATTTTTTTATTTAATGAAATTAAGATATTTTGAAGTGTGAAAACTAATTTGGACGGTTTCTATTCGTGGTCTGTGGCATAAGTCACAAATTTAAATATAATGTTTTTATCAATTTTAACAGTAAAACAATGATAAATTCTCACATAAAATAATTATCTATAAAATACTTTACACTATTGTAAGGTGTTGTTTTATAGTTTATTTTTCCATTGAGAAAGTAATTTTGGCTTTATTTATCAAAGTAAATTCAGATTTGGTTGGTCAATTTTTTAGTTTATCACGTAGCGTTTTAAAGCATTATTTTACTTAAAACGGAGGTTTGTTAAAAATGACGTCATTTTCCCGAGAGGGGGGGGGGGCTCAGATAAATTATGATGGTAGGATGATTTTAGGGAGGGGGGTCCAAAAATGGCCAAAAAGCGATGACGTAATTTATGGACAGCCCCTAAACTGTAATGTTAAATTACAATTCTAAGCACTAAAGTAGGTGCATGGCTAACTTTTCAATTCTGTTATAGTAGGACGAGATGACCCGTGCGCAAATTGCGCATTTTATGATTCTGTATGAGTGAAACTCACCTACAGTACGTGAATGTTGATTATGAAGTGACATAGATCTCTTTTTGTTTACTATCTGGCTTTTAAAATTCATCTGAAGGTAATCAGCTGTTAAATTACAATTCACATTAAAGAACTTGCAATAAAAGTTGGTCAACAATTTAAACCCCCCTCTAGAAATAAAGGTGAGGGGGTTACTTAACCCCGATACAATATGACCTTTTTAATTACGATTCGTCACTGCGGTATTACTAAGCTTTAAAATGACACCTCAATCTTAAAAATCGGTTCGTAGGTCGAGAGAAAAAGGGACGTAACAGACGAAACCCTTATAGAAATAAGAAGATAGATTCATGAAAATAGTCCGATGAGAGTCGATGCATTATTGCCAAATTTTTTGTGAAAAACATTTTATATTGGTATTACATAAGATAAACATAGCCTAACCACAAAAATGATAACATTGCAGGGCGAGAGTGGGTGAGTGGGGACACACAGCTGTTAAATTTCTATCGGACTACTTTTGTACACCTTACTATAGTTTTGCAATGTAATATAATGCTGCTAGTTAGTGTAAGATACAGAACAAAATAATAAGAGAGAATGTACACACCAACACCACATCAAATTACATGAGGGGTTGAGGTTATGAATGAGTGACGGGGTGGGCATATGCGCACTAGCGCAGTTCACAACTGCGCGACCGCCGGGCTCGGGCTCAAGTTAGCGCTCAATCCATTTTTTGCAATGCGTAAGATCAGCTTGCCAGTAGTAGGCTTACATGCAGCCAAAAGCGATGCTATCATGATTCACTTCCACTTTCTTTGTAAAAAAAGGTTTACATTTACAATGAATAATTAGTCCTTACTCATTCCCCGACTATAATAAATTGTTTTAAATGTTTATTTGAACTAATCAACAAAATTATCTCATAACAAACAAAATTATTATTAAACTATTTGTAACAAAAATATGTATTGATGCAATTTTTACAATTTTTGTCAAGTCTTTGAGCCTTTTAAAAAACAGGGATTTCCCCTCGGCCGCGGCGCCCTCTTGGCCGCGGCGCCCGGGGCAACTGCCCCGGTCGCCCCGCCCTCGGGGCGGCCCTGAAGTTGGTAGCTGGCTATGATAGCCATACGATGTATATAGGAATCAATTAAAAATGACAAACAAGTGTGAGTATGTAAATTATTAATTTCGCTTCTGCCAATGTCCTTAGAGTCAACCAAGAAACTTACTTCAAAAATGCCCCTCGCTTATCTAAAATTGCGAGAAATCTTTTAAAAGTCAGGAAAACTTCAATAACTGACATACTACTACTGCATTCAACTACTCCGAGGGTAAATTTCCTATAGCCTATCTTGCAAGTGAAGAAAATATTTCATGTAGGCCTACTCTCAACAGAATTTCTCTTCCTTCATTTTAAAGGTAAAATGAATTTTTCAAGTGGATAGGAATATGTGAGATTTCTTATGTGTTTTTTGCATTGACCTTTTCAATTGACTGTCTTTGTCATTTTGTGTGATAATGATCTTTGATAAAAATGTGCTTTATCTGACCAGATAAAGAAATGTTTAAAAATTTCAATTCATACCAGAACGGCAACTTGGTGTCATATTTTATTTATTTTTTATTTATTTATTACACGTCATTACATCAAATAAACATGATAGGACATACAGTCAGATGTTACAAGAATTTGACTTAAACTAAACTACAATGAATAATAAAAACAAAACATATGTCAAAGTTTAATCATTTTTTGTATCTCTTTCTAGATACTGTGTAATAGAATAAAAATTTTTGGTCTTCAGCCAGGCTCTCAGGGCGGTCCTAAATTTAAAAGGAACTTCAATATTTTTTATTTTCAATGGTAAATTATTATAAATTTGAGGGCCTGAATATTGAGGGGATAAATGGAATTTTTCCAATCTGTGTTTTACTGGTTTAATATTATTTTTATATCTAGTAGAGTAATCATGGTTGGGCTGGTCAATGAAAGAGATTAGATTTTCTTTCACACAATATGAAATTATTGAAAATAGAAAAATAATATGAAAATAGATGAACCATCTATTTTACTTAAAGTAGGCTAGGTACTTAACTGTACTAAACCAATGGTATTGTAGTCACAATTACAATTATGCAAATAATTGCAAACAAGCTAGATATGTTAATGTCTGAATCGAATAACAATTATAATCACATTTGGTTGCAATTAAAACATGTTAAAATAAATCTTCAAAACTGTATGTTGTACAATTAACAAGGCCTACACATCGATGTTCAAATGCCTCTATAGGTAAATTGTGTGTATTTTGCAGTGGGTGTTTTGTCTACTTTCTCTTTCAAATAGCCTACTATATATTGTCTTTATCATTTTACAGGCAATAGAAGAAGCCTATGTTCCTGTAATAAAAATGAATTTCAAAGGAATTCAAGTCGATATGCCTTTTGCAAGATTAGCTTTTACAAGGATTGAAGACACTGTGGTAAGTTTTTTTTTTTTTTTAATCTTAATGAAATATTGAAGCGTTGCAATAAAATTTAGCTGAATACATTTATAATTTACTAAACAAAATTACTTTTGGACATGTCTTTGGCTATTTAACTTATGTATAAGCAGGGCTGGCTTTACGAATTTGCCGCCTATGGGCCCAAAACAATTCCGCCCCCCCCCCCCCCCCCACATCCACAAAACAAGTTTTTATAGCCAAAACAATATTCTTTGGGGTCGTCCATAAATTACGTCATCTGAAAATAGGGGGGAGGGTCCAGATTGAAAATGACGGTAAGGTGATGTGCAAGGGGGGGGGGTCGGCTTTGATATGACGTAATTTTAAATATGATGTTTTATATCAAACTTGAACAGTAAAACAATGATCAATTCTGACACAACTCAACTATTATAAAATAATTATCTATAAAATACTATTTTAAGGCGTTGATTTATAGTTTATTTTTCCATTGAGAAAGTCATTTTGGCTTTATTTCTGAAGGGAAATTCAGATTTGATTGGTAATTTTTTTTTAGTTTGTAGTGTAGCGTTTAAAAAACATTATTTTTACTTAAAATGGAGGTTTGTTAAAAATGACGTCATTTTTCCGAGGGGGGGGGGGTCAGACAAAAATTATGATGGTAGGATGATTTTAGGGAGGGGGGGTCCAAAAATGGCCATAAAGCGATGACGTAATTTATGGATGGTCCCTTTGTACAATATGGGCCAAAATAAACCGTACTGAAAATGAATCAGTCATCTTTACCAAAATGATAAAACACCTCAAAGAATGGTTCGAGTGTTGCCTCAACTACTCAATTGGATGGAGGTCATATTGAATATGTTATTAATTGAGCACTCATAGTGCTTACTTTTTACTTACCTGTATATGTTGATGAAAGTAAGTATATAAAATGCTATAATTTCAGTGCTGTACTGTTTATTTTAGCGCACTCTGCAGAACTATATTCTCAAAAATAAAAAAAATAACATAATTGTTTCATACGCAAAAGGCCCTACCTCACTAGTCTGGGTCTAGGCCGAATGCAAATATAGACTGCATGTTATTTGGGATATGGACAGAGACACTATAACTTCTTTTAATACTTTATCAGGATATTGCTTTTATTATTAATCTGTTTAATGGTCCAGGTAAATCTTAATAAAATAGTATGATGAAAGTGAAGAAAAATAAACGATTACCCTAAATTAAAAGTTGCATTCTTGCTACTTGAATGATAACAAAAGTTAAAACCCTCCATGTCAAAATTTTTTCTCTGTCGTTTTTGTGTCCTTACCAATATATAAAATAATATTTCTAAACAAATAATAAATCTACTTAATAACTTAATTTATATTGCGGCTAAACGATAATCTTCAAAACCCAGTAGATTGGTTCATAAGCAGACGGCAAAATGAAATCACCAAAATCAGCTTCAAACAAAAAAACCATAGAATCCCGATCCTGATAAGAGTGCCCCTGAACTATTTTAGTGTACTAAAAACATCTATACATATATTGTTAACTATAGGGGAGAGTAGGGTAATCGTGCGTAGCGGGTAATAGCCTACACAGCACAGACTGAAATATAGGGGAGGGTGGGCCACAATGGAACAAAAATTACAAAACAATTTTTGTTTTTTTACATATTTGCTTAACAGCTTCAGAAGATGAATGTACTTAGAGAAAAACCTTTCCCACATACATTATATATATTTTAAAATTAATAATAAAATAAAAACTAATTTTTATGAAATGTTTTTCAAAACCTATGCATGTGTTACGGCCATCATGCATGTGCATGATACGGGCCTCAATGGAACAACGAATTAAAATGCCAAAATACCGTAATAAATCATCTTTATTAAACTCAAATGTTATCCATGTAAAGACTTAACAGTTAGATACGTTTCTCCTCTTCTTTCTTATCCTTTATTCTTTTTTCCTCTTTCTTCCTCTTGGCATACTGATCTGTAAAAAGAACAGCCAGTTCAAGACTTTGGGTTTCAAACTATTAAATTAAAAACATATAATACGTAATATTTTTTGTTACATTGAGATACTTGATGTTAGGCCACAATGGAACAGTTCCACTGTGGCCCAACATCAAGTGTTTCATTGGGGCCCATGTCTGTTTGATCAGAAAAACTAGCCCTAATTCCACTCCAGAAATTTGTACAAATATTCTAAATAGTCTAAAAGTTTTAGAAAGAGTTGTTCTTTACAATGTTGTGTGACACTTACCTCTGACCACTGCAAACAGAAGATAATTTGGTGACGAATAACCTGAGAAAACTAACTTTTGGAGGTCAAAAACAAAACATGAATTATTTCTCTTCCTTACAGGAAGGCACCCATTTGCACCAACGAACTATGGGTAGACAAATAGTTTTGGAGTTTACTCACAAAGTGCAGCAGTTGACAGACTAGCCAAATCCAAAAAAATATAATTGTTCCACTGTGGCCCACGTTCCACTGTGGCCCACCCTCCCCTACAATTTTATTATCTCATCATGGCCCAAAGTTATCAGTAAGACAATTTTATTAGTAGGAATTGTAATAATACCAAGTTATTATTTGTACGTATGACGTCGCCCAGTAAATGGCGCACAAGTCATAGCCTAATTGTGTGAACGGGGCCGATGGAGTCAACCGCCTGCCATGGTGCATCACCGTGCCTTCCGATGCTGGCGGCCCCCGGTGTTTGTTATCTACCTCCCCGAGCTGAAACTAAAATGGATTTAGGCTTTGTTACAGTTTTTCTATTGAAAGATGGTGCAATAAACAGATAAAACGATTCATAGTTGTGACTATTCATGGTATTGGCCGAGTATATGCTATTCAATTTATATAATTTTTTACTTTGTTATTTTATACGCTAAATGGCTCATTTGAGACAATGAATTTCAGTATTTTTGGACCGTGAAAACCCCGTGAATTTTATTTGCAAATTGGAGTGGGAACAATGTTTAAGGACATTGAAAATATATTATTTAGTATTAAAAGTGGCTTTGTCATAGTAATTTCAAAATCAAATTTGAAGTAAAATATTCTGTGAGCAGGGAAAGAGTGGCTAAAAAATGTTGATATTCTGGAGAATCGCCCGTAAATATGTTATATCACCTGGTATTCTTACACAATAGAAATGAAAATAAATTCTGATTTGATTTTGAAATATCCTGTTCAGTTTTCCTGAAACTCTACGTCATACTTTGGCAAATATTATATGCTGAGATGACATTTTTCAGATAGCTTATGCCTACGGTACGGTATTTAAAATCTAAGCTGTATGAACAACATCTTTTCACACATTATACTGTATAGTTAAGACACATATAATAATTTTTTATATTTCAGTGTTTCTATGCCAGTGGCATTTTTTTAAACTTTTGACGGGCAACAGTCCAAACCCCGGTCTTGTTACTATCTAACATACAGTAAGCCAGTTCTTAGGAAGCATCATTACTTAATATCCCAATGACAAATGGTAACTTGATCAGGATTCTAACCTTTAAAAAGCTACTTACTTTTCTCAGGTTTGTACCGGCAACCTATCCTTGAAATGCTGATTTATGTGTGTGTATCCATGCCAATGACATATTTCAATGTTTCTATGGTTTGTTTGTGAATTGAATCTTGAGAGCCAATTTAATGGTTATTGTACTTTCCAGGATATAAAAAATATCTACGTCCTAAGAAATTTAGATGAGAAATGTGTTCGTAGCTTGAATGGATGTCGGACTACCGATGAAATTGGGACGCTGGTTCCTAACATAAAAAATTTTCAACTTGCTCTCCGGACTATAAAGCTATGGGCAAAAAGTAAGTAATTTTTTATTAAAATAGTATGTTTTTGTTTTTTAGGTTATGACTTTATTTTACAATGCTATGTTTCCTCTTGTTTTATCCTCTTCCTTAAAAAATCCACTGAGCTCAAGTTTATTATTTTAAAATACTGATACTGTTAGAACTATCTTTACTCTGAAAATGATTCAGCTAGTTCCTTTTCTGCATCCGGTTTTGAGATGAAAATCTCTTAATCAGTTTCCAATTCTTTAAAATAGTTTTCACTCAACACTCATGTTCTCTAATTTCATTAAAATACAGTACTGAACAGACAAAACAACAACTACATGCACATAACATTAGGGACAAATAATCTGTGTGTTTTTTAGTGAATTTCCCATATAGGGAGGAATCTATTACAGAAGGTCTCATGGTAAGACCTAAGCCCAGGATCATGTTACATTTTTGTTTTGAGGTGCCCAGAGACCAAAAATAATAGCCATTAAAATTCATATATACAAAAATATATTTTTTTTATTGAGTACGTTATTAAATCATAACTGTTCAGTTAATTGGGCTGCAAGTTTCTCAAGAGTTTCAGAATTTTATAAGGAACTAAATTATATCAATTTATGGATACCTTTGTTTATTATTATATATTCAGGTAAAAATAGAAAAAAAATTAAACTTAACTAAAGTTTGAATGGAAATATCGACAATTCAGACAGTCACATTCGATTCATGCATAACATACGGTATGTTAATTTGGAAGTCTCACAACTATGGATATTTTCTACTTTAAAGAAACCTAAAATCATAAAAAGTAGCACTACAGGAAAACTCTTTCCCACCTATAGGTTTGTAGGTTGTTTGTTTTCTTTTTATAAATATGGCCTTTTCTACACAGAAGAAGCTTAAAAATAGATTTCTGTCACAATTTACTACCTAACAGGCCTACTCGTGATATCTAATATGAAACTTACTCCATTGATAATGATTTCCAAGTATTTCTTGAAAATTTTTTTTACAACTTTTACTAGAGACTAAAAAGTTGCAAAATCAAACCATCCAACTGCGGACACCAATTTTGTAAGTATATGACAACAAGTAACGGAGTTACATTGATTTTTCTAAATTTGCATTAATTTAAATGCAAAATCATTGTTTTTCTGCAGAAAAATCTTAATAACCCCGTTATTTGTTGTCAGATCCTTACAAAATTGGTATCCATAGTTAGATAATTTAATTTTTCAACTTTTTAGTCTCTAGTAACATTTTTCTAAAAATTACCGTTTTTGAGATATTTGAGTTTAAAATGGCCGCCATTTTTTAAATCCACATAGGAAAAAATATATATTTTCCTGTAAATGAGCATTGGTATGATAAAGATTCATGCCAAAATTGAATTCAATACAATCACCCATTATGGAAATAAAACATATTATGTGTAAATACAAAATGGCGGCTGTGTGGGTAACTGGCGGTATTTAGAGGTAATTACTTTGATATTCATATTTTTTTTTGGTCCAGAAACAATGCCCTAAAATATTGGCAGGGAGTTCTGAAACACCCTTTATAAAATTTGGTTTATAATGGAAAATTAATACAGTGGTAAAATTCTACATTAAATTATGTAAAAGGATTACGTCCACGGATTAAAGTGATGAAAATGCTGATCATCACTTTTGTTAGATAATTATGTGCTTTTATACTACAGCCAAAGTAATTAGAATAAAAATAAGCCAATGAATCAGCTTGTTTTTTTGTTTTTTTTTTTTTTTTGGAGGGGGGCGTAATTGTGACCTTTGGCCTAGGGCGTCAAAAAGTGTTAATCCGGGCCTGGTTATCGTCCTACTTCATTTTCTAAAAGAAAAAGAAAGATGATTATGAGCTATTTTGTCAAAAGTATTATTATAAAATTTTTACTAGAGAAAAAAATCTGTAAACAATAAATACACTATGGAAGGAATTAATTGTAATCATATAAAAGTATTGTTTGCAATGAAGGACTGGGATACCACACCCAGTGCGTAAAATAGCATAACATTTTAATCCTTTCCGCTCGTATGTCAGGGCAGCCCCGTCTGCCGTTTTTAGTGACGTCGGGCTTGTTGGGCCTGACACAACAAACACTTGTGTATACATTAAATTATATATACATATGTTTTTATATAACACTACGTATGCCTACATATATTAGTATGTTACTATATATTTGTACATATACAAATTTACATATATGTACAAACATGTGTGTATACATATACATTTATGTAATGTACATATACATGAATATATACATTATTGCATGTATATGTATATTATATACGCACATGCATATGTATATTTCCCTATATGTGCCTATATATTTTCTTAAATTTATTTATTTGTTGCTAGGCAACAAATTCAATGATAAATGTCAATTTTAGGCATTGTAGTGATTTTTAATATATGTATTGTATATATAATTTATATATACATAATAAGTAACATATACTGATTGTTCGTAAGTCGGAGGCCTATAAAGCTGCGAGAAAATCTCTCCGCCAGGCGATCAACAGGAGCAAGGCGAATAGCTGGAGGAGACTTCGTGACGACGTTGACTCCGACCCGTGGGGCCTGGGTTACAAACTTGTAACGCAGAAACTCGGCGCCCGCTCTCCACCTTCCATCATGGAGGGCGCCACCATGGGGAGGATCGTCGCTGCGTTGTTTCCTGAACATCCTCAGCGATCGCCGGTTGACTTCAGACGGGTAGAGGACGTTCCACTCTTCACTTTCGAGGAGCTGGAAACCTCCGTTCTCTCCCTGAAGAGCAACAAGGCTCCTGGCCCGGACGGGATTCCCAGTGAGGCTTTAAAGAAAGTATTTTCAATCAACGCTGACTTGTTGTTGAGAATGTACAATGCCTGTTTGGTAGAAGGGGTGTTTCCGGCTCCCTGGAAAACAGCCAGGCTTGTACTGATCAGCAAGGGCAAAGGTGATCCCGAGCTGCCGTCGTCCCACAGGCCTCTCTGCATGTTGGACACGGCTGGGAAGCTGTTCGAGAAGCTGATCCGTTCCCGCCTGACTTCTGCCGTGGAAGCTGCCGGGGACTTATGCCCCCGTCAGTACGGCTTCAGAAAGGGACGGTCAACGATCGACGCTGTCACCGAAGTTCAGAGAGCTGTGGAGAGAGCCGAGAGCCACAACCATTTCTCCCGCCGAGTAGTGCTTCTTGTTACGCTTGATGTCAAGAATGCCTTCAACTCGGCAAGGTGGGTCGATATGTTGGATGCGCTTCGCAACACCTTTCGTATTCCTGCATATCTGTTGCGGCTCATCGAGGATTATCTACGCTCTCGAAGCCTGATTTATGACACGAGGGACGGAACGCGGACGATGGAAGTCACTTCTGGTGCCGCACAAGGTTCAATACTCGGCCCGGATCTCTGGAACGTTGCCTATGACAGCCTCCTGAGGTCCGAGATGCCTGAGGAAACCACTTTGGTTGGGTACGCCGATGACGTTGCAGCTCTCATTGCTGCACGCAACGTTGAGCTGGCCCAACTGAAGTTGAACCGAGTTATGCGGGTGGTCAACAACTGGATGTCCGATCACGGTCTCTCGCTTGCTCTCAGTAAGACGGAGATTGTGATCCTCACGAAGAAGAGGATCGACACCGTCGTCCCACTCCGAGTGGGAAGGGAGGTGGTCACATCAACTCGTGCCGCCAAATACCTCGGGGTTATGGTGGACACCAAGTTAAGCTGGAGGGATCAGATCTTTCGTACGGCGGACAAGGCCGCTAAGGTAGTCACTTACCTTAGTAGGCTGATGGCCAATGTCGGGGGTCCCCGATCCAGCAGAAGACGTCTGTTGATGTCCGCGGTCCAGTCCGTGCTCCTTTACGGGGCAGAGGTGTGGGCAGGCGCTCTAGATAAGGAGTGCTACAGGTTGCGACTCGCCCGGGTTCAGCGTCAAGCTGCGCTCCGGGTGTGTTCCGCCTACCGGACAGTGTCCGAGCCTGCCGTCCTGGTGGTCGCCGGAGTCATTCCGGTCAAGCTCTTGGCAGGGGAGAGGAAAGCGATTTACCAGAGACAAGGCGAGATCGGCAAGGACACGGCAAGAACCGAAGAGCGCTCCCGAACCTTCCAGCAGTGGCAACACAGCTGGGAGCACGACACCCGAGGACGATGGACTGCGCGACTCATCGAGCAGGTCCAACCATGGGTGGAAAGGCGGCATGGCGAGGTGGACTACTACCTCACGCAGTTCCTGACAGGTCACGGCTACTTCAAGTCGTACCTGAACCGGATGGGCAAGACCGGTTCACCGGATTGCATCTACTGCCCGGGCGTTCCCGATGACGCGGAACACACCTTCTTCCGCTGTTCGCGTTGGGAAAGGCCCCGCCTGGAGGCCACAAGAAAACTCGGTGTTTTTTCGGTGGACACGGTCTGCCAAAAGATTATGGAGGATGAGGGCAACTGGGATTGTTTGTCACAGTTCGTCCGGGGTATCCTCCTGGAAAAGAAAACCGATTTGGACCACGAAGTGGCCAACAGCTGACATCCCTTGACCGAACAGCTGGATAAGGAGCGAGCCCCATGGGCGTAAGCCAAATTTAGGCCTAGCCTGACGTAATGTGATAAACAATTCCAGGTTAGAATCCTAAAGAGTAGAGGAGGTTTTTTAGTGGGTAAACCCGTTTTTTAGGGGAGTCCCACACTACAGGCTGGCCACCTGTGTGCGTAATGCATTTTCCCTGCCTCTCCCTCAAAAAAAAAAAAAAAAAAAAACATATACTGATTTCTATTCCTTATTAGATGGTATTTTAAAATATTACAAGTTACATTTTTATTTGTAATATTATCCAAAATATAGTGGTTAACATCTAGAATTTTATGTTTAAAATGCCTAAAATGTTAGCTATGATTACATAATAAAAAAATGTATAAAAAATTCTCTCAAAATTAAATTTGTTTATACCCTATCAACCAATGTGAAATAAAAACACAAAAGTCAGCTTTACAAAATTAAAATACACAAAAAATAAATTACTAAATAAACAGCTGTTCTTTCTGCCTCCACTGAAGTACAAGTGAATAGCAATAGGCCAGTCGAGAAAATGAGAGTGGAAAGGGTTAAGGGTACAAACAGAACGAGTGGGTCGCGGTGAAGGTGTAGGTCGCGGTCGCGGTCAACATCCATGTAAATCAAACACATTGTAGTTAACCAGGCCTTGCATAACAAGTAAGTTGCGGTGGAGGTGCATTGCGATGCCACCCAGGAGGTCTACAGTGATGCTTTTAAAAATCAAACTCATTTTTTATTTACATGGATGCTTACCGCGCGGTTCAGCTGGATGCTTCGTTGTGATTGGTTCATTCAAAGTCGAGCGTCCCCCGTCGTGTACGCCTGAACCTTTCCCACCTCACTAGGTAACCACAAAGCAGTTATTACTTTGTGATTCTCTGTTAACTTAATTGTTATACTTAATTTAATTTTCAATTCTCCATCCTGTTATAGTAATATCAACCAAATACATGTATAAATATACGAGGTATGATATAAGTGTAACTCTTAGATTTAAGGTTGAAATAGTTTTAATTGACATAAAAATAAAATTAATTTTATTTTAATAATTACTTGATTACCTCTATGGGGGTTTGTGCAGATTGTAAATAATTTTCAAGATTCTTTATTCTTCATAAGAAATCTTTACGAATCTTAGCAAAGAAAGGCAGAAGAGAATCGTGCCGATCAGCGTTTCGTAGTTTAGACATTTTAGCACTAGCTAGTCTGCATATTTATCAAACAATTAATTATTTTCTTACAAAACTTAATTGCTTACATTAACTTAACATATGGCATCCACAGCGACCTACACCTCCACCGTGACCCACTCGTTCTGTTCGTACCCTAACTGGGAGACACGAGTGTAGCCCAGTTCCAAGATGTTGTCTCTCTGCATCTGAAGGTTGCTGGTGCCAGCAAACTTAAATTATTTATAAGATCATAAAAATGAAATTCGGAATAAAAATTTGTCTCTTGTAAATAATAAAATTTTTTAAGCTTTGTAAAGGTACAGAGCAAATTTTTTACACTTTTCTGACAATGACAAATAAAGTAAAAAAAACTACTATAACTTAATTAGGTTTTTTTGGGGGAGGGGGGAACATGATCAAAAGTTTTGTTTAACAAAATTAAAAAAATAAAAATATTAAAAAAACATAATTATATTAAATTGCTAAAAACCTACTTTCAGTGTTCCCCATGGCAGCATATATGTATACTCTTTACCTATATTTATCAAAAGGAGAATAGACATCAATTTCTCTATTTATGACCACGCGATGAAATTTTGTTTACAGATTAATCTGGTCAAAATTAATATTACTAATTTGGAAATTCGCTGAGTACGCAAGTCTGCTGCAACAACTTGGGGTATTCTTGGGGGGTATTTGCTTTAAATTTGTTCTGAGTTGTAACTTGAACATGTTGTTTGAGGATTTCTTTTAAATTTTGAGCCCAATTGTGTGTTTTAACCTCAAAATCAGGTACTTTAAGTAACAGGCACAGTTACAAAACAAATTAGATTCAGCCTTAAAAATTCCAAGAACTATGTTATTGCTTTGTCGCTTTCATTTAATAAATGAAATTTTATAATATAAAATGCAAGTAAAAAATTGACTTAAGAATGAAAAGCAAACGTTCTTTATAAAGGAGTCAATTTTCGTTTCTTTATTTGTTATACACTGCAAACGCCATTTTACATATATGTACATAATAAAAATAAAAATAGATGGCTTATACAAATAAATGCACTTAAATTACAAAGGATAATCAAAGATACAAGCTATAACAAAAGAGAGAATATTGTAACATGGTATAAATACAACATGGAAACAAGTAATAACAAAACAACAAAAGTAACAAGTAAGTAACAACTAAATACAACATGCTAACACGTAATAACTAAAGGTAATACAACACTCAATAAAAAACAATATACTGGTAATGAGTGAAGTGAAAAAAAACAAAATTTACATAAATATTGTAACTGTAGACAACAACATGGAAAAAATTATACTCTAGCATAAAAAATAGAGGCATGCAATTTATAAGTTCTGTTTTAAGGAGAAAAATGTTCTCTTCAAGCGACAATCACTGTCCGTGAAGAAATCAAGGTGCTCCGAGATCAAGTTGCCAAGCCTGTGCAGGCGCGAATTTTTAGTAAATACTTTATACTTTTATTACTCAAATTGGTGATTGCTATCTATTATGAAAGTTAAACGGCTAGCGCCCAGACTTCAAGACCATGTCAGCCATATCGTGAGTTCGAATCCGCATTCTGCCAGAAAGAAGTACCTGTCATCCGTACGGTAGCTGCTCACCCCCTTACTTTATCTAATACAATCCATGCACGTATCAATATTCTGTGTGGACAAGACAAAGTAAGGCAAAAAGAGCTGCCAAATTTTAAAAATACATAAATAATTAAATAAGAATCCAAATGCATTGGTCAAAGGTTTAAGCCAATATAGTTTTATTACAAGCTTATAGCCTATGTAGGAGAGCGCCGGATAGTATGGGCCAGCGGGTAGTGCAGGCCAAGTGATGTTTCTCTAAAACGCCAACAGGTATCAGCACTGTTTGATTATGTTCCCTGTGCTAGGCTGCTTTTAATTTACAGCAGTTTGGTTTTGTACCTGGAAATAGTTGCTCCGACTAACTTTTGAGAGGTTCTTGTGCTGACTCAGGTGGTGATAAAACTGTGTAACTAGGTTTATTACTTACCTTCTAAATTCTTTCTTTAAAATAACAAAAAATGATGGAAACATTATCGATTGTAAGTTATTACGAATAACAAGAACTAATAACTAATAACACCACGAACAAATTACACAATTTTCCAAAAAACATTTTTATTTCTTGGACCTAAATTTTTTAACATTATTCCAGCTGAAATTAAAAGCAGTAGAAATATTAACTCTTTTTCATCCTGATTAAAAGAGTGGCTTTTTTCATTATCTTACAATGACATTGAAAATATGTTTTGTATTTCATCTTAAAAAATGTCTTTTGCATTAAGTTAAAAACTTAAAAATTAACAATAATTAAAAGTAAAAGAATTGGAACTAATATGTGTGAATGTGTGTCCTGATGTCTGTCCGTCAATATTTTTGAATTATGAAAACTGGTAACTAATAATACTCAGACAGTAATACACATTACTTGTGTCTTAGAATTTTATTCTTGCAGATTTGCTTTTTAAACACAAAATGCCTTTCTTTCTTTTTCAACATAGAATTGTAATAAGTTTATTTGTAATGATATACACTGAAATTAGCAAATATGTCTTTCTTAGATTTGATGTAGGGTACAAGTTTCTTTGTTTATTTACTTTTCCATTCATGTTATAATCTGTCTATTGTAAAAGTCATCTGTAATTAATAAACCTTTTTTGAATTTGAATTATAATTCATGGAGTTCGCAGTGACCAGTGGTTGACACACTAGTGCAGTAGTTGTTGTGCTTCACAAGTGTTTCACCCGCAGAGCACAGTATCTACAGCAACGTGCTAGGCTACCTGGGAGGTGTGTCGTGGGTGATGCTGGTGGCCCGGACCTGTCAGCTGTACTCCAACACCATTGCTACCATGCTAGTTTACAAGTTCTTGTGTTTCACCCGCAGAGCACAGTATCTACAGCAACGTGCTAGGCTACCTGGGAGGTGTGTCGTGGGTGATGCTGGTGGCCCGAACCTGTCAGCTGTACTCCAACACCATTGCTACCATGCTAGTTTACAAGTTCTTGTGTTTCACCCGCAGAGCACAGTATCTACAGCAACGTGCTAGGCTACCTGGGAGGTGTGTTGTGGGCGATGCTGGTGGCCCGGACCTGTCAGCTGTACTCCAACACCATTGCTACCATGCTAGTTTACAAGTTCTTGTGTTTCACCCGCAGAGCACAGTATCTACAGCAACGTGCTAGGATACCTGGGAGGTGTGTCGTGGGTGTTGCTGGTGGCCCGGACCTGTCAGCTGTACTCAAACACCATTGCTACCATGCTAGTTTACAAGTTCTTGTGTTTCACCCGCAGAGCACAGTATCTACAGCAACGTGCTAGGCTACCTGGGAGGTGTGTTGTGGGCGATGCTGGTGGCCCGGACCTGTCAGCTGTACTCAAACACCATTGCTACCATGCTAGTTTACAAGTTCTTGTGTTTCACCCGCAGAGCACAGTATCTACAGCAACGTGCTAGGCTACCTGGGAGGTGTGTTGTGGGCGATGCTGGTGGCCCGGACCTGTCAGCTGTACTCAAACACCATTGCTACCATGCTAGTTTACAAGTTCTTGTGTTTCACCCGCAGAGCACAGTATCTACAGCAACGTGCTAGGCTACCTGGGAGGTGTGTTGTGGGCAATGCTGGTGGCCCGGACCTGTCAGCTGTACTCAAACACCATTGCTACCATGCTAGTTTACAAGTTCTTGTGTTTCACCCGCAGAGCACAGTATCTACAGCAACGTGCTAGGCTACCTGGGAGGTATGTTGTGGGCGATGCTGGTGGCCCGGACCTGCCAGCTGTACTCAAACACCATTGCTACCATGCTAGTTTACAAGTTCTTGTGTTTCACCCGCAGAGCACAGTATCTACAGCAACGTGCTAGGCTACCTGGGAGGTGTGTTGTGGGCAATGCTGGTGGCCCGGACCTGTCAGCTGTACTCAAACACCATTGCTACCATGCTAGTTTACAAGTTCTTGTGTTTCACCCGCAGAGCACATAGTATCTACAGCAACGTGCTAGGCTACCTGGGAGGTGTGTTGTGGGCAATGCTGGTGGCCCGGACCTGTCAGCTGTACTCAAACACCATTGCTACCATGCTAGTTTACAAGTTCTTGTGTTTCACCCGCAGAGCACAGTATCTACAGCAACGTGCTAGGCTACCTGGGAGGTGTGTTGTGGGCAATGCTGGTGGCCCAGACCTGTCAGCTGTACTCAAACACCATTGCTACCATGCTAGTTTACAAGTTCTTGTGTTTCACCCGCAGAGCACAGTATCTACAGCAACGTGCTAGGCTACCTGGGAGGTGTGTTTTGGGCAATGCTGGTGGCCCGGACCTGTCAGCTGTACTCAAACACCATTGCTACCATGCTAGTTTACAAGTTCTTGTGTTTCACCCGCAGCGCACGGGATCTACAGCAACGTAATGGGCTACCTTGGAGGTGTGTCGTGGGCGATACTGGTGGCCCGGACCTGTCAGCTGTACCCCAACGCCGCGGCCGCCACGCTAGTGCAAAAGTTCTTCCTCATTTTCTCACAGTGGAAGTGGCCATTGCCGGTGCTGCTGAAGCGTCCGGACGACATAAACCTCGGCTTTAAAGTTTGGGACCCGAAGGTGAGTAAGTTTCCAATAATCATAGTTTTAGATCCCTTTAGGCACGCCCTTTTTTCTCTTCAGTAAAGCTACCTTTGGGATCAATTAAAAACCTGTATCACATGTAACTCTTCTCCACTATAACTTATTATGTAAACTAACCAAACTGACACATTAATTTTTTTTTTTTATTGTGGAGAAAATTAACAGAAAAGAAAGGTTATTGCCAAGGAAAGTTAGTGCCAGAAGCCAAGTTAGTCATGTGTCAGTCAAAGTTGTGTATGTGGAAGGGGAAGGAAATCGCTGGAATAGGATTGTTAGAAAACATAATTATTTACTTAAACATTGATCTTCTTTTTAGTAAGTGTTGTGCTTCTTCCACATTATCCCCCTCTAGTCTAGTATTTCCTGTAAATATATATTCACAACTACGGTACGTAAACTTTTCCATGTTTATTTACATTAACTGCTAACAATCTCTTTTAACATTTTTCATTTTCTTTATCTTTGATCATTTGAGGATAAATTGAGTTGTACCAAACAAATACTTGATATTCTCAAGACATCTGATTTTGAAATAGTATAAGTAGTACCAGGTAGACCAAGCCATTCTCGTTGGTTTCAGTTCACTTTTATAGTATATTTACCCAACAGCCAACTATGCCTCTTTGCAGTTCAAAGATGTTTAAAAGAGAATTTCTTAAAAGTACAGTAGACTCTCTCTTAACCCGGCAGAACTGACATTGATTTGGAAACGTGAGAACTGACTCACGGTCTTTAAGTCGAAGTTTTAATAAAATGCTACATATATTGAATAAATCGGTATTTTATTTTTCAAAACCCATTCACATGTCTTTCTTATTAGTTGTTTTTAACATTCTACACTGTAAACAAGTGTTTACAAAATTTATGTAATGTATGTTTAAAAAAATATGGTTTTTTACTTTTATCAAAGATTTTAGTTTGGCCTACTTAGTGGAAGATAAAAAAATTGATTGAACTTTAAACATTTATTAAGAATCTATTTGTCACTCAAAATTAAATTCATTTCAATTTAAATGTTTCAATTTATGTATTTATTGTTTAAAAAATAATACAATTTTTAGCAAGTCAATGAATTACACAATTTTATTTTATTGATTATGAGAATTTAAGGATAGAGGTCTATTGATCCAATTACGTTCCTCTGTGTCCATGATTTCAAGAATAAAAATATTTATACAGGAAAAATGATTTAATTACAAACACGTCATCCGTTAAAACTGTCACAACTTTATTACACGAGAACTGACATACGGTCAAATGCACCGTTTAGCCTGTAATGCCGGAGCTGACTCACGGTCGATCGCACCAGTCTTCTACGGAATGGTCCACTGCACTGGCTGTACAAGTTAGAAAATAACGTGGAATGCGTCATTCTGTTCCTGGAGAGTGGCACGTGAGGTACAGAGCTGACGAAGACTGCCAACAACCGGGAAATATATTTTTTTGATCAAAAAAACTTCTAACCCGGTCCTTTCGACCGGTATGTCAGTTCTCCCGGGTTAAGCGGCCCTGGATCAACCATCAGTGCCCGGATTAACTGCCTCTGCCCGGGGTCAAAAGAGAGCTCGGTTTAACCACCCTGCATTATAAAATGGGCTGCTTTAACTGGCCTTTTCTTGGAACCAAGAGACTTCCGTTCCTATGCTTATTACTTTATTGACATAAAAACGCATCTGTTCAGGGTTTATTCATGTATTCTGGTGATCAGTGTATGGGCAATCCCAAATTTAGACTACATATCGTCAAACATTCAACAAACATCAACATCAGTTTTATTCTACCTTGTGTCCAGTGTAGACATGCAGTACGGGAGCGTATTTGGTTCTAATAAAACGTAATGAGTGGTTTAAGTTCAACTAATTGAGACTGTGCGTCTTTTTTAATTGAATTTCCTATTTTCAAGTGCAAATTATGTGGTGTATTAATGGATTAGGATAGTCTTTTTGCAGTTCCACAATTGGTACTGGAAATTACAGAATGCACATTGCCCTTAGTCATTAAGTAGGGGAGAGTAGGGTAATCGTGCGCGGCGGGTAAAGGTGCGCATCGTAGTTTCTTATGAATGAAATAAGTTAAAAAGCTCCAGTATGTGCTGCAGCCTAGCAGGGGACTCAACAACTAATATCCGACCTCGTGGTTTTCGATACTGAAATTTTTTAGGTTATGAGAGACCAAAATCTAAAAGTCGTGTGTGTCATGTTATTTTTGCGCCTCAGAAAATAGTAAGGTTAGGGCAGATCTTTAGATAACTTAATACTTATTTAGTATTACAATTGATGGTAGTCTTTGCTTTATCGTTTGAACCAATTAATTTATGGTTTCATCCCTTCTTAAGATAGTGAGAAAATAAAATACTTTCGAATGCAATATCGGGTAATGGTGCGCGGCAGTGGGCACCATGTATTTATAGGTGAGAAAAAAAATTACTTCCCCTTTTCACATTCTTGTTTACAGATGCTCATAAACTGTTTGTCCTGGAGTCAAGCAGACAGCTCAGGTGCAGACACAGCAGAAAATTAGCCTAAGTGTGTTAATTTTGCATTAACCATTGAACAATTTTGTAATTTTAATCAAAACTTTTGTTAAGTGTATTGTAAAGCTCAAAGAAAGTATTGTTTAGCTTTAAGACATTCCATATGTTATATTGATATTGAATTTATATTAATAAAACACATTTATTCTAATTATTTCAACCCATACGTCCCTGCGCACCATTACCCACCCCCATGCGCACAATTACCCGATGGGAAGGGAAATCGTGCGCAAGTGCATATTCTTATATAATGGTGTATATTTAATCAATGTTAATATATATGATAATGATAATTTTTTATAAGAAACTACATTAAATATCAAAGAGTTTGACACCTGTATTAGTAATTTTTGCCAGCATTTTTTCTGGGAAGAATTTTTTTCCCTTAGGTGCGCACCATTACCCTTCTTTCCCCTTCATTTCATAAGAAAAGTAGCAAAAATAGGTTTTAGTGTAAGAAGCTGAGTTAAAATTCATTCATAAGGTATCAATAATACAATTTATTACATATAGGTAGTACTTTACATGTTTGCATAATTTCCTGTTTTAACCGGCCTTTTAGGCAGTGGCACCTTCAGGAGGGAGGGAGGCCATGGCCCCCCCGAGAAGATTCGGCCAGTCGTTTTTAGGGGGCTTAAAAATAATTTGTTATATTTTAGTTACAAAGATTATCAGTTTTTTTTATGAAAGTTGGACATTGTTTAGGTGTATTTAGCTTTAATATGTATTAATTGAGATTAAAAACAACATTACAAAATTTTGAGGAAATATTGGAGGCGCTTAAATTCAGAGTTTGCGTGCGTGTGCGGCAGATGACAAGGACAATGGGATTTGGGACCTGAAGACAGTGAATTGTGAATGCCATCATCTGATCTGGATTGTTGACCGTGGTTTCAGGGGGGGGGGGCAATCGGGCCAAGGCCCCCTCACCCTCAAGAAGTTTTTGCTAGTAAATTTCTTAGGAGTAAAAAAAACGTTAAATTCAGTTTCCGAACTTTGCTCGTCGGTTTTTATTTACTTTTTTTATAATTCAGGCTATTAATATTAAACCAACAATCAACTATACCCATAGAAATCTATATATAGCCTACACCTGGAACGCTCACACAAGGCAAGACTGGAACCAAAACCCGCAACCCGTGTTCTGAAGGGCAGGCAAAAGCGCAAAATTAGCTGCCAAAGGTTTTGTGCACGCGCTCACTTACATGCTTCTTTACCAGTCACTAACCATCCAAATTCATTGAAACACACACGGTTTTAAAGAAAAAGGGTTACTGTTATAAAAATGTAAATGTCTTAGTCATTATGTTTATCTAGAAAACGCTATGATATAAAAACAAATGTCAATACACAACTAAAACATGATAAGTTACCAAGCGTAAAAAAATAGTTATTTATGCAACAAGTGCAGAAAGTGCCGGTTTGCTGCACTCCAGAGAAATTTTTATGCACGAACCGCAGGCGAGCGCGGAATAATTTCTCTCGAGTGCAGTGAAGGCACTTTTCGCACGAGTTGCATATTAAATATTTCCTACCACTACCAAATATTTTTTATATAAGTATAAACGTTTAATATTCATGTTAAAATACCCACTATGTGAGGTCCGTGTCTCAAGATCAGTGGCGGCTCGCCCATAAGGACTCCCGGACGCCGCCCCTCCTAAAGAATTGATTAAAAATCAAAATAAATAAACTAACAAAAATATTATAATGAGAATATTTAACAGAATGCCAATTGTATAGGTCATAAGTTGAAGATAGAAACAGATCGTACAAACAGATCGACGGACGCCGGCCACGGCGTCCTAGCGCTCTTGTAAAATCAAATGGAGACGCGCATACGCGCAGCTCACTCACACAGGCACACCCAACGGCTGCTAATGCAACGCTCTGCCCGGCGCCCTAGGCTGCGCGCGCCACTGCTCCAGCCACTGCTACCAACCGAGCAGTGCCAAAAATGTGACTGTCAGTTCCCTCGCGATGCAGTCGTCCGTTAAAACGTTTAAAATTAAAAACTCGTTTTTCTGTAACACCTGCTTGATTATAGTGATTCAGGATCATGCCTTAGCTGTTGGTGGTATTTCAGAGATTTAACATTTGAGCTAAAAAGTTAAGATACATAAAACGAGTGACAAATACATCATGGCGTGTATAGAATTTAATGAAGTACTTGGAAAGATTCACATTAGATTTGCGACATTAAATAAAACTATAGGCCTACAAAATGTCTTGAGAGATGCAGATTTTTTATACTTATTTATTTATTTATTTTTTGCTGGATTTCATTAAGCAAAATCATTTACTACGTATTCATGGTCATGGCAAAATAATCCCACATTGTGATGTATCCTTACAGTTAGTAAAACAATTGATTATATTAAGGCTTTCAAGTACGATAAAGAATTTAAATATGAAGTACAAAAAATAAGAAACTCCCCTGAACTAAATTAGTCCAGTGTGTGAAAAATAGCGTACATGAGTAGTGTCAAATTGTTGGTGCTGGGCCAGTTCAAGGTCACCTGAGGGATGACGTCATCGAGGTCAATGACCTCACCGATGACGTCATCGATTGCGTCATCGATGACGTCATCACTAATGACGTCATTTCTATGACGTCACACCCATGACGTCACAGAAATGACGTGCTGATGACGTCACCACCCCTTACGTCATCAAAATGACGTCACCGACGCCACTGAGGTCAAGGTCACGCCGAAACTTAAAATTTTTTGGCACTTTTGCCGTTTCTCGCACTACGCTCCGAGTTTCAGTCAGAGTCCCCGTGACCTTGACCACTTGGAGCGAATTTTCGACGAGAAACGGCAAAAGTGCCAAGTTAAACTCGAGTTTCTGACATGACCCTGCCTAAATGGGCAATCGGTTATCCCTCAGGTGACCTTGAACCAGCACAACACCAACAATTTGATATTACTGTGACCTTGAAAACCTAACAACGGAGCGCCGACACCGATGCGCACCCCACGACAGCCACCGAGTGACTGACTGTCAGGCTCTGTGTACGCTAGGTATATCGGCTTGAGAGACTAAGACTCTAAACTGTCAGGAATGGGAGTAACTAACTGAATTTTGCAAGGAAAAGTCATTTCATCTAATATTCTAAACAAATCTTCATCAGTAAAACTGACATTAGTCTGTTTGGTATAAAACCTAGGGTGTCCACGCAACAGTTTGCGCCACTTAGCTAAAGTCGAAACCTTCTTAACTTTGAGTGGTGGACAGTGAGCAACTAACAAAGTCTTAACACGGCTAAGTTTCTTACCTAAAGCGTCCCGCGACATGGCTTCCCCTCACAAAAGTCCGCACAATACTGAGAGACTGCTTGTAGCGCATGAGTCAAGGGAAAAGAGGTGGGGGAAACAGCAGGAGTGGGGGAAGGTCACAGTGGCGGGGGAAGGTGAGGTGGTACGCTGGAGTATCGCATCACTTCACCATGAGCTGTCCTACAGTCAACACACTGTTCTCTTGGCCCGAGTTGGCACTAGAAGAAACATTTCTGTACAGCTTAGGCTGTGAGAGCCGAGGAAGCAAAGTCAAAGTGGAAATTGTGTTAAACTCCAAGATGAAGAGTCTCCTAAATAAACTAATTGTATCCTTGCAATCTCCTATAACTTTAGAGAAATACCACTTTATTAAGCGACACCTTATACTTTGGCAAAACGAAGCGGAAATGGAAAAGATTACAGTAAAATTAATTTAACGTAAAACTTGGACTGGACACTCATGGCGATACCACGTGGCGTGCAAACGCCACCCTAAACATTACAAGTTAGGTTATTGAGCACCTCTGGTACGATAACCGATGTGCTAGAGTTAAAGTGTGATGACCTTGAGTCAAAACACTGAAATACTACAAGTCGATATCGTCCCAGAGTTAAAGTGTAGTGACCTACATTCAGAACTTGTAAAATTACTTACATACAGAGAGCTAGAGAACAGCGAGACGCACCGCATGGAAGCCGGAGACATACTGGCGAAGCGGTGTTGTGCAGCCTAGGGACCCAGTTGTGGTGGGGGTATAGCCAACACTTAGAGTACAAGTGTTGTGGGTGACCTTGACCCACTTAACTTACCTGACCCCCCCCCCCCCCCCGACAAAAAGTGCGAGCCCCCCCCCACCCCCACCCCCACCCCTGATATCCTGGGCGTGGCAGCCCCGGTGGGGATATAAGGGGGCCCAGCCAGAGCCGGCTCGCAGTCCGCTCCCGCGCGTTGAACGTGAACGATCGGGACGGACCGCCATAGGCATCACTAAACATTGAATGGCGCCTTCAGTGTTTAGCGAAGTCTACTCTAACTTTAAGACTTGTATTAGTTGTAAGATATTGCGCTTGCGTTTGGGTATTGCGAATTGTTTTATATGAGAGTGTTTTACTTGTACCTTATGTCTCCTGTGTGTCTTTTATCCTTTGTGTCTTGTTTGTTATATGTGTTTAATGTGTATGTGCTTGTTCCAGCATTGACTATGTTGAGCTCTATCGTGTGTTGTAAGTGTGTTATATTTTTCTAAAGTGTATACGCTTGTTGTAGCATTTCCCCTTGAGCTTTTGCAATGCTCAAAGTAAATTGTAAAGACAGGGAACGGGAGTAGGCCCCCGTGTAAAGTTACTTTTGTATAATTGTTAGGCTCCTCTCATGCATGCTTCAATGCGGCTGAGAAATAGGAGTTGGTCCGTTTGTACGCTTATATGGGGGTAATGAGCCGATGGCCTCTGCACTCGGACCGAGGACGTAAGCCACTAGGGTGTCCTCAGTTAGTTTCCCTTCTGGAAACTCAAAATTATGTAAATGAAACTTTGTTAGCGATTTGTGTTTTTTGTCCCCAAGGCCCCCGAACATTCGTGGTTCGCCATGGATGTACGGGGGCCGAAATTTTTTAATGTCCGTGTGGCCTTGACCCACATAGGACTTGTAAAAATTTACTGCATTGCTAAATTAAAAATATTAAAGATAGGGTTACGGGAGTAGGCCCCCGTGTAAAGCCACTTTTTATAATTGTTAGGCTCCTCTCATGCATGCTTCAATGCGGCTGAGAAATAGGAGGTGGTCCGTTTGTACGCTTATACGGGGGTAATGAGCCGATGGCCTCTGCACTCGGACCGAGGACGTAAGCCACTAGGGCGTCCTCAGTTTCTTTCAAAATTATGTAAATGACATTTTGTTAGCTATTGGAAAAGATATTAGTTAGAAATGCAGTAAATGTTTACAAGTCTCGCGTGGCGAAGGGTACACGACATTGGATGTTGCCTTGTTGTCATAGTTGGGTCTCTTCGGAGGCTACAGCGATGACAACCCAAGTGCCCCACACCCCCATAGGGGGGTGTGGGGCTTAATTTTTTAAAAGTTTTTTCGTGACCTTGACCTAAATATAAAAGTTTTCAAAATCTTTAACAGTCAGGTCTTATCAACACAGTTTATATATAGAGGTCTTTTAAAAGTTAACAGTTAGGTATTAGTAACACACAAGTGTGTAGTTGTTTATAGTTGGGTCTCTTGGGAGGCTTCAGCGATGGCAATATAAATGTCCCAAGTGGGGCTTATTTTTTTTTTGAAAAAGTACGAGCCCCCCCCCCCCCGACAAAAAGTGCGAGCCCCCCCCCCCCCGACAAAAAGTGCGAGCCCCCCCCCCCCCACCCCCACCCCTGATATCCTGGGCGTGGCAGTCCCGGTGGGGATATAAGGCGGCCCGGTTGCACGCACTTCTCATTCCTGCTCCAGCCTTCGTTGGAAGTTCTTCTCCGTTATTTGCATTTAACGCTCTCTCTACCACAACATGCGCTTCAAGAACTATCCACCAGTTCTCCCATACATAAAATCGAATTCAACCAACACGTCTACTCCGACCAACACATCTACTCCAACTTCAACCTCCGCTGCTCCGATTCTCCAAACGTGTTTGATGAGCACAATCCTCAGCTGTTTGGAGATGCCGTCGGCTCCTTCGATGCCCAGCCTATCTCCGCTGCCACCAACGGAACCAACAAGTCCAAGTGTCAGTGGTGCTGGTGATGCTCCGTCGACTTCAAGAGGGGCTGGCGCTCACCCTGCAAGCAGCCGAGTGCTCATAGCATCACCGTCGATCTCATTGCTGTCAGATTCTGATTCGGAGTCAGCGGTCTTTGAGGAGAAGAAGTCGAGGTCCAAAATCATTCCCTACTCCCGTACACAGAAAATCCTTTCCTATACAAAGACCCAATGTCCACTACCCGTATCCCCCATGCCATCCACACCAGTCAAACCATCCTGTAAATCGATCTTTTCCCCAGACAAGTCAACCTCACCCAAAGCCAACATTCCATCTACAGTCAAACCATCCCGTAAATCGATCTTTTCCCCAGACAATTCTACCTCACCTAAAACCACCATTGATCTAACCCATTCTCCTACCCGACCCAAAATTCTTTGCAAAGTACCCCTTGACCGTGCTAAACCATCACCCTCCATCCTTTCCAGCCAGCCTAAGTTAGATCAATCGCCGCTCCAAAACACTAAGAGTCCAACACAAAAGAAACGTAATCGTGTTAAATGCCCTGCTGGCAAGCGTGATAAATGCGATTATGTTTGGTTTAGCAGAGAGGCTGTGGTTCTTTGTTGTCCGAGTTTTGCTCTTCCAGAAAAAGATCGTTGCCAACGACACTTGAATAAGAAAATCAAAATTCCGACACCAAAGCCCTATAGCCTTAATATTATGCCTGAAAAGTCCAAGTTCAAACACCCCAACAGTCCGCAGAAGCTGAAAATTAATAGGCTCAAGAGGGACAAAAAATATTATTTCATTGTTCAAGCTTATGGAGCATTTAACATAAATGTGCAAATCATTCTAAAAGGTGATGGCCGCCTTCATAGTGTGAAAGTACCACCTGCGATGGTACAAAGAGAATTTTTTGTCCCCGGGGCTTATTTAATTCGAAGAAAAGGATGCCTATCTGTTTGGGAAATGGACTAGGACATGGGCTCACCAAAAAATCAAAATTGTTTAAAAGTGTTGGACATTAATTAAATTTCTTCTTCCAAATTAAGTTTTCTAAATTTAGTCTTAACCCTCTTAAAGTAAGGGAGAGGGGTATTATACAAGTCAAGGAATAAAAAAAAAAACACTTGACTTGTATAATACTTTAACCTGGCGGTGATGTAAAGTCACTGGGACAATCTCAAACCGTGTCCTTGAGGGTGAAGACTAAGTTACAAAAATCTTTAAGAAATAAAAACTTACCTCCAAACACTTGTAACTTGCTACAAGTGTTTGGAGGTAAAAATTTTTCAAAGTTTGAATGACCTTGACCCATATAAATTACTGTTTAAAGTAAAGTGCTAACCTTACAACTAATGTTGTGTATCACGTAATACCCCCACTCTAACGCTCTTACTAAGCTTGTATGAGCCGTTCATTTGCTTCAGTCTGTTTCTGTGCTCCGTGGTAAACATGTCACAGTACAATTACAAAGGTGGTGACTTCTTGATAAATGAACACAATGCTTGGGAAGTGCTAAACCGGCATAGAATGGAAGTTGAGTGTTGTATAAGACGAGATGGGTCTACATTTTATCTATGTATTATAAACAAACAAACCCACAAGTATGAACACTGGACAAAAATTAATTATAACAACATAGATGAGCTGTTTGCTTGGGTTTTTGAGGTGTGTAAAGTTATTGAAGAAACCAAAATGATGGGTGTGCTAAAGGTATGTAAAACCGATGACCGCGAGGACTAAGGGAAAGTTAGTGGAAGTCCTTAAGCTATCCCCCCCCCCTCACCACGGGGTTACCCCCACCACTAAAAATGGGTATATATAGGAGTGGTGATCAACCGTCTTCTCATTCTGCTTTACACTGTTTAGCTGAATACTACCATGTCAGCCATGAACATTCCAGCCTCTACCTCTGGCCCGACCGCCTCCAACTCTGGCTCAAGCTCTGGACCGATCCGGCGGGACCGCCTGTCAAAGAGTCGCGTTCGGTTCTTCGGATTCACTCCGAGCAAGACGGAGTTGTGCAGCAGTGGAGCCTCCAGAAGAGAGTCTAGCTTGTATGAAGAGCTCCAGCAGGTAGTGCCAGGTGTAGTGGTTGGTGCATCTTCACAGGAAGACTCTGTTAGAGCTGCTATAAGATATATTAAAGGTTGTAACGTAATGATAGAGGAAAAGGACAGGTTGTTAGAGGAAAAGAAGAGGTTGTTGGAGAGTGCACACAGTGAAATACTTTTGATCCGGAAAGAATGGGAAAAACTAATTATGAAGTGTGACAGATTGTTAGATGATAGTGATGATAGTGAGGATGAGAGTGGATAGGTGTGGGTAAAGACTCGGACTGGGACTTGCGTGTTTGTATGAATGTGTGTGTGAATGCGGAATACAGAGCGGGGGATAGATCACTCTGTGGCAATGGACTAACATGCCACTTAGTGATCTATCCCCCGTTCTGGTAATGTTTTTGGATGGCCTTGACCCACTTTACAAGGTTAGCTAGTACCCCCACCACTGATAAGTGTATATATACGGGTATTAATGTGCAGTTTGGTTATTCTGCTTTGTACCGCTTAGCTGAATACCGCACTGTAACATGGCGTCCAACTCCAAAACTTCTTGGGCTTCCTCTTCTTCAAGAAGGCGTGCTGCCAACGTGCTGCCTGCTACTCGTGGACCTGCTCGACCATTCCACAGCATAACCGTTGCTCGGGCAAACGCCTGCAAAGCTCCGATGCTACGGACCTTGCTGGAGGTGAGCCAAGACGGGCAAGGCTTGCTCAGTCCTGGTCAACGGCAGGAGCAAGAAAGGCGTATGGCGTACTTCAGGCTGCAGGGTGTAGTTCCCAGCTTGAAGTTAGGCGATCCCAGAGTAGCAAGCATCAACGAGGCAGCGGACTACATATCACACCTTCACAGTGTTTTAGAAGTAAAGGACCAACAAATTGAAAACTTAAAAGAACAATTGAAACAATTTAACTTTAATCCGGTGGAGTTTGTAGAAACGGTGATGAGTGATAGTGACGATGAAGGTAGTGAATATATATTAGGTATGTAATGAAAAGACAGGGACATGTGTGTGTGTGTGTGTAGAATACAGAGCGGGGGATAGACTACTTTGCGGCAATGGACTAGCATGCTGCTTAGTGGTCTATCCCCCGCTCAAAGGGTACTTTTGAATGACCTTGACCCACTTTAAATGAAGGACAACCGGTTAACTGGTATAAAAGAGGGAGTCTGTACATCCCGACTTCATTCTGCTTTGGACCTTCCAGTGGAACGCTAGAAAATGAGTGGATCACTGATCATTGGTAAGGAGTGGGAGTATGTGTCCATTAACTATTTAAATTGTAGAGGGATGTTGAAGAAAGTGTATGATAATGTTAAAAGAATGGTTGTTGAAGAAGGTAGGGTAGTGATTGTAGCGTGGAAGAAGAAGCAGTATACAGGACAACAAGTGAGAGCAAGTGACTTTGGGGGGAATAGTGTGTTTCAAATTGGACGAGCGAACTTGGTTAATTTAGACATTGTGTTTTGGGACTTGGAAAGGTTAATTGAAAATAGTGGCAAACATGGGGAACTCTTAATTGGCAGGGAGGACAGAGTATATGGCTAAGTGTAAAAGACTGGGGTTTATGTGTGTGTGTGTAAAGACTAGGACTTGTGTGGAATACAGAGCGGGGGATAGATCACTTTGCGGCAATGGACTAGCATGCTGCTTAGTGGTCTATCCCCCGCTCAAAGGGTATTATTGGATGGCCTTGACCCATATAAAGGTAGAGGGGGAATGGGTAATGGGAGAGGGAATTGGTATATATGTAGGATTGATGACGAGCGGATTTAGTCAAGCAATTGTGTAGACACCAGCTACAATGGAAAGCTTCAGCGTTGAGTTCATCCTTATGGAAGAAGATGTTAATGAAGTTGTGGAATTGATCGAAGAGAAGACAAGCCTAGGTACATTGGAACTTGTAAACTGTGAACCTTTAGACAATGCTGCAATTGATAAGATTGCATATTTCATGATGCATTTACATACCGAAAATACAACTAATATGGAGTTTGTTCAGTACCTCTTTGCAAACCAAGTGAATGTGCGAATAACTATTACCTGGTGGCAATAAAGTGTGTAAAATTCTTGGCTTGGGCTTGGACTTGGACTTGGACTTGAGTGTGGTCTGCGGAATAGAGCGGGGGATAGATCACTTTGCGACAATGGACTAGCATGTCGCTTAGTGGTCTATCCCCCGCTCAAAGGGTATTTTGACGTGACCTTGACCCACATAAGATGTATAGTTGGTGGGGGTATAAAAAGGGCAAACCAATTGGATAGATACACCACTTTCATACCATGGCTCCACTTGACAACACCGTGTTCCATCGCGACAGAATTCTTTCAATTCTGGAGGTAATACCTGTAGAAGTTATAGAAGCAGAGGACCAACTACCTGCGGTTGACCAGGAAGAGGAGGAAGAAGAAATAATGGACATTGAAACGGAGTCGGACGAAGCTAGTTTAACGGATAATAAAATGGACTTGCACGCCTACGAAACATTAGAGTCATCATCTGAGTCGGAAATTGAAGAAGAAGAACAAGACACTCCTCATCGTCCAATGGATAGGATGTTAGTTGCAAGAAGAATTATGTATTGTCATCGCTACCTATTTCGTGATGAAAATGATTCCGACTCTGATGGTGATGTCTCACCGTTGTAAAAAGTTTAAACAAAAAGTTAAAAAAGAATGTGAGCGGGGGATAGAGCACTTTGTAGTAAATGATGCTGCTTAGTGCTCTATCCCCCGCTCAAAATAATAATTCCAAATGACCTTGACCTACATAAACTTGCTCAAACAGACGTCTTTGAAAAAACCTGTACAAATTATTGAATCTAGACCAAATACCATCAATTTATCAAGCCTACTGATAAATGTATTACAAACGGTTGTGTAAAGGCTAAATTTAGCACATGAGTGATAACCTGTTTCTATATGACGTCACTTTCCCCACCTATCTGCCTCGGATATAAAGGGTCCCGGTCGAGCGCGCTGCTCATTATTGCGTGGACATTCACAGAGTGTGCATTCAAAGCCAAACTGTTTGAAATGGCTCTTTGCGACATTTGTGGGGAAATCTTTCAAGACGAAGATCTTTTCACCCTACACAGAGAATTACATGAAGACGAAGATAGACAAGAAGATATTACCATGGATGAAATAGACTTAGACTCAATTGACCGGTTTTTGGAAGAGCACCAGAAGCAGACGGACTACTGGGACAGCTATCTACAGCAAATGCAAAGAAGAAGACCTAGTGTGATCCAATTTGCTGGTGCTGGACCATCTACTGCTAAAAGACCTTTTGAAGAAGAAAATTATATGCAAGAAGAAGAAGACACTGAAGAAGAGGACACTGAAGAAGAACTGGAAGATGTGAAACAACTGCGCACCACGGCTTTGCCAGGACGAGTTGTAACTCATTTCAAAATTAATAATGTTCAATTGGAACTGGAAACATTTATAACCCAGGCTAAGGAACTTGTTGGTGAAACCTTGATGGAAGAACTAAGAAGATTAAATTTTATTAAATTTGGAATGGTGTTAGAGGCTATGTTTAACAATACTGATGGTGAAACAGCATTGAGAGCGTTCATTACCAAAAACCGAACCCTTACCTTCACCTCCAACATCGATGATATTATTGAAGAATGCTTGGAGGAACTTATAACCAAACTTCAAGAACATGAAGGAAGAGGATCTGGATGGACTTTATCATCAATTGAAGGTATGGATGTAAGGGTTCATAAGCATGGATATGGTTTAAGGGGTAGTAGTTTTATCCCTCTACCAAAGAAAATCCAAAACACCAACTCGTGTAGGAATGTGCAAAATGAAGGTAATGAATGTTTTAAATATGCAATGATAACCAAGTATGTTAAAGATCATCCTTGTAGAGTTGGTAGAGAATATTACGAGAATGAACACCGCTACAACTTTCAAGGTCTCACCTACCCAGTTACCTTGAAAGACATTGACAAATTTGAAAAGAAAAATCCTGGCGTTTCAGTCAATGTTTTTGGTCTGGATGATTCGAACAACGTTTATCCTTTGCGGGTAGTAAAGGTCGAGCAAAGAAACCACACTGATTTGCTATTGATAACTAAGGGTGAAATTTCCCATTATGTATGGATAAAGGACTTTGAAGCCTTAGTTGTAAAACAATTGACCAAAAGAGTAAATAGGATTACAGTTTGCAAGAGATTTTTCTGCTTTTCTTGGAAAGATTCAAGACGTGGAGGATTGGACTGGTTGTCGGAACATAAAAGACTTTGCAACGAGAACTATGAAGTAAAGATAAGTCTTCCACCGCCTACCCGAGCTTCAATACAATTTAACAAGACAGTTCACCAATACCGAATTCCACTAGTGGTCTACGCAGATTTTGAATCAACGTTAGTACCACAGGAGCTGCCGGACGGTGAAGTGACTAGAAGAACAAAATATCAGTTGCATCAACCCAACAGTTTTTGTTTACTAGTTAAATCAACCTTGTCTGAAAACCAATTGCAAGACTATGGTTTAACATCCACTCCAATACTCTACCGTGGTGAAGAAGCCGCTAAGTATTTTGTAGACCAACTGTACGATATTGCTGGAAAGGTTCAACGCTTGTTCGGTAATATTGTACCTATGGAACCTTTAAACCAAAATCAACAAGAAGAATACAACGTAGCGGCAAGATGCTATTTATGCAAGAAGATGTTCAGTGAAGAAAATCCAAAAGTAAGAGATCACGATCACCTGACAGGGTTATACAGAGGAGCTGCTTGTAATTCATGCAATATAAATTACAAACTGCCAAACTTTATTCCTGTCGTTTTACACAATCTTAGCGGCTACGACTCCCACTTTATTATCCCGGAGTTAGGAAGAGATGACGGTAAAATTGATGTTCTTGCTACAACATTGGAAAAGTACATCAGCTTTTCAAAAACAGTAGGTAAAATTAAACTTCGCTTCGTAGACTCTTACAGATTTATGGCATCTAGTTTAGCCAAATTGTCAGAGAACCTAAGAAGAGAAGACCTAAAAGAAACCAGAAAAATTGTACCTGAAGATAAATTAGACCTAGTATTACGGAAAGGAGTTTTCCCCTATGATTACATAACGTCTGCAGAAAAATTCGAAGAAACCAGTCTGCCACCGATTGAAGCCTTCAACAGCAAATTAAACGAAAGTGAAATCTCCGTTGAAGACTACAATCATGCTTGTAATGTTTGGAACCAACTAAACATTCAAACCTTAGGGGAATATTCTGACTTTTATATAAAATTGGACGTAACTCTGCTGTGCGATGTGATGGAAGAATTTCGAAACACCTGCTTCTCCGCCTATGGACTGGACCCTCTACACTCGTACACATCTCCAGGATTAGCATGGCAAGCTATGCTAAAGTCAACCAACTGTCGACTGGAACTTCTAACGGATATTGATATGGTGCTCATGATGGAATCTGGTGTACGGGGCGGTTTGACACAAGCTGTAACACGTCATGTCAAAGCCAACAACAAGTACATCCCCGGCTTCGACGAGCAACAACCATCGGTCTACCTTGGCTACTTTGACGCAAACAACCTTTATGGTTGGGCAATGTCAAATCCGCTTCCCTACGCTGACTTCAAATGGATCGACCCGGCCACCATCGGAGACATCTCACAGATTCCGAAAAATGGTCCAAAAGGCTATATTCTGGACTGTGATTTTGAATATCCGGAGCACCTTCATGACCATCACTACGACTTGCCTCTCCTAGCCAAGACTGAAGTTTCACCGACAGGAAGATGGCCAAAATTGATGATGACCTTGGAGAATAAGGATCGCTATGTGGCTCACTACTGGGTAGTTCAACAGGCTCTTGAATTGGGTCTACGTATAGTGAGAATTCATAGAGCAATTGAATTCACCCAGTCTTGTTGGTTAAAACCATATATTGATTCCAACACTACAAGAAGAGCTGCAGCGACAACAGCATTTGAAAAGGACTTCTATAAATTAATGAACAATGCCATCTTTGGGAAGACCTTGGAGAACAAAAGAAAACACAAAAATGTAAAATTAGTGAGTGATCCTAGGAAATTGGAAAAATTAGTGCAAAAACCAAATTTCGGAACATCCATGATTATAAACGAAAATCTAGTCGCTGTCAGTATGAAGAAAACAACAATAGTTATGGACCGTCCGTTATACATAGGTATGTCGATTTTGGACATAAGTAAAACCCTGATGTATGATTTCCATTATAACAAAATGGTTAAACACTACGGAAGATAAAACATCGGAGTCGCATACATGGATACGGACGCGTTTATCTACTGGATAAAGACTTTGGACATGTATGAAGACCTGAGGACCTTTCCATACAAAGAAGACTTCGACTTTTCTGACTATCCGAAGAACCATCCAAATTTTAATGAAGAAAATAAAAAAGTAATTGGAAAATTTAAAGATGAAGCAAATGGAATGCCTTTAGAAGAAATAGTGGCGCTGATGGCGAAATTGTATTCATTTAAGATGTACCACGAGAACAACACACCGACAGTCAAGAAAGCAAAAGGAGTGAAAACATCTTATTTGAAAAAACACGTGACATTTGACCACTACAAGACTTGTTTGTTTGAAGATACTACGATATCAGCAACATTCAACAATATCCGAAGCTTCAAGCATCAAGTCTACCAAGATCATAGAATTATCAACGTTGGTAAACCAAATCAAAACGGTGATGCGATAAACAAAGGTTATTTGTCATCTGAATTAAAAAATACGTTAAAATTCAATGGGAAAACGTATAGTGCCAACAATAAACGTATATCCAACGTAGATGACCCTAAAGATGCAAAAGACAGCGTAAATAGACGCTATTTACATTCCTTGATACCTGAAAAGACAAAAGATGGATTTTCTTTTTATAAATTTGTTATTAATGATATAGGTTATCCAAAAACTGAAAACGACGCTGTAAATCTAAAATATATTAAAGATCATTGTATCATACGTGATGTAGGGGTTATAGATTGTTTTAATAATTGTTTAGCAAATGTTAAAGATGGTTCGGCGCCATCAGATGGTGCAACAGTGGGTCAAATGAAAGATACTTTAAAACAAGAGACATCTGGATTTGTAAAACAAGACCAAGTGGTATCACGGCAGGGGGATGTGTTTGTACAAGGAAATGAAAAGTTTACATTACTTGAAGAAAAGAATAAAGTTATTGATGGATATGTACTAAGGAATAATGTTTGGGATGGTAAAGGAAAACAAATGATACATATAGCTCCCGCGACATTGCCTGGTAATGTTGTTACTTTTGAACAGATAATACAATTAGAGCCAACTGGACATAGATGGTGGAATTGCAATAACAAACGATTAACAAGAGTTGCAGACCCTGATTATGTAGATGACGCTGTAACTGTTAATTTTCTTGTTAAAGTGATAGGTAATATAATGTTTGATATGCATAATTATATTGCAAGCGGACAATATAATCGTGTTGATGAAAAAATGAGAAATTCATGGATAAAACAAGACATCCTTTATAAGTATTTCTTTAATAAAACACCACAACCTTAAGGATCCACATTTTAGGGTCCTTTTAGTATTTAATTGATCAAAAGCATAAATAAAGTCATTTATGTTTAACTTGTCGTAGAGGTAACACATACGTTGCGAAATTCAATTATAAAAGTGCATTATGACATTTCAATATATCAGTCCATATCGAGACACTGTAAGGAAAGGAGGTGGGATCACGTCCACAGCGGTTTCTCTATTAAGTAAAGCCTTAAATCGAATTCCAGTAGGATCCATAGTAAATAGAGCAATAGACGCATTACCATACGAATTTCATATACCAGGAGGTTATCAGTATTGCGGACCAGGAACTAAATTGAAAAAACGACTGGAAAGAGGCGATCCAGGCATAAATAAGTTAGATCAGGCTTGTAAAGAACACGATATCGCATATTCCACGTTTGCCGATTCAAAAAATAGATCGATAGCAGACAGAAAGCTTGCGGACATAGCTTGGCAACGAGTAAAATCAAGTGACGCTAGCATAGCAGAAAAAGCAGCAGCTTTAGCAGTAACAGCAGGTATGAAGGCTAAAACAGCAGTAGGAGGTGGAAGAAGGAGGAGAAGGAGAGTAAAAAGGAGGTCAACCACAAGAAAACATGGAGGAAATATAAAAAGAAGACGGCGATCTACAAGAAAAGGCAAGAAGAAGCCCACCGTGTGGTCAATGGTAAAAAACGGGGCAGGACTTTACCTAAGACCTTATCGTGCATATTAAATGAAAGAAATCAATTGGTCATACCACATAAAGCATTAACCAATGTTGAATTATTTAAATATATTTCCTGTTTAAAAATACCATTTTTCCGCGGTGTATTCATGAAAGACAGTTTACCAAAGAAAATGTGGCAAAATGAGACTGGAATTGTAAATTTGGATAATACTGAAGGGCCTGGCACCCATTGGGTTTGTTATAAGAAACTAAATAACAATGTATATTATTTTGATAGTTTCGGTAATTTGCCACCACCAAAAGAACTTCAAAATTACTTTAAATCTGCTAAAAACATATATTATAACTATAAAAGAGAACAACCTGATAATACTTCAATATGCGGCCATTTATGTTTGGAATTTTTAGCTAAAAGTATCAGTCACTATTGAGATGTCTTCCTATACGGTATCATTAACAGGAAAATCGTCCACTTTACGAAGTATCCTTTTTCCAGCGTTACGCTTGCAAAAAGGAAGATTTTGGGAAGCGGCACTATTGGATTTTACAACTTACAACTCTATTCCCAATGTTACGGAAGGTAAAAATAACGTATTGCATTATTATAAGGGAAAAGATGCCAGTGGGAAATTTACAGACTTACAAGAGTGTAGGTTACCCACAGGTTCTTATGAAATCGATCACATAAATGAATTTTTGCAAACTAAAATGGGAAAAGACAATATAACATTAAAAGGTAATAATAATACGATGAAAGCTGAAATTACTTCCAAATATTATATAGATTTTACTCAACCACACTCAATTGGTGATTTATTAGGATTTTCCAACGATCAGCCCGTTTTAGAACCAGATGTAACACATTCCGGTAAGAAAACAGTAACAATATTAAAAGTCAATAGTATAGACATAACTTGCAACATTATACAAGGAGCTTACAGGGATGGGGCTAACACCCATATCATACATACATTTTACCCAAGTGTACCACCTGGATTTAAAATTGTTGAAAAGCCGCAAAACCTGGTATATCTACCGTTGAACACCACTTTCATTTCAGACATCGTGTTGAGCGTATTGGATCAAGACGGTAACTTGGTAGACTTCAGAGAAGAGCCTATTACGATTAGATTACATTTAAAATCGACACTTTAATACAAAACCATGGGTTTAACATTTAAAAGCGAACAACCTACGGGAAACCGCATTAGTAGCTCTTCAGCTGTGGAGGAGTTAACACGCGAGAACATTCGTTTCTTAGAGAGAGTTGGATTAAAATTAACCGATTATGGATATACTGGATATAGCGCAGGGTCCAACATTCGACGAAACCCTATGGGAAAAAGAATATCACACCCACAACCCTTACACTTCATCGAAATTAAACAATAACGATGAAATTCGTATTCCCATACAACATCAAGACATTTACAAACTACCATGTGAAAGTTACTTGTATATTGAAGGAAAAGTTACTAAAAAGGACGGTACTACTACTGGTACAACAGTTCCATTTATAAATAATCCTATGGCTTTCCTTTTTGATGAAATTAGATATGAAATATCAGGTGTAACAGTTGATTCTACTAAAAAAGTAGGTATTACAACAACTTTAAAAGGGATAACATCTATATCACCTAATGAAACCAATTTACTTCAACCTGCCGGATGGGTTTTACCTGAACATGATACAATCACTCCAAATACAAATGGATATTTTGATTTTCATATCCCATTACGTTTTTTGCTTGGATTTGCTGAAGACTATAGAAAAATAATATTAAATGTTAAACAAGAATTAGTTTTATTGAGATCTTCTAACGATAAAGACATTATTAAAGCTCCAGATGGTACAACAGATGCAAACTTAGAATGGAAATTAACATTAGACAAAATTGTATGGAGAGTTCCACATGTTAAATTAGCTGACGAGCATAGAATGCTACTATTAAGGAAGTTAAAGGCTGATCGTGATATTGTAATTCCTTTTAGAAGTTGGGAATTCCATGAACATCCAAGCTTGCCAGCTACGGATCGTCACACTTGGACTGTTAAAACATCTAATTACGTAGAACGAGCCAGGTATATTATATTTGGTTTACAAACAAAACAAGTAGGAGGGACAGCATCATAAAACATGCAGGCAAGTTTGATCATTGCAACTTAAAAAATATTAAAGTTTATTTGAATTCACAATTTTTCCCCTATGACAATTTGAATGTGTCATTCGCTAATAAAAAGTACAGTATATTATACGATATGTATGCGAGATTCCAAAATTCATATTACGGTAAAACAAATACACCTTTACTATCACCAGAAGAATACTTAGATGGTTACACAATAGTTGTAATTGATTGTTCTAAACAAAATGAATCAGTAAAATCATCAAGTGTTGACATAAAGATTGAAATGGAGTTTACTGCAACTATACCTGCAAATACAACTGCATACTGTTTAATTCTACATGATAAAATTGTAACATACACACCTTTAACTGGAATTGTTAAAAATGTATTGTAAGAACCGGTTTTGTTTCATTCCGCGAGTATAAAAGCAGAGCGTACAGGCCGCTCCTCATCAGTTTGTTGCCTACTGTTGTATGGGTAGCATCGTATTCAATATGGCTTCTCCTAGTGGTACACCTGAAAATGTGGTAGATATTGAGAAGGAGATATCTGAGTTTTTAGATCCTCAAGGTCACCAGGAAGGAGGTGAACAAAACGTTTGCGGACAACTTCACGCCAGTAATAATGTTGAAGAAAAAGGTAAAAGAAGAAAGAATATACAAAAGAGAAAAAGGGATATTGAAGATAATATTTCTCCAAACATATTGAGTGAGGTATTTTTGCGAATATTTTACCCAATCTCTTCCAGTTTGGACAAAAGTGTTTTAATCGGTGTTATGAAATCGACAGATTATTCCCCTACTGTAATTTTAACTCATGGACCCAAAATGATTTTGTTTACGGACAGTGCTTGGGAATCGTTTATGAAACACTTGCATCTGCTAGAATGCTATTTAAGTAGTAACATGTTTGGAAGAAAGACAAGAGTAGGACTTTTGGATTCAAATGTGGAAATCGATATTATTAAGCATCGTGGTGATCATCAGCTGCGGTTTAGAGACACAACAAGACATGATAACAAAATTCAACTTAATCGAGAGGAGTTTTTCATTTTAACTTGTGCTACTGAACCAATAACAAGATATTTGAGACAACTGGTGTTTTCAAGTTCGATTATTAAAGATTATCTGGAAGACACTTTGGACAAACAACCGGACGCACCTATATTATACGGACCTGTGGATACTTCTATATTTAATAGAGTTCCTCATGAAGTACAGATGTGGAGACAATTGGAAAAGTACGCTCAACTACATAAGAAATCAGTAAAACAGGAAGAAGAGGAAGATGGAGGAGAAGAATCAAGTGTTAGTGATGAAAATGAAAACAAGGAAAATATAAAGATGGAAACTTAAATGACAATGGTTAGTTTTTAAAACAATAACCAACATTTTGTGGGGTTAGGCCTATTGGGGACGGTGCCCACGTTAAATATACACCAACGCGCCAACAACTGTACGGCCTGGTATAAAAGTAGTACCTACCGTGGTGTGGAAATCAGTTGACCTCCTGACTTCGTAATGAGCAGACGTGTGACCTTCAAAATGGACAAGGGAGAAGAACAACAAGTAAAGTCCAAGCCTGGTATTATTGAGTTTCAAGCGTTTCGTGGTAATGATGATAGATTCATTATAAAAGAACTTGTGTTTTTGGACATGAATACAAGTGTTCCTTATTCGTTTTTATTTAAACCACCATGTTCTTATTCGTCTTTAACTAGTAAAGCCGCTACTACCAACAGATGGATTTCAAAACACTTCCATCATATCGATTGGTATGATGGTTTTACAAGTTACACGGACTTGTATCACATTATGCATCACTTTTCAGACAAGTTTACCAATATTTACACAAAAGGGCTGGAAAAGAAAAGATGGATCGAAGGATTTACTCATGTTCCGGTTAATGATGTGGAATTGGATAAGAATTATCAATACATGCTGGAAACCATATGTATTTGTACAAAAAGCCCAGAACATGATAAAGATAGACATTGCGCTTTGAAAAATGCCTATAAACTCGCCTCTTACCTTCAAAGTGGGGAATTGGGGAGTGGTGGGGGTAACGGAGAGTATATAAGTGGGGAGCAGACAGGGACCTGGCATGAGTATTACTCGAGATTCCGAGACGACAACATCTCCGAGCAAGAAGACGATCTGTAACCTGACCATGGCATCTCACCAGTTCCTTCAGACTTTGGTCGAGCAGTTCAATGCTCACTCCAAGTCAACAATATTACCTGTAAAGAAGTGCTCGGAACTAAAAGACGAGAAGCACTACATAATCCATGCTATGAAGAAGATGGAGACTACAGTTGGGGAGGCCATCTGCTGCAGTCTCAGCGAGGCACCGTTTACTCCGGGGGATGAACCAAAGTTCCAGGTGTACCTGCCCAAGAGATTCGTCCATCTTCTACAAAACGAGGATCTTCGCTCTATTCAACCCGGGTGTCTATACCTGGTGTCCCACGGCTGCACGGGTAGCAATTCTACAGAGTTGACCATCCACATCGCTGACAAGCAGCAGTGTTAGATTTAAGTTTTAATGTTGTACATATGTTGTTGTTGTAATGTTTTATAAATAAACGAATCATAAAAGACAAAAAAAATAACAAAAAACAAAAAATGCAACATATCAATATGTGACAAACTTCACGTATTGATATGTTGCATTTTTTTTTAAACTTCGCGGGTGACCTTGACCTTTGACCTTTGCATTTCACAACTACCCCCACTACCGTAATTACCCCCACTACCGCACTAGGATTCAAACCTGCTTGGATGCGAAAAACGGTCATTCTGTTGCCAACTAGCAAACGATGAGCACCTTGTACGAGCTTTGCTTACAACGAGTTATAACTGACGCATCTTTATTCCAGACGGCTTTACGAGATAATATCCCTATAACAGTAAAACAGGATATCGAAGAGTACTAGAAAGATAATAGAGGGTATTCGGGATACTCCTGGTATAGGTTCCAATACGGGGAAAAGTTTTGTAGGCCTTGTGGCAATGCTGCCGTCAGAGACCTTCGACGGTTCGTACAGGAAGGTGGTAGAAAACAGTTCGGATTTCTAGCACCGATGTTTAGATTTGAAAACTACAAGGACACCTGTGCTATTTGTTCCATCCCACTGTATCAATGGAAAAAGTTTAGAAGTGTTTAATTGGATCTTCCATACCCCCCACCACCATTACCCCCACCACTTTTTCATGTACCTCTAAACGCTGTGCCTCGGCTTCATTTCTACTCCAGCAGCCGACCTAGCAACATCAGGATGTCTCTGAACGTCAGTTGCGCAAGTTACGAGGAGGTGAGCATCAAGACTCAGCAGGAGCTAAACGACTTGTACAAGGAGTTGCAGCTCATGGTGGCACGAGGCTACCGTATAAACGTGCAAGTTTACGCTTGCAACATACGGAACACCCGGCAGTCAAAAGAAGAGCCTGGACACTCCTCCACGGCTTCCTCACCGGCGTCGATGAAGACCGAGCCAGACAACTTGGACTACTTCAGCTGACTAGCAGTTGTCTTCCTTGTTCTTACAATAATAGAATATGTATATTTTTTTCATTATATTAAAGAAGTAAAAGAGCAAAAACACCTATCTTGTTACTGACATATAAGCTCAGTAACAAGATAGGTTTTTTTAAAACACAATTTGGATGACCTTGAAACTTCCCCCTCCACTGCTTTGCTACCCCCACCACTTGACTATTGATGTACATGGCACATCACAATTGGAAACCTCATTCCATCTTCAACAGCCAAACCGACAACATCAACAATGGCAAACCTACCAACGGATAAAACATGTCCTCACGTTTGCTGTGACTTCGTCCACGAGTTGGAGAAGAGGATGCAGGAGAGGGCGATACGAAGAAAGCAGATACACTCAGAAAATATCATGATAGTCAACGGCTATCTTTTATTGTTCGGCCTTATTATGGTTGTACTTTTCATACTGTATGGCATAGTCACATGTGTCGGCAAGGTTGCAGAAGAAAACGCTCGCCACCATCAATTGGAAAGTTTCAATGTTACTTTGTAGGTTTTCCTTTTTTTTAAAACTTCGTTTGGATGACCTTGAAAATACCCCCACTACTCCACCACACCCCCCACCACTTCACCATGTTCCTGCATGAGCATCACATCAACCGTCATTCCTTGTCCGACAAGCAACCATGGCAGACAACAACACCATCAGCCAAGCTGACTCCACTACTGATGTCGGTACAAGTACGGGTTGGACACTGTCGATCGATAGTGTACACTATTTGGAAACAATTTGCGAACGGATGAAGGAAATACTGCGGGACAACCCTGGAATCATAATACAAATGAATTTAAATTATGATTGGTCCCAAGTCAGAATGCAAGGGGACGATAACAACGGTCAACAATCTCCACAATATTCGCCCATGTCCCCGATCTACCCTTACGGCGAGTCTGACGTCGATGAAGATGAGGCTAATGAGGATGTGGGGGACAACGAGGCTGAAGAGGAGTAACCTTCATTCCTTTTTTTTAAAACCCAAATTGGATGACCTTGAGAATTCCCCCTCCACTATTTCCTTTTTTTTAAAACCCAAATTAAATGACCTTGAAAACACCCCCTCCACATACTTTTGGTTTACCCCCTCTACTTTTCAATACTGTTACCACAGTCTGTAGCTCACATCATTCCTTGCTTAGCTATCATGGCGGACAGCACTCTTTCTCGAGTTGACTCCACTACGGATGAAGAATGGCCATTTTCCTGGAATGTTCATCTGCAAGACTCGGCAGAAGTGGATATGTTGCATGAGAAATTGGTGTATGTATTAAACGAAAACCCCAACATTGAATGTAGAATGACTATGGATTTCGATGCGACAGGGGTCCACACTCAACCTTCCACTTCCAGCCAGCCTGAACCTCAGCTACAGCCGAAGAACTTTACACATCTTTACACTCCAATACGGCCGGAGGATGTGGTTATCAGCGAGGCAGACTCTACTACAAGTTATATTGAGCCAACAAATTGGAAGCTTGTTGTTGACACCTTACACAAGGTGGACTTAGTATGTGACAAATTAAAGGAATTGATGATGCAAGATCCTGGTCTTCGTTTTAAAATTGATTTGTTTTTCATCTGGGGAGCACCTGCACGGGGCTCTTCGTCTGACAGCTCTCTAAGTACAACGGATGAGGAGGAGGACGACTAGTTATCTTTTTTAAAACTCCGTTTGGATGGCCTTGACCTTTCCCCCTCCACTGAGTTTATTTAAGGTGCACTCTCAATGACTGCAGCATCATTTCATCGCGCACCTTCACCGCAGCAACATGGAGAGTCAACTTAACTACTGTTGCGAACAGAAATGTTTTTCATGGCCAAATGACATTGATGTTGCGGATGGCCTGGCGTGTAGAAAATGTGAAGCTTTTGGTCAATGCATGTGTAAGTGCAAGTCTTGGAAGAAGCCTAAACCAGAGTTGAAGACATTCCATGTGTACCAGATGAGAGGGCATAAGTACACTTGTTGCCCTGAACGTTGCATTGAATTCACACTAAAACAGCTAACTGGCTGCAAATTGTGCAACAATCATTTTGCAGGTTTTTGCAAACATTATTTAGGAGCCTGTCAGTACAGATCAACTTGGCATACAGAAGCACTCACTATCAATGAAATCGCTATAGATACACAAGAGTAGTCTTTCTACTCTTTTCTTTTTTTTTAAACTCCATTTGGATGACCTTGACCTTTCCCCCTCCACTCACCTTAGTTTATATAAACCCCATTTCCACTGACCACAGCATCACTTCATCGTGCTCCCTCGTCAAAGCAACATCAACTATTGGGATTGGTTTACAGATCCGTTGGAAATTGATGAAGTCGCCCAGGAAGCACAAGAGTAGTCTTTCTACTCTTCGACTTTTTTAAAACTCCATTTGGATGACCTTGAGATTTCCCCCTCCACTTCCCCATATACCTAGAGTACACAGAGCCTGACAGTCAGTCACTCGGTGGCTGTCGTGGGGTGCGCATCGGTGTCGGCGCTCCGTTGTTAGGTTTTCAAGGTCACAGTAATATCAAATTGTTGGTGTTGTGCTGGTTCAAGGTCACCTGAGGGATAACCGATTGCCCATTTAGGCAGGGTCATGTCAGAAACTCGAGTTTAACTTGGCACTTGGTCACGGGGACTCTGACTGAAACTCGGAGCGTAGTGCGAGAAACGGCAAAAGTGCCAAAAAATTTTAAGTTTCGGCGTGACCTTGACCTCAGTGGCGTCGGTGACGTCATTTTGAGGACGTAAGGGGTGGTGACGTCATCAGCACGTCATTTCTGTGACGTCATGGGTGTGACGTCATAGAAATGACGTCATTAGTGATGACGTCATCGATGACGCAATCGATGACGTCATCGATGACGTCATCGGTGAGGTCATTGACCTCGATGACGTCATCCCTCAGGTGACCTTGAACTGGCCCAGCACCAACAATTTGACACTACTTACATGAACCCAGACGTAAACATGGTTTGAAGACCGGAAATATATTGTCGCAAAGGAAGCGTGTGACATCTTAACATCCGGGGCAGCGGACCGCTTTCAGTTCTTAGAACACACCTGTCCGCGGCAAAACTATTTCAGTCTGATTTGTTTCCTCAATTCAAACTCATGTCACGAAAAAGAAGTGGGCCTAAGCACTAAACGGATTCATATCAACTGAATAAAATTGATGGAAAACAACTGCTGGTTTTAGGTCAATTTTATTGACCTAAAAAGTCATCCATGTACATAACTGATACTCTGGAGTAAATTTACAACACATTATCAGTTACGTAAAACAGAGATGACTTTTCGTCAGCAATTGTGATTAAGGCTGCGGTCTACCCCTGGCGCGCACCCAAATGCAAGGGTTTTTTAGAATCGTGTTATCTTCTGCCAAATGAAGCCTAGAGCTAATAATAAGGTGTCATATTAAAGAAGAATAACGGTACTAGTTTTCGTCTGTTACAATTTTGTAATTAGTTCATTAAAACTAATAGAAAACTTCAGTTAAAAATCGAGAAAAACAGATGATTTTAGACCGGTATAGCTGAAATTAGAAATTTTATTTTAAAATTCTAAAAAGATAGCCGACTAGATCCTTTTTTCTACTTTTAGAAAAAGTTAACAGCCAATCTCTATCATAAGTGGTTAGTTTTAAAACACGATCCCCGTAAACCTCTTCATCTATGAAACTCAAAAACAGATAATTTTACACAATTATAACTGAAATTAGAAATTTTATTTGAAAATTCTAAAAAGATAGCCGACGAGATCCTTTTTTGTACTTTTAGAAAAAGTTAAGAGTCAATCTCTATCTTAATTGGTTAATTCTGAAACATGATCCCCGTAAACCTCTGCAGCCATCAAACTCGCCTAGCGCTACGGCCGTGAGCCCGGCATATTCGGCATTGTTGTTGTTTTTGTTTTGGTTGGGGTGGACCGCAGCCTTAAGATTTTTAGGCTATATTGCAATTTAATTCAACTTTGTGAATTATAGGCTACCTAAAATGTCATCCCTGTACATAACTGATACTCTGCAGTAAATTTACAACACATTATCAGTTACGTAAAACAGAGATGACTTTTCGTCAGCAATTGTGATTAAGATTTTTAGGCTATATTGCAATTTAATTCAACTTTGTGAATTATAGGCTACCTAAAAAGTCATCCCTGTACATAACTGATACTCTGCAGTAAATTTACAACACATTATAAGTTACGTAAAACAGAGATGACTTTTCGTCAGCAATTGTGATTAAGATTTTTAAGCTATATTGCAATTTAATTCAACTTTGTGAATTGTAGGCTACCTGTTTGATGGAGTAACTATTATTTATTGACATAAGACATAACCGTTTTTTTCTGAAGCAGACATTACTTATCTTCACTGGCGTAAATATAAATAAAATAATGATAAGAGCCCCCCCAGCGTCCCTAACCACCGGCCGCCACTGCTCAAGATAGTGATATATATATTTATGATAGCCTGTATTATGCACTTCCTACACTTAGTTAAAAATTCATTGGATTTTTCATGCAGAAGATTTAACACCACTGTTTTAGCAGTCTTAGCAAGATCGTCAGGGAATAAGTCACTTAAATCACTAAAGTCACTATCATAGTTGGTTGATCATTACGACCTAACTTACACCTTACACCTGTCCTGTCAGTGATGGCAACATTTCTTGAAAAATCGATTTTTCAATATATCGATGTATCGAAAGGGTAAAATCGATTTCGATAAAAAATCGTGGACAAAAAATCAATGTTTTAACAAAATCGATTTTTATCGACGCTTTTAAATTGACTATAAGTTATACCAGGAAGTAAATATATAACCAACAAACATTTAATTAATACTATTAATATGTCAGTATTTGTATTCAATGGTCAAACCTTTGATTATATCATTGATTTTGTAGGTAAAATCAATGATTAACTTATATATACTCTACGCATGTAAGGAATACACTACATTATTTGGTTTGAAATAAAATAGAGTTATGAAAATAAACCATTATTTGTTTATTGAGAAGATATATTAGATCGTAGACGTAGACTAAAACAAAATTATTTAAATGACTTCAAATGCTGTAAGAGCTATTGCGTATATAATATCGCAAGACTGGAATAAAAACAGTTTTTGTTTTGAGCTATAGAATCAACATGTATTATTGGAAAGCTAGATAGATAAACACAAATTCATATAAGGCCAATGGAGTCGGGAATTTTTACATGTTTTAACGTCTTTCAAGGACTATTAAAATATTTTATTTTACAGTAAAAATTATTTTATTATCGTTGTTTGCCGATCTTTAACAGAACCGTAACAGTCTAACCTTCGGTAACAAAGTCTCTATTTTTCAATTAAATTTTAATAGCAAATTTTAACAAAATCAAAGGATGAACCCAATTTTGTACTGTTTTGTTAAAGGTATGATAGAGTATACATATACTTTACATGATATTTTGGCCGATGCGAAATGAGTGTAGCGATTGTCATAGAAAAAAATCACGGCCATCTCTATTCTCTAGTAAACTCTCTACTTAATGCCTTTGCACCAATACGATATACAGCCAATACCAAGTTATTTGACTTTGATATTTGGCTCCAATGCAACAAATTTTGTAAATTTAAAGCCAAACTAAGGTTAGGATCTTAAAATTTACTATTTTAGAGGAGTAAAAACCGCACTTCTTTGTCTTTTACCATACCGATTTTAAAATCGATATTTTTAGTATGAAAAATCGATCTCCAAAAAATATCGTCTTGAAAAAATCGATGTCAAAAATTCGATGTATCGAATGGTAAAAATCGATTTTTCCGAAAAATCGATTTTATTTTGCCATCACTACCTGTAGCTCACCTGTAGCCGGTTTGTAGGTTATGTTTATGTTGATTCAATAGAAAACATCCACAAGGACAATAGATCAGATGTTTATATCCAGTGTTGCCAACTTAATTCCTGGCTAATCAACGTTTCCTTGCTGGCTAATGCAAATTGTTTTTTGTTCTGATGTTTAAACACTGGACTGCGCAAAGTAAATCTAGCGTGCGCAAAGTAAATATAGCGTGCACAAAGTAAATCTAGCGTGCGCAAAAGTAAAATGAATAGGGCAATCACCTGTTTTGCGACGAGTATCGAGTGCATAAAAAACTGATTTCACGGACAGTCATAGGAAATAGTCATTTATGCAACAAGGAATAATTTCTCTCGAGTGCAGTGAAGGCACTTTTCGCACGAGTTGCATATTAAATTTTTCCTGCGACTGCCAAATATTTCTTATATAAGTATAAACGTTTAATATTCATGTTAAAATACCCATTATGTGAGGTCCCTGTCTCAAGATAGTGATATATATTTATGATAGCCTGTATTATGCACTTCCTACATTTAGTTAAAAATTCATTACATTTTTCATGCAGAAGATTTAACGCCACTGTTTTAGCAGTCTTAGCAAGATCGTCAGGGAATAAGTCACTTAAATCACTAAAGTCACCAGTGGCGGATCCAAGGGGGGGGCTAAGGGGGCTATAGCCCCCCCTTGGGGGGGGGCCAAGTTGGGGCGCCGCGACGGCCCGGAGCGGGCGCCGGCCCGTGTCGGGCGCAGGCCGGGTGATGGGGCGCCGGCAAACCAGCGCCCGTTTTTCCGATATTTTTCAATGTAAACTACTTTGTGTCTGTTATGCACACTGTGAAATAAAAACATCACCCCTAAAAATATTTGTTCTTAAAAATGATATTATAATGTCCTTTTCTGGTAATTCAACTAGACGACACTGTCATTTTAGTGTCTCTATTGGTACGCAATCTCTATTGGACAGCCTCCTGAGGTCCGAGATGCCTGAGGAAACCACTTTGGTTGGGTACGCCGATGACGTCGCAGCTCTCATTGCTGCACGCAACGTTGAGCTGGCCCAACTGAAGTTGAACCGAGTTATGCGGGTGGTCAACAACTGGATGTCCGATCACGGTCTCTCACTTGCTCTCAGTAAGACGGAGATCGTGATTCTCACGAAGAAGAGGATCGACACCGTCGTCCCGTTTCGAGTGGGAAGGGAGGTGGTCACATCAACTCGTGCCGCCAAATACCTCGGGGTTATGGTGGACACCAAGTTAAGCTGGAGGGATCAGATCTTCCGTACGGCGGACAAGGCCGCTAAGGTAGTGACTTACCTTAGTAGGCTGATGGCCAATGTCGGGGGTCCCCGATCCAGCAGAAGACGTCTGTTGATGTCCGCGGTCCAGTCCGTGCTTCTTTACGGGGCAGAGGTGTGGGCAGGCGCTCTAGATAAGGAGTGCTACAGGTTGCGACTCGCCCGGGTTCAGCGTCAAGCTGCGCTCCGGGTGTGTTCCGCCTACCGGACAGTGTCCGAGCCTGCCGTCCTGGTGGTCGCCGGTGTCATCCCTGTCAAGCTCTTGGCAGGGGAGAGGAAAGCGATTTATCAGAGACAAGGCGAGATCGGCAAGGACACGGCAAGAACAGAAGAGCGCTCCCGAACCTTCCAGCAGTGGCAACACAGCTGGGAGCACGACACCCGAGGACGATGGACTGCGCGACTTATCAAGCAGGTCCAACCATGGGTGGAACGGCGTCATGGGGAGGTGGACTACTACCTGACCCAATTTTTGACAGGTCACGGCTATTTTCGGTCGTACCTGAACCGGATGGGAAAGACCGGTTCACCGGACTGCATTTATTGCCCGGGTGTTCCCGACGATGCGGAACACACATTCTTCCGCTGTCCCCGTTGGGAAGGGCCCCGCCTGGAGGCCACACAAATCTTTGGTGCATTTTCGGTGGACTCGGTCTGCCAAAAGATTTTGGAGGATGAGGGCAACTGGGATTGTTTGTCACAGTTCGTCCGGGGCATCCTCCTGGAAAAGAAAACCGATCTGGACCGCGAAGTGGCCCAGATCCCTTGATCGAGCGGCTGGATAAGGAGCGAGCCCCACGGGCGTAAGCCAAATTTAGGCCTAGCCTGACGTAATGTGACAAACAATTCCAGGTTAGATTCCTAAAGAGTAGAGGAGGTTTTTTAGTGGGTAAACCCGTTTTTAGGGGAGCCCCACACTACAGGCTGGCCACCTGTGTGCGTAATGCATTTTTCCGCCTCTCCCTCAAAAAAAAAAAAAAAAAAAAAAAAAAAAAAAAAAAAAAAAAAAAAAAATTGGTACGCAATCTAAACCGGTGGGGCACCAATTCTGAGGCTTCCAGAGTCCCTCTGTGTGTGTATGCCGAGTCTTCGTATAGTTACGAGGCGGAGATGGGGAGTGACGTATTCCAACCTCAAGTTTAAGGGCCCTTTTACATCGCGTCGAGCGACGCCGCGAGGGCTTGCGCCCGCCGCGTGTCGCTCGAATCGCTGTACACCTTATTGGATGACGCGCGACAGACGACCGTCAGGCGCCGGGTATAAATGCTCCTATCTAGTGAAATGTACTTATTTTACGTGCCTTGAAAGATGCGATGTATAATAGGGGCCTAATTGGAAGTGGTGGAGGGAGGCGAAGGGGAATCAAAATTACAACTAGATGTTGTATTTAATGTTTGGTTGCATTGCCCGCGCAAACTTTTCCTGCCACAACACGAAATCAAGAACAAAAGACAGTGCAGAGCAAAACGCAATGCTGTATGTGTAATGTCTAATAAACCCTTTGTGATGACTACCTATTGATTCAAACGAGATGACTTAATTAATTATTAATATTCATTATAATAAATAAAGTAGTTCTAAAGAAGGTTATGTCTGAAAAATAAGACTGAGGTTTATTCTAAAGAAAACGATAATCTGATTAAATAAAAGACGACGAAAAGCAGTCTAAATTGACGTTCAAGTTTTTATCAAAGCCAGAACCGTGTAGATCATTTGAACCTGGAGAAAACCAACTGGAGTTAAAATTCGTTAAAATAATTACTAATTCATAAATTAGCAATCATAAATAGCCATCATAATTTTTTGCAAAAATAGGCTACTTATAAACTAATTAGGAGTATATATCGGCACTCGATCCCTACTAACAAAAAAGTATATTATTAGGGCCTATACTCTAATATTATTGATGAGGTATATTTGTATTATGTCTATATGTATGTACACACGGATATCGAGAAAGGCTCCAACGATTTTCTTCAAACTCTTCAAATAAAGCAGTTCTGGGATAAAAATGATAAGGCCTATATTTACAGGTTTCCATGTCAGGAAAGTCTTCTTTCGGGTACTTGCCTATTGTTATATGACATAAGCCAGCTATTTTTTTATGTTATTTTGATCTGCAGTATTAAAGACCACATAAATTGAAAGAAGACTATTTACTGAGCATTGTGTAAAATTTCACTTTTTAAGTTTTACTGTTTTTCGGTTCTACATCCTTAAAGTTAGAAATGTCACCGATGATCGCGGTGAACGCATTTCCGCCCGCGGCCTGACACCGGGCCTGCTACAAGTAGGGCCTACTCAGCCAAGTTTACAATGCGCTGCGACGATTAGGTTATGTTTGTTATTGATATTGATATATAGGTCAGAAATACTTTCATTAACTCAAAACAAATCACACGGTAGTGATAAGTCATACATAAGACCGACTAGACAGCTATAACTAACCCAGCGTCACACCCTTCAGCGGAGATGTGTTCGCCACGATCATCGGTGACATGGCTGACTTTAAGCAAGCCCAACTCAAAAACAGTAAAACTTAGAAACGTGTAATTTTCACACGATGTTCAGTAAATAGTCTTCTTTCAATATATGTGTTTTAAGGCCGAATTTCGAATAACATAAAAATTAGTTTAGCTTAGTAAGTAAAATTAAGTTCTTTCCCCTACCATTACGTTAATTAACGTAACAACGTTACGAGCTTAATTACGTTGCATAACGTTACGTTGTTAATTAACGTAATTAACGGTAATTAACAATGGTCTTATGAAGTACAAAACTAAAAAAAATAAATAATGAAGGCTTAAATATTTAAATATTTAGATAAATAAAAGTAAAGTAAATGGATAATACAACTAAGCACTTTTTAGAGTTGCAATTGAATTTAAAACTTAAAATAGTAACAATAATAAAATCATCTGTTAAAAAAAAAAAAAAAAAAAATTAGAACATCTGATCCGACAATAAATAAACCAGAGTGCAGCATTGGCAACGGTAGTCCTACATTAAAACAGTCTGAAAGGCCGAGTCTCATCACTAGTTGAAACTAGTTGGTGCCGACGCACGTTATTTTATTATAATACAATGGCCAGTTTTTATTCATTGAAATGTAGGTACCGTGTCCGTGTTGGAGTCTGTGTCTATATTTAATTTTAATACTACAACAACTTTATTATTGAAGGATTAATGTAATTGTAACTGTAAACACATAATGGGTCAAAAAGACCCAAAACCTATACGTGATCTAGTGGCTAATCCATGATGAAATGTACTGTATATTAAAGTTAAATTTTAATAACATTTTAAAATATTAACCTACCTACCTATTACCGACTTAGTATATTAAAGTTAAAAGTGTTAACACGAGAGTGTACCATTTCAATACGAAATAAAGATAATGAAAATTTAGATAGCAACAGGCCTATAAAAACGAACCAAATTTTTTAAGGTTAGTGTATGCATTGTACTTCACGATGCAAAAGAAATTCTCATTAAATATTAATGATAATAAGAGCAATGAAAGTTGGTACATTGGCCAAACTGTTGTTTGTAATAAAAATTGATTGGCGATTTAGTATTGTTTTCCAAAGCAATGGGTGAAGAAATGACCTGAAACTGCTATTTTTAACATTTAAATTTCAAAAACTTCTCGGGGGAGGGCCCCCGAACCCCCCGCCGGTCTGGCCCGCCGATCGGGGGGGGGGGGGGGGGGCGCAGACCCCCCGGTTAGCCCCCCCTTACTAATGTTCTAGATCCGCCACTGAAAGTCACTGTCATAGTTGATCATTGCGCACCAAACTTACACCTGTAGTTCACCTGTAGCTGGTTTGTAGGTTATGTTTATGTTGATTCAATCGAAAACGAACACAACAATAGATCAGATGTATTATATCCAGTGTTGCCAACTTAATTCCTGACTAATCAATGTTTCCTTGCTGGCTAATGCAAATTGTTTTGTGTTGTGAGGTTTAAACACTGGAGTGCGCAAAGTAAATCTAGCGTGCGCAAAGTAAATCTAGCGTGCGCAAAGTAAATCTAGCGTGCGCAAAGTAAAATGAATACGGCAATCACTTGTTATGCGACGGGTATCGAGTGCGTAAACAACTGTTTTGACGGACAGTCGTAGAAAAATTGTATTTATTGGTCAGGAAAAACTTCAAGTGACAAAGTTGTATATAATGAGATGAATTTAAATCTTTACATTCAACACTTTTTTATAAAGTGAATGGTTTTCTTGGAAAACAGGTACAAAGATAAAAGTGATACCGCTGTAGATTTCGAAGAATCGAAGAATTGCGTCCGAGCATGATACCAAAATTAACTAGTAGCCCAATTGTTTTTACATTTATGGAATATTTATATTTCTCCTCATTTCTCTCATAACCTTCATAACGAGTGGACGTTTCATCAGGCTTAATTTTACAATGTGAGTTTTAAATGTTTAATACGTTTAGTTGTATAGTTATTACATTATGGCGAGTCTTAACTTAAAATTTAACAAATCTTACTCTCTGTGACATAGCAAAGTAACTCGATTTTCCTTAGTAATATTTTTAAAATTTCAAAATTTCGAGGTATGAGGTTCCTAATATAATTCAACTATACACTTAGCAAGTTTGAAGAAAATCTGCTCCGAAACAGTTTAAGGAAGTTACCGTTTTTCCTTAAATTAACAGTTTAAAGAAAAACGGCTTCCGAAACAGGGGAATAAAATACCATGTTTTTCTTTAAAAGCCGTATGCCGACTGCGCAACAATGGGCCAGGGTGAAGATGACTCTTAAGAAAAGCATATATAAAATCAAGAGTCTCAACATTAGAACTCAGACTGACTGCAGTTAATTAATAGCGTGATGCGTACTTGGTTTCTGCTGCAATTCACCAGATTCTCCAGATAAAGGAACAGGAATGAAAATACCCCATTTGATTTACATTAAGAAAATTCCCTTAAAATTAGTTAGTATGTATTTATGAAGATACATAATGCCTCAAACCTTGAAATGAGCAAATTGATAGACTGGATTTTAGTTCATCTTTATAAAAACAGTGATAGTTTTGAGAAATTCAGAGATTACGAGTATTTCTGTCAATTTTCCTCTTCTTTTACCGAGGTTAACGGTTTCAATGAGATTGCTAATATATAGTAGTCTAACATCCCATATCCCTTTCACCTAGGAAAATAATACTATTTATAATGGAAAATAATAATAATACCTGTGATCGGCAACTTATACTCCCCCCCTGTCTCCTTTCCACTCTTCCCCTTCCCACGGTCACCCCCCCCCCCACCACCACCACGGTAGGCAATTGCAACTCCCCCCCCCCCCGAAAATCTGCTCTGGAGCCGCCACTGCATTTAGGTTAACTGGCCTAGTCCCGGTCCCGCGATGGCCGGTTAAAAGAGAACTTACTGTGGTGTTCTACAATTTTAATTTTAGACAAAAATCCATTTTTTCTAGGGTTGAGGCTGCTTCTAAACTAGACGCAGCCTAGTAAAGGACTATTGAATGGACCTATTGAATGAACAGGAATGCTTTTTGGTTCGGGACGGGGTTATCATCTCTTTTATCGTCTCGAAACTATCGGGAAATATTCATTTAGACTTTTATCTGAGTGTTGTATAAAAACAAATTAATGTTAAATATCAACTGGTTCCATTTCCAAATGGTTCCACTTGTTTTTGTATAAGTTACAATGAAAGTCTTTTTATTGAAAAGTTCTAAAATATATATATACTTTTCATATTTGCAGTATACAATGAGATCAGGGAAAATTTTTATGTAACCAAAGAAATTTAAATCCAATCACTAAACGATATATAAAAAAATGTTTTCCATGTTAAATGTTATACAATATGTTTTGTTGAATGAAATATTAAACGTTTGGTACAAAGAATGACAATAAAAATTATGTACATAAAAAATATAGATGAAAACAATTGGAAAAAATGGAAAAAACTTTATTATAAAAATAGGCGTAAGGCCTGCTTAAATAATAAAAGAACAAATATCAACAAATTTAAATTAGAATAAATATTAACACTCAGGAATGAAGTTGTTCAATGCCATTTATAACCGCTAAGAAACGTTTTGCATATTTTTTATATATTCATTGATTAGACTGAGATCGGTTCTTAGTTAGAGATTAGGTATTATAAAAATTTAACTTTGAAAATTAAGCTATTAGACCGAAATATTTTAATTGTTATTTTTATGTATTCATTTATAATTTTTTGCTATATCAGAACAAAATTAAGGAGTTTATGATGAAAAAATCAATAAAAAACAATGTAAATATAAATTTATAAATCTCAAAATCGAATAAATATATTTGTTATGTTAAATGTTTTAAATATATTTAATGGGGTTTGAAGTTTTTAGTTAAAAAATTATATTAAATTATAATAAGATGCTTTTAACATTATAAAACAGTTATGGTATTAAAGAATGATTTACTTATAACAATCCTTTTCTTCTTTGTTGTGAATGGAAAGTCACACAACTTTGAAATACGTTTTATTTAATTTGTGAGCGTTAGACGAATCAAAAAAGCCATCACTTAGTTTTCTACAACAATTAGTTCCGAAAGTAGCAATTGGTACTAGGAGCAAAAAATACCACTCTTGAATAAATTACTGCCGGTTGAACAATAGATAAGCAGAACAATATGGAGCAGATTGTCTCCATGTTCAAGGTATGTGACATGTTTTTGTGCAAGCGATATTGTTGTAAACATCTATTGTTCATCAGTTCCCGTCCCGATAAATTCCCGAGTAAAAAAAATCCCACTTGATGATCAGGATAATTTTGCTCCCGAAAATCTACGCGCTAGATTTTGAGATGCTGGAAATAACATTGCCACAGACATTTGTTGCACCATAGTGTACTACACTAAATATACATAGTAGTGTCAAATTGTTGGTGCTGGCTCAGTTCAAGGTCACCTGAGGGATGACGTCATCGAGGTCAATGACCTCACCGATGACGTCATCGATGACGTCATCGATGACGCAATCGATGACGTCATCACTAATGACGTCATTTCTATGACGTCACACCCATGACGTCACAGAAATGACGTGCTGATGACGTCATCACCCCTTACGTCATCAAAATGACGTCACCGACGCCACTGAGGTCAAGGTCACGCCGAAACTTAAAATTTTTTGGCACTTTTGCCGTTTCTCGCACTACGCTCCGAGTTTCAGTCAGAGTCCCCGTGACCTTGACCACTTGGAGCGAATTTTCGACGAGAAACGGCAAAAGTGCCAAGTTAAACTCGAGTTTCTGACATGACCCTGCCTAAATGGGCAATCGGTTATCCCTCAGGTGACCTTGAACCAGCACAACACCAACAATTTGATATTACTGTGACCTTGAAAACCTAACAACGGAGCGCCGACACCGATGCGCACCCCACGACAGCCACCGAGTGACTGACTGTCAGGCTCTGTGTACTCTAGGTATATGGGGAAGTGGAGGGGGAAATCTCAAGGTCATCCAAATGGAGTTTTAAAAAAGTTGAAGAGTAGAAAGACTACTCTTGTGCTTCCTGGGCGACCTCATCAATCTCTAATGGATCTGTAAACCAATCCGATCTGTAGCGGCAGGAGTCCAGAAAACAGGTGCACCACCCATCAGGTTGTCCGTAGCATTTCCGACAATTGGTAAGATTGGAGAAGTGAAATTTAATACACCGCTGCGGACAACAAGTATAAAAGTATTTGGATTTGTAGATTTTGAAAGTTTGTAGTACCGGCGGTGGCAGCTGTTGGTTCTTGCATCTACACCTGCAACATCCGAAGCATTCACATTGCCGGCAGGCCAGCCCATCCACTTGCCACTTTGGTAAGAGGAAACACTTATCCTCACAGCAATAGGTTGTCCCCGTCTCTTCCTCCCAACGCTTCTTTGCACAATATGTGACGCCTTGTATCTCCAAACACCTATGCTCGCAACATGAGATGCGCTTACTTTCCATAGTTGATGTTGCTTTGACGAGGGAGCACGATGAAGTGATGCTGTGGTCAGTGGGAATGGGGTTTATATAAACTAAGGTGAGTGGAGGGGGAAAGGTCAAGGTCATCCAAATGGAGTTTTAAAAAAGAAAAGAGTAGAAAGACTACTCTTGTGTATCTATAGCGATTTCATTGATAGTGAGTGCTTCTGTATGCCAAGTTGATCTGTACTGACAGGCTCCTAAATAATGTTTGCAAAAACCTGCAAAATGATTGTTGCACAATTTGCAGCCAGTTAGCTGTTTTAATGTGAATTCAATGCAACGTTCAGGGCAACAAGTGTACTTATGCCCTCTCATCTGGTACACATGGAATGTCTTCAACTCCGGTTTCGGCTTCTTCCAAGACTTGCACTTACACATGCATTGACCAAAAGCTTCACATTTTCTACACGCCAGGCCATCCGCAACATCAATGTCATTCGGCCATGAAAAACATTTCCGTTCGCAACAGTAGTTGAGTTGACTCTCCATGTTGCTGTGGTGAAGGTGCGCGATGAAATGATGCTGCAGTCATTGAGAGTGCACCTTAAATAAACTCAGTGGAGGGGGAAAGGTCAAGGCCATCCAAACGGAGTTTTAAAAAAGATAACTAGTCGTCCTCCTCCTCATCCGTTGTACTTAGAGAGCTGTCAGACGAAGAGCCCCGTGCAGGTGCTCCCCAGATGAAAAACAAATCAATTTTAAAACGAAGACCAGGATCTTGCATCATCAATTCCTTTAATTTGTCACATACTAAGTCGACCTTGTGTAAGGTGTCAACAACAAGCTTCCAATTCGTTGGTTCAATATAACTTGTAGTAGAGTCTGCCTCGCTGATAACCACATCCTCCGGCCGTATTGGAGTGTAAAGATGTGTAAAGTTCTTTGGCTGTAGCTGAGGTTCAGGCTGGCTGGAAGTGGAAGGTTGAGTGTGGACCCCTGTCGCATCGAAATCCATAGTCATTCTACATTCAATGTTGGGGTTTTCGTTTAATACATACACCAATTTCTCATGCAACATATCCACTTCTGCCGAGTCTTGCAGATGAACATTCCAGGAAAATGGCCATTCTTCATCCGTAGTGGAGTCAACTCGAGAAAGAGTGCTGTCCGCCATGATAGCTAAGCAAGGAATGATGTGAGCTACAGACTGTGGTAACAGTATTGAAAAGTAGAGGGGGTAAACCAAAAGTACGTGGAGGGGATATTTTCAAGGTCATTTAATTTGGGTTTTAAAAAAAGGAAATAGTGGAGGGGGAATTCTCAAGGTCATCCAATTTAGGTTTTAAAAAAAAGGAATGAAGCTTACTCCTCTTCAGCCTCGTTGTCCCCTGCATCTTCATCAGCCTCATCTTCATCGACGTCAGACTCGCCGTAAGGATAGATCGGGGACATGGGCGAATATTGTGGAGATTGTTGACCGTTGTTGTCGTCCCCTTGCATTCTAACTTGGGACCAATCATAATTTAAATTCATTTGTATTATGATCCCAGGGTTGTCCCGCAGTATTTCCTTCATACGTTCGCAAATTGACTCCAAATAGTGTACACTATCGATCGACAGTGTCCAACCCGTACTTGTACCGACATCAGTAGTGGAGTCAGCTTGGCTGATGGTGTTGTTGTCTGCCATGGTTGCTTGTCGGACAAGGAATGACGGTTGATGTGATGCTCATGCAGGAACATGGTGAAGTGGTGGGGGGTGTGGTGGAGTAGTGGGGGAATTTTCAAGGTCATCCAAACGGAGTTTTAAAAAAAAGGAAAACTTACAAAGTAACATTGAAACTTTCCAATTGATGGTGGCGAGCGTTTTCTTCTGCAACCTTGCCGACACATGTAACTATGCCGTACAGTATGAAAAGTACAACCATAATAAGGCCGAACAATAAAAGATAGCCGTTGACTATCATGATATTTTCTGAGTGGATCTGTTTTCTTCTTATCGCCCTCTCCTGCATCCTCTTCTCCAACTCGTGGACGAAGTCACAACATGCGTGAGGACATCTTTCATCTGTTGGTAGGTTTGCCATTGTTGATGTTGTCGGTGTGGCTGTTGAAGATGGAATGAGGTTTCCAATTGCGATGTGCCATGTACACCAATAGTCAAGTGGTGGGGGTAACAAAGCAGTGGAGGGGGAAGTTTCAAGGTCATCCAAATTGTGTTTTAAAAAAACCTATCTTGTTACTGAGCTTATATGTCAGTAACAAGATAGGTGTTTTTGCTCTTTTACTTCTTTAATATAATGAAAAAATATACATATTCTACAATGGTTAGGACAAGAAATACAACTGCTAGTCAGCTGAAGTAGTCCAAGTTGTCTGGCTCGGTCTTCATGGACGCTGGTGAGGAAGCCGTCGAGGAGTGTCCAGGCTCTTCCTTTGACTGCCGGGTGTTCCGTATATTGCAAGCGTAAACTTGCACATTTATACGGTAGCCTCGTGCCACCATCAGCTGCAACTCCTTGTATAAGTCGTTTAGCTCCTGCTGAGTCTTGATGCTCACCTCCTCGTAACTTGCGCAACTAACGTTCAGAGACATCTTGATGTTGCTAGGTTGGCTGCTGGAGTAGAAATGAAGCCGAGGCACAGCGCTTGGAGGTACATGAAAAAGTGGTGGGGGTAATAGTGGTGGGGGTATAGAAAATCCAATTAAACAGTTCTAAACTTTTTCCATCGATACAATGGAATGGAACAAATAGCGCAGGTGTCCTTGTAATTTTCAAATCGAAACAGTGGCGCTAGAAATCCGAATTGTTTTATACCACCATCCTGTACGAATCGCCGAAGGTCTCTGACGGCGGCCTCGCCACAAGGCCTACAAAACTTTTCCCCGTCGTGGAACTTATACCAGGAGTATTCCGAATACCCTGTATTTTCCCTCCTGTAGCGTTTGACATCTTCTTTTATTGTTAGTGGGATGTTGTCTTGTAAACATGTTGGGAACAAGTCCTTGTGAGTTATAACTCGTTGTATGCAAAGCTCGTACAAGGTGCTCATCGTTTGCTAGTTGGCAACAGACTGACCGTTTTTCGCATCCAAGCAGGTTTGAATCCTAGTGCGGTAGTGGGGGTAATTACAGTAGTGGGGGTAATTGTGAAATGCAAAGGTCAAAGGTCAAGGCCACCCGCGAAGTTTAAAAAAAAATGCAACATATCAATACGTGAAGTTTGTCACATATTGATATGTTGCATTTTTTTGTTTTTTTATTTTTTTTTGTCTTTTATGATTCGTTTATTTATAAAACATTACAACAACAACATATGTACAACATTAAAACTTAAATCTAACACTGCTGCTTGTCAGCGATGTGGATGGTCAACTCTGTAGAATTGCTACCCGTGCAGCCGTGGGACACCAGGTATAGACACCCGGGTTGAATAGAGCGAAGATCCTCGTTTTGTAGAAGATGGACGAATCTCTTGGGCAGGTACACCTGGAACTTTGGTTCATCCCCCGGAGTAAACGGTGCCTCGCTGAGACTGCAGCAGATGGCCTCCCCAACTGTAGTCTCCATCTTCTTCATAGCATGGATTATGTAGTGCTTCTCGTCTTTTAGTTCCGAGCACTTCTTTACAGGTAATATTGTTGACTTGGAGTGAGCATTGAACTGCTCGACCAAAGTCTGAAGGAACTGGTGAGATGCCATGGTCAGGTTACAGATCGTCTTCTTGCTCGGAGATGTTGTCGTCTCGGAATCTCGAGTAATACTCATGCCAGGTCCCTGTCTGCTCCCCACTTATATACTCTCCGTTACCCCCACCACTCCCCAATTCCCCACTTTGAAGGTAAGAGGCGAGTTTATAGGCATTTTTCAAAGCGCAATGTCTATCTTTATCATGTTCTGGGCTTTTTGTACAAATACATATGGTTTCCAGCATGTATTGATAATTCTTATCCAATTCCACATCACTAACCGGAACATGAGTAAATCCTTCGATCCATCTTTTCTTTTCCAGCCCCTTTGTGTAAATATTGGTAAACTTGTCTGAAAAGTGATGCATAATGTGATACAAGTCCGTGTAACTTGTAAAACCATCATACCAATCGATATGATGGAAGTGTTTTGAAATCCATCTGTTGGTAGTAGCGGCTTTACTAGTTAAAGACGAATAAGAACATGGTGGTTTAAATAAAAACGAATAAGGAACACTTGTATTCATGTCCAAAAACACAAGTTCTTTTATAATGAATCTATCATCATTACCACGAAACGCTTGAAACTCAATAATACCAGGCTTGGACTTTACTTGTTGTTCTTCTCCCTTGTCCATTTTGAAGGTCACACGTCTGCTCATTACGAAGTCAGGAGGTCAACTGATTTCCACACCACGGTAGGTACTACTTTTATACCAGGCCGTACAGTTGTTGGCGCGTTGGTGTATATTTAACGTGGGCACCGTCCCCAATAGGCCTAACCCCACAAAATGTTGGTTATTGTTTTAAAAACTAACCATTGTCATTTAAGTTTCCATCTTTATATTTTCCTTGTTTTCATTTTCATCACTAACACTTGATTCTTCTCCTCCATCTTCCTCTTCTTCCTGTTTTACTGATTTCTTATGTAGTTGAGCGTACTTTTCCAATTGTCTCCACATCTGTACTTCATGAGGAACTCTATTAAATATAGAAGTATCCACAGGTCCGTATAATATAGGTGCGTCCGGTTGTTTGTCCAAAGTGTCTTCCAGATAATCTTTAATAATCGAACTTGAAAACACCAGTTGTCTCAAGTATCTTGTTATAGGTTCAGTAGCACAAGTTAAAATGAAAAACTCCTCTCGATTAAGTTGAATTTTGTTATCATGTCTTGTTGTGTCTCTAAACCGTAGCTGATGATCACCACGTTGTTTAATGATATCAATTTCCACATTTGAATCCAAAAGTCCTACTCTTGTCTTTCTTCCAAACATGTTACTACTTAAATAGCATTCTAGTAGATGCAAATGTTTCATAAACGATTCCCAAGCACTGTCCGTAAACAAAATCATTTTGGGTCCATGAGTTAAAATTACAGTAGGGGAATAATCTGTAGATTTCATAACACCGATTAAAACACTTTTATCCAAACTGGAAGAGATTGGGTAAAATATTCGCAAAAATACCTCACTCAATATGTTTGGAGAAATATTATCTTCAATATCCCTTTTTCTCTTTTGTATAGTCTTTCTTCTTTTACCTTTTTCTTCAACATTATTACTGGCTTGAAGTTGTCCGCAAACGTTTTGTTCACCTCCTTCCTGGTGACCTTGAGGATCTAAAAACTCAGATATCTCCTTCTCAATATCTACCACATTTTCAGGTGTACCACTAGGAGAAGCCATATTGAATACGATGCTACCCATACAACAGTAGGCAACAAACTGATGAGGAGCGGCCTGTACGCTCTGCTTTTATACTCGCGGAATGAAACAAAACCGGTTCTTACAATACATTTTTAACAATTCCAGTTAAAGGTGTGTATGTTACGATTTTATCATGTAGAATTAAACAGTATGCAGTTGTTTTAGCCGGTATAGCATCGTTGAATTCCATTTCTATTTTTATATCCACACTTGAAGACTTTACTGATTCATTTTGTTTAGAACAATCGATTACAACTATTGGGTAGGCATCGAAATATTTGTCAGGTGGTAATAAAGGTGTATTTGTTTTACCGTAATATGAACTTTGGAATCTCGCGTACATATCGTACAATATACTGTATTTCTTCTTAGTGAATGACACATTTAAATTGTCGTATGGAAAGAATTGTGAATTTAAATAAACTTTAATATTTTTCAAGTCACAATGATCAAATTGTCCTGCATGTTTAGTAATGGCGTCTCTTCTACCTGTTTGTAAACCAAATATAATATACCTGGCTCGTCCTACATAATTCGATGTTTTAACAGTCCAAGTGTGTCGATCCGTAGTAGGTAAACTGGGATGCTCATGAAATTCCCAACTTCTAAATGGAATAACAATATCACGATCGGCTTTTAATTTTCTTAAAAGTAGCATTCTATGCTCGTCAGCCAATTTAACATGTGGAACTCTCCATACAATTTTGTCTAATTTTAATTTCCATTCTAAAGTCGCATCTGTAGTAGCATCTGCAGCTTTAATAATGTCTTTATCGTTAGAAGATCTCAACAAAACTAATTCTTGTTTAACGTTTAATATTATTTTCCTATAATCTTCAGCAAAACCAAGCAGCAAACGTAATGGAATATGAAAATCAAAATATCCATTTGGATTTGGAGTGATCGTGTCAATCGTAGGTAATACCCATCCGGCAGGTTTAAGTAAATTGGTTTCATTGGGTGTTATAGATGTTAATCCTTTTAAAGTTGTCGTAATACCTACTTTTTTAGTGGAATCAACTGTTACACCTGATATTTCATATCTAATTTCATCAAATAGGAAAGCCATAGGATTATTTATAAATGGAACTGTTGTACCAACAGTAGTACCGTCCTTTTTAGTAACTTGTCCTTCAATATACAAGTAACTTTCACATGGTAGTGTGTAAATGTCTTGATTTTGTATGGGAATACGAATTTCATCGTTATTGTTTAATTTCGATGAAGTGTAAGGGTTGTGGGTGTGATATTCTTTTTCCCATAGGGTTTCGTCGAATGTTGGACCCTGCGCTATATCCAGTATATCCATACTCGGTTAATTTTAATCCAATTCTCTCTAAGAAACGAATGTTCTCGCGTGTTAACTCCTCCACAGCTGAAGAGCTACTAATGCGGTTTCCCGTAGGTTGTTCGCTTTTAAATGTTAAACCCATGGTTTTGTATTAAAGTGTCGATTTTAAATGTAATCTAATCGTAATAGGCTCTTCTCTGAAGTCTACCAAGTTACCGTCTTGATCCAATACGCTCAACACGATGTCTGAAATGAAAGTGGTGTTCAACGGTAGATATACCAGGTTTTGTGGCTTTTCAACAATTTTAAATCCAGGTGGTACACTTGGGTAAAAAGTATGTATGATGTGGGTGTTAGCCCCATCCCTGTAAGCACCTTGTATAATGTTACAAGTTATGTCTATACTATTGACTTTTAATATTGTTACTGTTTTCTTACCGGAATGTGTTACATCTGGTTCTAAAACAGGCTCATCGTTGGAAAATCCTAATAAATCACCAATTGAGTTTGGTTGAGTGAAATCTATATAATATTTGGAAGTAATTTCAGCTTTCATCGTATTATTATTACCTTTTAATGTTATATTGTCTTTTCCCATTTTAGTTTGCAAAAATTCATTTATATGATCAATTTCATAAGAACCTGTGGGTAACCTGCACTCTTGTAAGTCTGTAAATTTTCCACTGGCATCCTTTCCCTTATAATAATGCAATACATTATTTTTACCTTCCGTAACATTGGGGATAGAGTTGTAAGTTGTAAAATCCAATAGTGCCGCCTCCCAAAACCTTCCTTTTTGCAAGCGTAACGCTGGAAAAAGGATACTTCGTAAAGTGGACGATTTTCCTGTTAATGATACCGTATAGGAAGACATCTCAATAGTGACTGATACTTTTAGCTAGAAATTCCAAACATAAATGGCCGCATATTGAAGTATTATCAGGTTGTTCTCTTTTATAGTTATAATATATGTTTTTAGCAGATTTAAAGTAATTTTGAAGTTCTTTTGGTGGTGGCAAATTACCGAAACTATCAAAATAATATACATTGTTATTTAGTTTCTTATAACAAACCCAATGGGTGCCAGGCCCTTCAGTATTATCCAAATTTACAATTCCAGTCTCATTTTGCCACATTTTCTTTGGTAAACTGTCTTTCATAAACACACCGCGGAAAAATGGTATTTTTAAACAGGAAATATATTTAAATAATTCAATATTGGTTAATGCTTTATGTGGTATGACCAATTGATTTCTTTCATTTAATATGCACGATAAGGTCTTAGGTAAAGACCTGCCCCGTTTTTTACCATTGACCACACGGTGGGCTTCTTCCTGCCTTTTCTTGTAGATCGTCGTCTTCTTTTTATATTTCCTCCATGTTTTCTTGTGGTTGACCTCCTTTTTACTCTCCTTCTCCTCCTTCTTCCACCTCCTACTGCTGTTTTAGCCTTCATACCTGCTGTTACTGCTAAAGCTGCTGCTTTTTCTGCTATGCTAGCGTCACTTGATTTTACTCGTTGCCAAGCTATGTCCGCAAGCTTTTTGTCAGCTCTTGATCTATTTTTTGAATCGGCAAACGTGGAATATGCGATATCGTGTTCTTTACAAGCCTGATCTAACTTATTTATGCCAGGATCGCCTCTTTCCAGTCGTTTTTTCAATTTAGTTCCTGGTCCGCAATACTGATAACCTCCCGGTATATGAAATTCGTATGGTAATGCGTCTATTGCTCTATTTACTATGGAACCTACTGGAATTCGTTTTAAAGCTTTACTTAACAGAGAAACCGCTGTAGATGTGATCCCACTTCCTTTCCTCGCAATGTCCCGATTTGGACTGATATACCGAAATGTCATTAATGTCTTTTATAATTGCAATTCGCAACATATGTGTTTCCTCTATGAGGAGTTAAACATAAATGAAGTTGTTTGTTAAGATATTCAAGTTATACAGGGTGTCCAGAAAAAACCTTTACAAACTTTTCCAGGTTATTGCGCACGTCAAAATAAGCAAAAAAGTTCCTGTAAACATATGTCCTAAAATGCTTCGTTAACCCGCTAGCCGCCATTTTGTTTTTTACACTAAATAATTTTTATTTCCGTAACGGATCATTGTATTAAGTTAATATTTGGCATGAACCTTCACTATAACAATACCCATTTTCAGTAAAAAAATTATTTTTTTCCAATGTGTATTTTCAAAATGGCGGCCATTTTAAAATTTTTAACTCAAATATCTCAAAAACGGTAAATTTTATAAAAATGTTACAAGAGACAAAAAAGTTGACGAATTAAATTATCTAAATATTGATACCAAGTTTGTAAGGATCCAACAACAAATAACGGAGTTATTGTGGTTTTCCTGCAGAAAAACACTGATTTTGCTCTATGATTAATGCGAATTTAGGTTACTTTAAGAGAAAAATCTCAATTACTCCGTTATTTGTTGTCGGATCCTTACAAACTTGGTATCAATATTTAGATAATTTAATTCGTCAACTTTTTTGTCTCTTGAAACATTTTTATAAAACTGACCGTTTTTGAGATATTTGAGTTTAAAATTTTAAAATGGCCGCCATTTTGAAAATACACATTGGAAAAAAATGATTTTTTTACTGAAAATGGGTATTGTTATAATGAAGGTTCATGCCAAATATTAACTTAATACAATGATCCGTTACGGAAATAAAAATTATTTAGTGGAAAAAACAAAATGGCGGCTAGCGGGTTAACGAAGCATTTTAGGACATATGTTTATAGGAACTTTTTTGCTTATTTTGACGTGTGCAATAACCTGGAAAAGTTTGTAAAGGTTTTTTTTGGACACCCTGTATATCAAAAGTACCCCAATTAGCAATGTTAGAAGTTCTAAATTTTATAGTTTTAGGGTTATAAAAGTATTTATTAACAATTTCCTGTTTTATCCATCTTCCTCTCAAGTTTTCATCAAGCGAAGTATATGTTTTACCTGCAATATAATTGTGCATATCAAATAATAAATTACCTATTACTTTTACAAGGAAATTAACAGTTACAGCATGATCTGCATGATCAGGGTCTTTAAGCTCTGTTATACGTTTATTATTACAAGTATACACTTTGCTATCCATTTGTGATAATGTGATAGCCTGTCCTACAGTTGCAGCATCATTTGCTTCTCTTCCTTGCGCCATGTTTGTTAATTTTTTATTACTACATATAAAAAACGCATGGTAATTATTTGGATCTAGATGTACTGTTTGTCCTAAGGCAGCCGCGTCTCTATCTGCATGACCCCATGACACATTTGATAACCTTCCATGCCTGCAATCCCAATAAGCGTTTTTGTATGTCAATAAATGAAATTTTTCATTACCTTGAATAAAGTCATCCCCTTGCTTTGATAATACTTCATCTCGTTTTGCAAATCCAGTTGTTTCTTGTTTTAAAGTCTCTTTCATTTGACCCACTGTTGCACCATCAGATGGTGCTGAACCATCTTTTACATTCGCCAAACAATTGCCAAGACAATCGATAACTCCCACATCACGTATGACACAATGATCTTTTATATATTTGAGATTTACAGCATCATTTTCATTTTTTGGATAACCTATATCGTTAATAACAAATTTATAAAAAGAAAATCCATCTTTTGTCTTTTCAGGTATCAAAGAATGTAAATAGCGTCTATTTACGCTGTCTTTTGCATCTTTAGGGTCATCTACGTTGGATATACGTTTATTGTTGGCACTATACGTTTTCCCATTGAATTTTAACGTATTTTTTAATTCAGATGACAAATAACCTTTGTTTATTGCATCACCGTTTTGATTTGGTTTACCAACGTTGATGATTCTATGATCTTCTGCGTCATATGTGTTATTTTGTAGTCTTAATGTTGGCGATATCTTTTCCTTTAATATTTTTAGATTTATTGCATCGTTTTCATCCGTAGGATCTTTTATGTTTTTTAACCTTTTATTACTCATATCATAATCTCCATCAGGTGTTTGTGGTAAACCAGCACTTCTTTTTAAACTATTGGCATAATATAACCCATCCGAGGAGTAACGTCCGAACTTGTCGACACTCATGGTGCAACTGAATAGTATTCTAGGGAGTAACGCATTTTTATGAGATTACCCCACGGTTTCGGAGTTCATCCACTAAAGCCACCCATTCGTTTTCCAATCCAGTATGACCCGCTTCTTTAGCTTCATGTATTAGTTTCATTCTATCCACCAATTTATTGATATTATTGTAATAAATCACATTTGTGTTATATAGTTTCTTCATTAAACCTGTACCCGTAACGGACTTACTTCTTTTTCTTCGTTCCTGAGCACTTACATCCAAAGTGGATGCCATAAATCTTCGTTTTACAGGTTTTCTTTGTGTTAACGGCATTGTTTGTCTTCTAGTTGGTATTAACTTGGATACAAATTCTTTATATTTTAAAGACTTAGATCTAAAAGGAGGCTGGTCAGGTAAATACTTTCTCCTATATGCATTTGTCTGTTCCAAAATATTTTTATATGCTTCCATGTCTTTTTCTTTCACTACCGATACTGAAGGCTTATTTTCAAATAATAATTCAAATAATCCTTTTGTGCCCTTATACCTTTGATCACCAATGACAATATTATCATGTTCGTCAACGTTTAACGGGCTATTACCTATCATTAAACCGTCTTCTGTTAATCTCGCTCCATAACTATGGTAATTCTTATTAGGAATTGTTCCGAGTAACATTTTTACCATGTATTTCCTTCCTAAAGGTCCTTTGTTATGAATGTTTTCACCCAATAAGCTTATGTTTGACGGACCTTCCCTTGTCTCTTCTTCTTTTTCCTCTTCACTAGCAGTTGATACAACTTCATGTCCTCTTTTGGCTTTTACTTCATATAATTCTTTTATTCCACTATAGTCCGGTGATTCTAGCTCTCTTTCGGGTTCTCCACCGGTAAAACCACTATACGTAGAGGATTCCAGGTCTTCATCACTAAAATCTTCTGATTTTACATTTTCTCTTTCAAACTTCGTAATAGGTGCAATCGCATCTCCTTCCAATACAGGTTTAGCAAATTTTTTGTTTAATTGTTTCAAGGGTTCAGTAATAGGTTTAAAAGTAGATTCAAGGAATTTCTCCCTCTCGCTAATACCTAGTCTCAATGCTCTGTTTTTAGCCCGAATAGAATCACTAAGTGATTTTATTTCTTTTACTAATTTTTCTTGGTTAACCATGTTTGTAGCAAGACGTGTTGTACAACAATGAATGTGTTATACCACGTTTAATGTATTAATATAAATTTATCAAATCCTATCCTGTATCGACCATTGTTTAGCGGTTGTTCCTTCATAATTGTTAGGAACCCATACTTTTCAGCCCAAGCCTTTCCACACAACTCTTTAAATCGTTCAAATGTCATATCCGCATTTACATGATCAAAATATATATGTTTTAGGTTGGTTTCGTCCTGTTTAAATACAATTAACATGTTTGCATTGTCTCTAATGAGTTGTTTAGGTATTTTGCTGTAAGTTTGGCCAATATAAATGCTATCTATGTTGTTATGTCGACCCATAGCGAAGTAATTCCTTATTGTGTTTTGGTTTTCACAAGATACATCGTCGAATATAAACACGGAGAATGGTTTAGCTTCTTGTGGCTGCATGACACTCTCGCTTGCATTAAACTTTAAATATTTAACTTCAGGCACATTAGTCAGTATTTTTTCCAATAATTGATACTTTGGTTGTTGTAGTGATTTTGAAAATACATATAGATTGTTAAATCGTAATCCTTTAGGGTTTGTAATCAAATTGAATACTACATTAGTTTTTCCACAGTTGGAAGGTCCGGTAACCAGACAACGAACGGTGTTTGGTAACAAATTGCCATGCTTCCCACTATTGAATTCTGAATTATCCACTGTGAGTTCATCTATATTATTAATAGTAAAACTCTCTTTTTGTGGTACTATCTCCATCCTTTGTAATGGTTCAACCTAAAATGATTCTCTATCGTTATATCAAATCCTTTTTAGGTATCCAAGAATCTTCCGTCTTATTAAATCCTAACCATCGTACTTTGACCTTATCTTTTTTCCGTTGCAACACCTTTTCAACTAAATATACATCGCCTACTGTTGATTTTAACATTTCATGTCCATAAAACCCTCCTTCAAGCAATTGTCCTTTATTATCTTTTAAAATATATGTCTCAGGTACTGTAGGTTGTACTTTGAATACAGTAAAAACCTCATTGGTCCAATTTGGCAGGTATCTTTTACTGAATACACCTTTATATTTACTTATTCGCACTTTATCACCCACATTAAATTTTTTAGGCTTTAGTTTTTCAACTTTTGGTTTAGTATTCGTTTTTATACGTTTTAATACAAGGTTTTCATTTTTACTAGTTACTTGGTTTGGTTTCATCCCGATAGTCCTATGAAATTTGTTATTGTAATCGTTTATAAGTTTTGGTAACATATCAATCCATATGTGCGATCCTCTGTTGGAAAACATTTTATACATTGCACTTTTTAAAGTTCTGTTGAATCTTTCGATTATTGAGGCTTTTACTTCTGAATTGGTTGAATAATGGTTTATATTGTGTTTTTTCATTAAATTTGCAAATTCCTTATTAAAATATTCTTTTCCATCATCTGTTTGTAAATGTTTAATAGTATGTTTGTCTCTTTGTATAGCTGTTTCCATTGCTTTTGTAACACTTTTGCCACTTTTATCTTTTAGTGGTAAAGCATCTGCCATTTTTGAAAAACAGTTAATAACAGTCAATATGTATTTATATCCTTTATTTTGTTTGCTATAAGGAATCATTTCGATTAAATCCGCTTGATATAAATCATTAATTCCTTTTATCACCGTATTTCTTCGTGGAAACTTTCTTCTTGCAGGTTTATGAAGTTCGTTGACAATTTGTTGCTTTAAGTCCTTCATATTGCAGGTTTCAATGTTTGTTGTATCACATGTATAATCACAATGAATGTTGTTTTAAATATTCACATCATTTATATGGGTCAAGGTCATCCAAACTTGTGTAAAAAAATGGGGAACACGGCGTTGGACTTGCCGTGTTCCCCATTTTTTTACGGAAGGAGAAAGGAATAAGGTCGTAGTTGTAGAAGGACGAAGAATAGGTTACTAGTTGATAGGGCTTAGAGAGTAGTGGCCAAAAGGAAGAGTGTGGATTTTGTCGGGCATAATGTATCTTTTATCATCCCGAGCTGACAACGCTTTTTTAATTTCGGTGACACTGTAGACTTGATGCTTGAAGCTTCGGATATTGTTGAATGTTGCTGATATCGTAGTATCTTCAAACAAACAAGTCTTGTAGTGGTCAAATGTCACGTGTTTTTTCAAATAAGATGTCTTCACTCCTTTTGCTTTCTTCACTGTCGGTGTGTTGTTCTCGTGGTACATCTTAAATGAATACAATTTCGCCATCAGCGCCACTATTTCTTCTAAAGGCATTCCATTTGCTTCATCTTTGAATTTTCCAATTACTTTTTTATATTTTTCATTAAAATTTGGATGGTTCTTCGGATAGTCAGAAAAATCGAAATCTTCTTTGTATGGAAACGTCCTTAGGTCTTCATACATGTCCAAAGTCTTTATCCAGTAGATAAACGCGTCCGTATCCATGTATGCGACTCCAATGTTTTCCCTTCCGTAATGTTTAACCATTTTGTTATAATGGAAATCATACATCAGGGTTTTACTTATATCCAAAATCGACATACCTATGTATAACGGACGGTCCATGACTATTGTTGTTTTCTTCATACTGACAGCGACTAGATTTTCGTTTATAATCATGGATGTTCCGAAATTTGGTTTTTGCACTAATTTTTCCAATTTTCTAGGATCACTCACTAATTTTACATTTTTATGTTTTCTTTTGTTCTCCAAGGTCTTCCCAAAGATGGCGTTGTTCATTAATTTATAGAAGTCCTTTTCAAATGCTGTTGTTGCTGCAGCTCTTCTTGTAGTGTTGGAATCAATGTATGGTTTCAACCAACAAGACTGGGTGAATTCAATTGCTCTATGAATTCTCACTATACGTAGACCCAATTCAAGAGCCTGTTGAACTACCCAGTAGTGAGCCACATAGCGATCTTTATTCTCCAAGGTCATCATCAATTTTGGCCATCTTCCTGTCGGTGAAACTTCAGTCTTGGCTAGGAGAGGCAAGTCGTAGTGATGGTCATGAAGGTGCTCCGGGTATTCAAAATCACAGTCCAAAATATAGCCTTTTGGACCATCCTTTGGAATCTGTGAGATGTCTCCGATGGTGGCCGGGTCGATCCACTTGAAGTCAGCGTAGGGAAGCGGATTTGACATTGCCCAACCATAAAGGTTGTTTGCATCAAAATAGCCAAGGTAGACCGATGGTTGTTGCTCGTCGAAGCCGGGGATGTACTTGTTGTTGGCTTTGACATGACGTGTTACAGCTTGTGTCAAACCGCCCCGTACACCAGATTCCATCATGAGCACCATATCAATATCCGTTAGAAGTTCCAGTCGACAGTTGGTTGACTTTAGCATAGCTTGCCATGCTAATCCTGGAGATGTGTACGAGTGTAGAGGGTCCAGTCCATAGGCGGAGAAGCAGGTGTTTCTGAATTCTTCCATCACATCGCACAGCAGAGTTACGTCCAATTTTATATAAAAGTCAGAATATTCCCCTAAGGTTTGAATGTTTAGTTGGTTCCAAACATTACATGCATGATTGTAGTCTTCAACGGAGATTTCACTTTCGTTTAATTTGCTGTTGAAGGCTTCAATCGGCGGTAGACTGTTTTCTTCAAATTTTTCTGTAGAAGTTATGTAATCGTAGGGGAACACTCCTTTCCGTAATACTAGGTCTAATTTATCTTCAGGTACAATTTTTCTGGTTTCTTTTAGGTCTTCTCTTCTTAGGTTCTCTGACAATTTGGCTAAACTAGATGCCATAAATCTGTAAGAGTCTACGAAGCGAAGTTTAATTTTACCTACTGTTTTTGAAAAGCTGATGTACTTTTCCAATGTTGTAGCAAGAACATCAATTTTACCGTCATCTCTTCCTAACTCCGGGATAATAAAGTGGGAGTCGTAGCCGCTAAGATTGTGTAAAACGACAGGAATAAAGTTTGGCAGTTTGTAATTTATATTGCATGAATTACAAGCAGCTCCTCTGTATAACCCTGTCAGGTGATCGTGATCTCTTACTTTTGGATTTTCTTCACTGAACATCTTCTTGCATAAATAGCATCTTGTCGCTAAGTTGTATTCTTCTTGTTGATTTTGGTTTAAAGGTTCCATAGGTACAATATTACCGAACAAGCGTTGAACCTTTCCAGCAATATCGTACAGTTGGTCTACAAAATACTTAGCGGCTTCTTCACCACGGTAGAGTATTGGAGTGGATGTTAAACCATAGTCTTGCAATTGGTTTTCAGACAAGGTTGATTTAACTAGTAAACAAAAACTGTTGGGCTGATGCAACTGATATTTTGTTCTTCTAGTCACTTCGCCGTCCGGCAGCTCCTGTGGTACTAACGTTGATTCAAAATCTGCATAGACCACTAGTGGAATTCGGTATTGGTGAACTGTCTTGTTAAATTGTATTGAAGCTCGGGTAGGCGGTGGAAGACTTATCTTTACTTCATAGTTCTCGTTGCAAAGTCTTTTATGTTCCAATAACCAGTCCAATCCTCCACGTCTTGAATCTTTCCAAGAAAAGCAGAAACATCTCTTGCAAACTGTAATCCTATTTACTCTTTTGGTCAATTGTTTTACAACTAACGCTTCAAAGTCTTTTATCCATACATAATGGGAAATTTCACCCTTGGTTATCAATAGCAAATCCGTATGGTTTCTTTGCTCAACCTTTACTACCCGCAAAGGATAAACGTTGTTGGAATCATCCAGACCAAAAACATTGACTGAAACGCCAGGATTTTTCTTTTCAAATTTGTCAATATCTTTTAAAGTAACTGGGTAAGTAAGACCTTGAAAGTTGTAGCGGTGTTCATTTTCGTAGTATTCTCTACCAACTCTACAAGGATTGTTTTTAACATACTTGGTTAACATTGCATACTTGAAACATTCATTACCCTCATTTTGAACATTTCTACACGAGTTAGTGTTTTGGATTTTCTTTGGTAGAGGGATAAAACTACTACCTCTTAAACCATATCCATGTTTATGAACCCTAACATCCATACCTTCTATTGATGACAAAGTCCATCCAGATCCTCTTCCTTCATGTTCTTGGAGTTTGGTTATAAGTTCCTCCAAGCATTCTTCAATAATATCATCAATGTCGGAGGTGAAGGTAAGGGTTCGGTTTTTGGTAATGAATGCTCTCAATGCTGTTTCACCATCAGTATTGTTAAACATAGCCTCTAACACCATTCCAAATTTAATAAAATTTAGCCTTTGTAATTCTTCCCTCAACGTTTGACCAACAAGTTCCTTAGCCTGGGTTATGAATGTTTCCAATTCCAATTGAACGTTATTAATTTTGAAATGTGTTACAACTCGTCCTGGCAAGGCTGTGGTGCGCAGTTGTCTTACATCTTCCAGTTCTTCTTCTTCCATATCCTCTTCTTCGGTGTCCTCTTCTTCGGTGTCCTCTTCTTCAATAGGTCTTGTAGCAGTAGATGGTCCAGCACCAGCAAATTGGATCACACTAGGTCTTCTTCTTTGCATTTGCTGTAGATAGCTGTCCCAGTAGTCCGTCTGCTTCTGGTGCTCTTCCAAAAACCGGTCAATTGAGTCTAAGTCTATTTCATCCATGGTAATATCTTCTTTTCTATCTTCGTCTTCATGTAATTCTCTGTGTATGGTGAAAAGATCTTCGTCTTGAAAGATTTCCCCACAAATGTCGCAAAGAGCCATTTCAAACAGTTTGGCTTTGAATGCACACTCTGTGAATGTCCACGCAATAATGAGCAGCGCACTCCACCGGGACCCTTTATATCCGAGGCAGATAGGTGGGGAAAGTGACGTCATATGGAAACAGGTTATCACTCATGTGCTAAATTTAGCCTTTACACAACCGTTTGTAATACATTTATCAGTAGGCTTGATAAATTGATGATATTTGGTCTAGATTCAATAATTTGTACAAGTTTTTTCAAAGATGTCTGTTTGAGCAAGTTTATGTAGGTCAAGGTCATTTGGAATTATTATTTTGAGCGGGGGATAGAGCACTAAGCAGCATCATTTACTACAAAGTGCTCTATCCCCCGCTCACATTCTTTTTTAACTTTTTGTTTAAACTTTTTACAAGGGTGAAACATCACCATCAGAGTCGGAATCATCCTCATCACGGAATAGGCAGCGATGACAATACATAATTCTTCTGGCAACTAACATCCTATCCATTGGACGATGGGGAGTGTCTTGTTCTTGTTCTTCTTCTTCTTCGATTTCCAATTGGAATTCCATTTCCGACTCAGATGACGACTCTAATGTTTCGTAGGCATGCAAGTCCACCTCATTGTCCGTTGAACCAGCTTCGTCAGAGTCCGTTTCAATATCCATTATCTCTTCCTCCTCCTCTTCTTGATCAACCGCAGGTAGTTGGTCCTCTACTTCTATAATTTCTAGAGGTATTACCTCCAGAATAGAGACAATTCTGTTGCGATGGAACACGGTGTTGTCAAGTGGAGCCATGGTATGGAAGTGTTGTATCCATCCAATTTGCTTACCCTTTTTATACCCCCACCAACTATACAATTTATGTGGGTCAAGGTCACGTAAAGATACTCTTTGAGCGGGGGATAGACCACTAAGCAGCATGCTAGTCCATTGCCGCAAAGTGATCTATCCCCCGCTCTATTCCGCAGACCACACTCAAGTCCAAGTCCACATCCAAGTCCACATCCATATGTTACACTTTATTATTACTGCCACCAAGTAATTGTCACTCGCACATTTACTTGGTTTTGATAAAGGTACTGCACAAACTCCATATTGGTTGTTTGTTCGTTATACAAATGCATCATGAAATATGCAATCTTATCGATTGCGGCATTGTCCAACGGTTCGCAATTCACAAGTTCCAATGTGCCCTGGCTGGTCTTCTCCTCTATAAGTTCCACCACTTCGTTGATGTCTTCTTCCAAGAGGATGAACTCAACACTGAAGCTCTCCATTGTTGTTGATAGTGTCTAGACAAATGCTTGACTAAATGCTTTATTCATCAGTCCTACATATATACCAATTTCCCCCTCCTATTACCCATTCCCCCTCTACCTTTATATGGGTCAAGGCCATCCAATAATACCCTTTGAGCGGGGGATAGACCACTAAGCAGCATGCTAGTCCATTGCCGCAAAGTGATCTATCCCCCGCTCTGTATTCCACACAAGTCCTAGTCTTTACACACACACATAAGCCCCCAGTCTTTTACACTTACTCATATACTCTGTCCTCCCTGCCAATTAAGAGTTCCCCATGTTTGCCACTATTTTCAATTAACCTTTCCAAGTCCCAAAACACAATGTCCAAATTAACCAAGTTCGCTCGTCCAATTTGAAACACACTATTCCCCCCAAAGTCACTTGCTCTCACTTGTTGTCCTGTATACTGCTTCTTCTTCCACGCTACAATCACTACCCTACCTTCTTCAACAACCATTCTTTTAACATTATCATACACCTTCTTCAACATCCCTTTACAGTTTAAATAGTTTATGGTTACATACTCCCACTCCTTACCAATGATCAGTGATCCACTCATTTTCTAGCGTTCCACTGGAAGGTTCAAAGCAGAATGAAGTCGGGATGTACAGACCCCCCTCTTTTATACCAGTTAACCGGTTGTCCTTGCTGTAAAGTGGGTCAAGGTCATCCAATGCTACCCTTTGAGCGGGGGATAGACCACTAAGCAGCATGCTAGTCCATTGCCGCAAAGTAGTCTATCCCCCGCTCTGTATTCTACACACACACACACACACACACATGTCCCTGTCCAAGTCTTTCATTACATACCCAATATATATTCAGTTCCTTCATCATCACTATCACTCATCACTGCTTCCACAAACTCCACAGGATTAAAGTTAAATTGTTTCAATTGTTCTTTTAAGTTTTCAATTTGTTGGTCCTTTACTTCTAAAACACTGTGAAGGTGTGATATGTAGTCCGCTGCCTCGTTGATGCTTGCTACTCTCGGATCGCCTAACTTCAAGCTGGGAACTACACCCTGCAGCCTGTAGTACGCCATACGCCTTTCTTGCTCCTGCCGTTGACCAGGACTGAGCAAGCCTTGCCCGTCTTGGCTCACCTCCAGCAAGGTCCGTAGCATTGGAGCTTTGCAGGCGTTTGCCCGAGCAACAGTTATGCTGTGGAATGGTCGAGCAGGTCCACGAGTAGCAGGCAGGACGTTGGCAGCACGCCTTCTTGAAGAAGAAGAGGAAGCCTGAGAAGTTTTGCAGTTGGAAGCCATGTTGAAGTGAGGTATTCAGCTAAGCGATACAAAGCAGAATAACCAAACTGCACATCAATACCCGTATATATACACTTATCAGTGGTGGGGGTACTAGCTAGCCTTGGTAAAGTGGGTCAAGGCCATCCAAAAACATTACCAGAACGGGGGATAGATCACTAAGTGGCATGTTAGTCCATTGCCACAGAGTGATCTATCCCCCGCTCTGTATTTCACATTCACGCACACATTCATACATACACACAAGTCCCAGTCCAAGTCTTTACCCACACACCTATCCACTCTCATCCTCACTATCATCACTGTCCAACAGGCTTTCACACTTCTTAATCAGTTTTTCCCATTTACTCCTGACATAAAGTAGCTCCCTGCGAGTATTCTCTAGCATTCTGTCCCTTTGCTCTATCACTTCGTCGTACCACTCGATGATGTTTGGTGGAGTCTGAGTTGATGCATCCGTCGTGGTTGGTTGAGACGCTCCGCTGCTCCGCAACTCCTTCCTCACAGGACCAAAGCCGGAGAATCGGACACGACTTCTTGACGAAGGCCCCGATCGGATTGGTCCAATGCTCGGGCTGGAGTTGGAGGCGACCGGGCCAGAGGTAGAGGCTGGGACGTTCATAGCAGACATGGTGGTGTTCAGCTTAACGGTGTAAAGCAGAATGAGAGGACGGTTGATCACCACTCCTATATATACCCATTTTTAGTGGTGGGGATAACACTGGGGGGGGGGGGTTAAAAGAAATTTTGCTTAGTCTTCCCGGTCATCAGTTTTACATACCTTTAGCACACCCATTATTTTGGTTTCTTCAATAACTTTACACACCTCAAACACCCAAGCAAACAGCTCATCTATGTTGTTATAATTAATTTTTGTCCAGTGTTCATACTTATGAGTTTGGTTGTTTATAATACATAGATAAAATGTAGACCCGTCTTGTCTTATACAATACTCAACTTCCATTCTATGCTGGTTTAGCACTTCCCAAGCATTGTGTTGATCTATCAAGAAGTCACCACCTTTGTAATTGTACCGTGACATGTTTACCACGGAGCACAGAAACAGACTGAAGCAAATGAACGGCTCATACAAGCTTAGTAAGAGCGTTAGAGTGGGGGTATCACGTGATACACAACATTAGTTGTAAGTAATTTATATGGGTCAAGGTCATTCAAACTTTGAAAAATTTTTACCTCCAAACACTTGTAGCAAGCTACAAGTGTTTGGAGGTAAGTTTTTATTTGTTAATGATTTATTTGTAACTTAGTCTTCACCCTCAAGGACACGGTTTGAGATTGTCCCAGTGACTTTACATCACCGCCAGGTTAAAGTATTATACAAGTCAAATATTTTTTTTTTTTATTAGTTGACTTGTATAATACCCCTCTCCCTTACTTTAAGAGGGTTTAGACTAAATTTGGAAAAATAATTTGGAAAAAGACTTTTTAAATACTGTCCAACACAGCCTAACAATTTTGTTTTTTTTTTTTTGGTGGGCCCATGTCCTAGTCCATTTCCCACACGGTTTCACATCCTTTCCTTCGTATTAGATAGGCTTTAGGTATGAAAAATTCTCTTTGTACCATACGAGGTGGTACTTGCATTGTACAAAGGCGGCCTTCACCTTTTACAACGATTTCTACTTTCTTATTACCTGCTCCATATGTCTGACCAATGAAATAGTATTTTTCATCAACCTTTAGCCTTCTAATATCCCGCGGTTGCGGACCGTGGGGATGTCTGAACTTGAACGTTTTAGGCTTAATGTACAAAGTATAGGGTTTGAATTGCCGAAATTTGACTGTACTTTTGAGGTGTCGTTGGCAGCGATCCCCTTCTGCACAAGCAAGTTTCTGGCAACACAAAACCCCAAACTTACTAGACATCCAAGCGTAATCGCATTTCTTACCCTTGCCAGCAGGGGCTTTAACGCGTTTACGTTTCTGTGTTGGACTCTTTAGCGGAGTGTCTTGGAGCTTCTCTGAATTAGGCTGGCTAGAAGGGATGGGGTTGGAAGGAGGTAGAAGGGGCAAAGATTGTTCAAGCGGGATGGAGCAAACAATTTTGGGCAGGGTAGGAGAGCGTGTTAGGTCTATGGTGGGAAGATCAGGGGAGAAGATGGATTTACGGGGTGGTTTGGTTGGTGTAGGTGGCATGGGGGATATAGGTGAGGGACATTGGGATGTAGTGTATGAGAGGATTTTCCGGGTTCTGCTGTATGGGGTGATCCTCGACCTAGACGTCTCTTCAAAAGCCGCAGACTCCGATCCTGAGTCCGATAGCAGCGAGAGTGCTGGAGAGGCTACCGGGACTCGACCTGACGACTTGACGAGTTCTCCTGACGATGGCTGTGCACCAGCCTCTTCCACTGTCGCCGGCAATGGCGACAGGCTGGGCATTGAGGCGGGCTGTGGTGGCGGCGGCGGCGGTGGCGGCATCGTCAGGCAGCTCAGGATGTTCGCAGTCATCAGGTATTCCAGGATCGAAGTCGAGGATGATGAGGGTCGAGACGCGTCGGTCGAGGTTGAAGTTGATGGGTAGTTTTTTAGCTTCAGACCCATTTTACCCATTGTAATAAATGAAAAGAATAGATGTAAAGAAAGAAGTGAACGTGTAAAACAAAAGTCTCAAGAGCGAGAGAGAGTACCTGTCCGTATGGGAGCTTGGACCGGAATGAGAAGTGCGTGCAGCCCGGCCGCCTTATATCCCCACCGGGGCTGCCACGCCCAGGATATTAGGGGTGGGGGGGGGGTTCGCACTTTTTGCGGGGGGGGGGGGTTCGCACTTTTTGCGGGGGGGGGGTTCGCACTTTTTGCGGGGGGGGGGGGGGGTTCGCACTTTTTAAAAAAATAAGCCCCACTTGAGGCATTTATGTTACCATAGCTGAAGCCTCCCAAGGGACCCAACTATTAACAACTCCAAACTTGTGGGTTACAAATACCTAACTGTTATTTTTTTTTAACAGACATTAATGTATTAACTGTGTTAATAAGACCTGACTGTTAAACACTTTGAAAGATTTTACATATTTAGGTCAAGGTCACAAAAAAACTTTAAAAAAATTAAGCCCCACACCCCCCTTTGGGGGTGTGAGGCACTTGGGTTGTCATCGCTGTAGCCTCCGAAGAGACCCAACTATGACAACAAGGCAACATCCAATGTCGTGTACCCTTCGCCACGCAAGACTTGTAAACATTTACTGCATTGTCTTTTCAGTAGTTAACAAAGATTCATTTACATAATTTTGTGTTTCCAGAAGGAAACAAACTGAGGACACCCTAGTGGCTTACGTCCTCGTCCGAGTGCAGAGGCCGCCGCAACCTTTTGCATGCCAGCGTACAAACGGACATGCTCCCAAATGCCATCCGCAACCTTTTGCATGCCTGGCAGGAGCCTACCAATAATTAAAATAGGCTTTACACGGGGGCCTACTCCCGTAACCTATCTTTAATATTTTTCATTTAAAATGCATTGAATTTTTACAAGTCTTTGTAGGTCAAGGCCACACGGACATTAAAAAATTTCGGCCCCCGTACATCCATGGCGAACCACGAATGTTCGGGGGCCTTGGGGACTAAAAACACAAATAGCTAACAAAAATTCATTTACATAATTTTGAGTTTCCAGAAGGGAAACATACTGAGGACACCCTAATGGCTTACGTCCTCGGTCCGAGTGCAGAGGCCGCCACAACCTTTTGCTTGCCAGCTTACAAACGGACATGCTCCCCAAATGCCATCCGCAACCTTTTGCATGCCTGGCAAGGAGCCTACCAATTATTAAAAGTGGCTTTACACGGGGGCCTACTCCCGTTCCCTGACTTTACAATTTACTTTGAGCATTGAAAAAGCTCAAGGGGGGATTGCTAAAACAAGCGTATACACTTTAGAAACATATAACACACTTACAACACATAATTGAGCTCAACGTAGTCAATGCTGGAACAAGCACATACACATTAAACACATATAACAAACAAGACACGAAGGATAAAAGACACAGGAGACATAGGGTACAAGTAAAACACTCTCATATAAACCAATTCGCAATACCCAAACGCAAGCGCAATATCTTACAACTAATACAAGTCTTAAAGTTAGAGTAGACTTCGCTAAACACTGAAGGCGCCATTCAATGTTTAGTGATGCCTATGGCGGTCCGTCCCGGTCGTTCACGTTCAACGCGCGGGAGCGGACTGCGAGCCGGCTCTGGCCGGACCCCCTTATATCCCCACCGGGGCTGCCACGCCCAGGATATTAGGGGTGGGGGAGGGGGTGGGGGTGGGGGTGGGGGTGGGGGGTGGGGGGGGGGTTCGCACTTTTTGTCGGGGGGGGGGGGGGTCGCACTTTTTGCGGGGGGGGGGTTCGCACTTTTTGCGGGGGGGGGGTTCGCACTTTTTGCGGGGGGGGGGGGTTCGCACTTTTTGCGGGGGGGGGGGTTCGCACTTTTTGCGGGGGGGGGGTTCGCACTTTTTGCGGGGGGGGGGTCACACTTTTTGCGGGGGGGGGGGTCAGGTAAGTTTAGTGGGTCAAGGTCACCCACAACACTTGTACTCTAAGTGTTGGCTATACCCCCACCACAACTGGGTCCCTAGGCTGCACAACACCGCTTCGCCAGTATGTCTCCGGCTTCCATGTGGTGCGTCTCGCTGTTCTCTAGCTCTCTATATGTAAGTAATTTTACAAGTTCTGAATGTAGGTCACTACACTTTAACTCTGGGACGATATCGACTTGTAGTATTTCAGTGTTTTGACTCAAGGTCATCACACTTTAACTCTAGCACATCAGTTATCGTACCAGAGGTGCTCAATAACCTAACTTGTAATGTTTAGGGTGGCGTTTGCACGCCACGTGGTGTCGCCATGAGTGTCCAGTCCAGGTTTTAAGTTAAATTAATTTTACTGTAATCTTTTCCATTTCCGCTTCGTTTTGCCAAAGTATAAGGTGTCGCTTAATAAAGTGGTATTTCTCTAAAGTTATAGGAGATTGCAAGGATACAATTAGTTTATTTAGGAGACTCTTCATCTTGGAGTTTAACACAATTTCCACTTTGACTTTGCTTCCACGGCTCTCACAGCCTAAGCTGTACAGGAATGTTTCTTCTAGTGCCAACTCCGGCCAAGAGAACAGTGTGTTGACTGTAGGACAGCTCATGGTGAAGTGATGCGATACTCCAGCGTACCACCTCACCTTCCCCCGCCACTGTGACCTTCCCCCACTCCTGCTGTTTCCCCCACCTCTTTTCCCTTGACTCATGCGCTACAAGCAGTCTCTCAGTATTGTGCGGACTTTTGTGAGGTGAAGCCATGTCGCAGGACACTTTAGGTAAGAAACTTAGCCGTGTTAAGACTTTATTAGTTGCTCACTGTCCACCACTCAAAGTTAAGAGAGTTTCAACTTTAGCTAAGTGGCGCAAACTGTTGCGCGGACACCCTAAGTTTTATACAAAACAGACTAATGTCAGTTTTACTGATGAGGATTTGTTTAAAATATTGGATGAAATGACTTTTCCTTGCAAAATTCAGTTAGTTACTCCCATTCCTGACAGTTTAGAGTCTTAGTCTCTCAAGCCGATATACCTAGCATACACAGAGCCTGACAGTCAGTCACTCGGTGGCTGTCGTGGGGTGCGCATCGGTGTCGGCGCTCCGTTGTTAGGTTTTCAAGGTCACAGTAATATCAAATTGTTGGTGTTGTGCTGGTTCAAGGTCACCTGAGGAATAACCGATTGCCCATTTAGGCAGAGTCATGTCAGAAACTCGAGTTTAACTTGGCACTTTTGCCGTTTCTCGTCGAAAATTCGCTCCAAGTGGTCAAGGTCACGGGGACTACGACTGAAACTCGGAGCGTAGTGCGAGAAACGGCAAAAGTGCCAAAAAATTTTAAGTTTCGGCGTGACCTTGACCTCAGTGGCGTCGGTGACGTCATTTTGATGACGTAAGGGGTGATGACGTCATCAGCACGTCATTTCTGTGACGTCATGGGTGTGACGTCATAGAAATGACGTCATTAGTGATGACGTCATCGATTGCGTCATCGATGACGTCATCGATGACGTCATAGGTGAGGTCATTGACCTCGATGACGTCATCCCTCAGGTGACCTTGAACTGAGCCAGCACCAACAATTTGACACTACTATACTAAATATACATCTTGAAAAATTTAAATATTTTTAATCTCAGCAGACATTTTAAATCATAAACTGTTCCAATTTGTTCCTCCATTAAACTTATCACCTCCCTCTTGAACCAAACAAAATCCCTTGTTGCTAACTTTTAGAGTAGGCCCTAATAACATTTAGTCATTTTTTTCCTTTGTAATGACATTTTTACAATTTTGAAGAGAAACATTAAGCATTATCAGGATACCTTTATCTGAGTGTTGTATAAAAACAAATTAATGTTAAATATCAACTGGTTCCATTTCCAAATGGTTCCACTTGTTTCTCGTCTGAATCATGTTTACTGATACTAATGTCTGAACTGTTTTAAACTGTAAAGTATAATCTGTTGTAGGTGAACGTCTTAGATCGCAATGACCTAATGCCCATCATAACACCTGCTTACCCGCAGCAAAACTCGACGTTCAACGTCTCCTTGTCAACAAGAACAGTGATGGAGGAAGAGTTGAAGCAAGGCCTCCAGACAATGAATGACATCATCGATGGGAATTGCGGTTGGGAACGGTTGTTCGAAGCACCGAATTTCTTTTTAAAACATAAGTATGAAATTTTACTTTCATTAAACACAATATTTAATTAGTTTTGCCGTGTTAACTGTTGTGGGGAGTACTTTTGTAAAATCAGTTTGGTAGGAAAACCCTTGGGCTAATAAGGTTTACCAAAAAGGAAAACCGATTCAGCTGGCTCACCTGACAAAATTGTGTGCAAGCAGACATTTATAAGAAATACACAATTTCACTAGAATTTTGTCCCTATGAAGGATTTCTTCACAGGAAAGATGAAAGTGAAGTTTTATGTCTTAAGCTGGTAGAACATAATTTTCTCAGGTAAGCTAGCTGATTTTTTTCCTTTTTAGTAAACCTTTTGTGAATACAATGTGTTTCCAGTTAAATTGTCATTTATGGTTTATTGTAATCTACTTGTAGGTAGAGCAAACTGACAATAAGTGAAGTGAATTATTGTGTCAAATTTTTTAATTAATGTTTAGAATAAGTGTTTTAAGCAGAAGAATATGATATTTGTTTGATTGTACTCTGATACGGAAAGCAAAAAAATATTTCTTAACCTACGTAAAATTAGTGTTGGAGTATTTTGATTGATTAAAAAGTTTTTATATCATGATAGGCTATAAAAAACCTGCTCAATATAACATATAAACATTCAAAATTTTGTTTCTTTTGTTTTTTTGTTTATTTTACAACTATAATTATTTTCCAAACATTCATGTTTGATCAAAACTTTTCTTTTTCAATTTCAAATTTTTCTCTCAGTCTCATTTGATAAAAATTGATCCTCCATTTCAACGATTGGTTCTCGTTAAATCCAGTAATCGTTCTCTTTCCACCCTGTTCCAGATCCTTCATCGTGCTGATTGCAAGTTCTACATGCATGAAAGACCAGTTAGAGTGGTCAGGACTGGTAGAGTCCAAAGTGAGATGTCTGGTTGGAAAGTTGGAGCTGAACCAACACATTGTGCTCGCCCACGTCAATCCTGAGTGTCACACAGGCATTCCCCCCCCTCCCAACCAGCCCAGCAGGCCTACCAGCATGTGGTTCATTGGTCTGGTATTTGCAAAAACGGAAAACATCTCTGTAGACCTCACTTACGAAATTCAACACTTCACAGAATATGGTATGTGGCACACTGCAGGGTATCTTTTAAACTTCTCAGAAATTAGTTCCTGGCTATGAAAGCCATACGATATATTTATATATAATAATGTTGATATTTAAGCAAAACTATCAAATTTTAACCTAGGAAGTCAGGGAAGTAGTCAATCAAATTGAAATGTGAACTATGTTAAACATTACTAATCACACCTATAATCGAGTTAACAGTTGATTCGTTAGTGGATCTTTTGTTAAATGCAACACTTTCATCTCATACTTTAATAGCAATTAGTTTTCTTCGTTGCAAATTGTACAGTAGAAACATTGTATGAATAGTATTCAAAAAAGTAAGCAAGTCTAATTTTGACATAATGTTTTTTGTTGTTTTATCATCAGACTCAACTACTTCACTTAACTTTACTCACTACTTATACTCAACTTTTATCAATAGACTCAAAGTTATTTTATCAATAACTTCAAACAATAATGAGAATCTTGAAACAGAGTTTTTTTTTAGCTGACTATGAAATACAGTTTTGCCAACGGGCGTCTTGCTTGACTAACAATTAATGTCTACAGTATATTCCCGCAAACCCGGACTTCAATAACCCTAAATTCTGGACAACTCGGAAAGCCTGTCCAAACAGGAAATTACACTGGGTTCCAAGGCATGAAGCGCCATGGCATTGGCCATAGCCTACAGAGCAATTTAATTTTTTCTTCAATTTTTTTTACAGATGAGGTTTCAAATTTTTTTGCACTATGAACATTGTGCAATAAAAAATATTTTATAGGAATAGCATAAAATATTTGTACTTTTTCTTATGTTTACTTCTTTCCTAATAACCGAAAATTTATTCCTTTCCCAATAAACCTAAAACCAGGTCACCGTTTAGTCCAAATTAGTCTGGGTTTGCGGGGCTCTTGTATTCTCCTACTCAACAAGTCACCACAGGTATGTTCCGCGATGCCTTTCTTAACACATATCTCAGGATTTTGTGTGATTTAAATTGCCTAGTCAGTAATATCTATTTTGTGTACGTAACATTACAATTTTCAATAAAGTCAATAGTGAGGGAAATCCATAGTAATTGGTCAGTGAAAGTCAGGGAAGTCAGGGAAATTAATGACAAATTTTCTGTGGACACCCTGACAGAGTTTTAATTACTCATTTATAAAAGGTGGGATAATTAAAAAAAAATTGAAATAAAATGCTGAGGATTTATACCAGTGTCCGACCTTGATTAGTAGTTTACCAGAATTTAGTCCACCTTAGTATACAAATTATGTTCTTTAGCTAAATTATCTTTTTTATGAACTTTTGTTAATGATATTATTAACTAGCAATTCTTGGTTATAAGTGAATTTCAGAATAACTTTCATGTTACAAGATGATTTCAAGTCTCTAGAGTTTAGTTAGGTCCTTTTGGATTTTGAATTGTAACTTTGGTCCTAGAATTTACTATAAACTAAAGAGAAAGAAAACTAGAAAGAAAAGGTAAGATTGTAGGGTATTGGTTTTTCAAGAAGGAATGTCACTATACATAATTTACTAAATAGGTTCAGCAGGGGTGCCCATGACCCAAAGGCCATGGCACGAATCCCCCCCTCCCCCCCCCCCCAAATTTTAACACTCCTCCAAGTTTAACAATGCATAAGTTGGCGTTTGGTGAGCTCTCCTTTTACCACATTCAATACTGGATTTTAATTTAATTAGGACATATATGAGTTTGAAATTTAAGTTAGGGCAGCATTGACACTGATGTTTAAAATTAATATGTTATGGTGTATGTAACGATATCAAGTTGAAACTTTGGGTAACTTCAACATTTTAGTAACTGAAATAAAAGTTGACGTTTCTCTGGGAAGAATTTTGTTTTCGAATTTGCTAAATGGGAATTAATTTCACAAATAAGATTTTTTTTATTTTACGCTACATATTTATTTATTTTAGTTCATTGCTAAATGATTTCCTTCTAACACTCAGGAATAGCCGGGAATCATAATTTAATATACAAACGGAAGACATGGAATCATAATATGGAAAAATAACTTAGGCAGGCCTATTTTACCGTACATACATCTTAGTCTTGTTTAAGTTAGCTACATGTTTATATGAAATTATTACTAAAAGTTTGTCTATTTTAAGAATACTTTTTTGTTTTGAAACATACTTTAGATTATAATACTGTAGAAGAATAATAAACTGATCTAAAAATCAAACTTGTTCATTCTTCACATAGTTGCAGGCCAAATTACCGTTCAGAATTGAGTCAAGCCTTGTGGGAACAATCTCCCCTGAAAAGCAAAAGATTTGTCTTGATTCGTCATTGTTAACATTTTACAAAACAATCGGAACCAGAATAACAGTTTAAAATTGTCACTGATTGTGGCTGGTGACGTGCGTCGTGCAGAGAGCGACATGACAATCTAGGGAATTTAAGCCTGCTTCCAGTTTTGCCATCCATGCACCGTGCAAGATTGGACCGTACACAGCATTTGTGCGTGGTTTAACTAAAAACTAATTCAATTCAGGGATAAGTTTTGATGTACTTTACACTTCTTATTTAGTTTTAAATTAAATATTGAGTCAACATAGTTTTATTTTCTTTTATTAATCTGAAAATACTATTTCACTTCATTCCCCCTCCAAATAAAAAAAATCCCCGCTAAATTACAAATATCCCCCTCTCCCAGCACATTTAGTTTTAATGGTGCAAACCATGCCATTAATCCCCCCTGTGGGCACCCCTGTGGGCACCCCTGATGTTCAGTACCTACTAACATTGGCAATGTTTCACATATTGTGCATGCTAAACAAGAAATTCATAATACTATGACTGGTGTGATAATGAGTCGTAAAAATTATCTTTGATTATTCATTTGCAGTCTACCTGTTAGTTGTTGCCTCTCGTACAGTACTGCAAACTGAACTTAAAAGTTCCACTTTTAAAATTAAGTTTAAGTTAATTTAAGTTACTTTAAGTTCCACTGAACTTTAATAACTTAAAAGTTCCACTCGGCAATCGGAACATCTTTATATGAAAAGTAAAGATATAAGTTGTAAATAATATAAATCTAACTGTGGAGAATTTTTACATATAATTGATGTCAAAGATAAGACTTAATAAAAAATTATAATTCTTAAACTTAAAATAAAAAAATCTGTAAATAATCTCTTTGGAGGAAATTTGCGGTTCGTTCCAGAATGAACATTTGACAACAAATGGAATAAAATGATAAATAAAATAATCAAATTTTCATTGATAGTAGAATAAATTAATTTTATAAAATGTCACACACAAGAATTGTTGTTTTAAAAATTATATATTTTATTCTACAAGGGAAATTATGCATGATCAAAAACAGCTGAAATAATTTATGAATTTCTTTACAGTTTACAGACAAGCAGCAACAATAAGAATGTTGAAAAAAGGAATGCACATAGAGGCTCGTTTTGTCAGGAGGTTAGTACACATGCCTATCCTGACTTAACAATCATAACTTTTTGTAAGATGCCTTTCTTAGATCATGAAGCAATTAATTGTTAAATCCACATAACTGTTTTTTTTTTTTTTTTTATTGATCACGTTTCATAATTTTACAAGGGGGAGCTTCAGTGATAGATCATTGAACACAAATATAAGTTTTTTAATTTTGTAAATCCAGCATTACTATATTTACTGTGTTTGTTAATATTTTTAATTTGTTTGTTAATATTTTTACTTTGTTTGTAATCTTGTAAAAATGCATTTTTTATATGACATACTTTTATTTTTTATACTTTTAATTATAAGTTAATTGAGGTGAACACAAAATGTAAGACCTAATAAATAAGAATTTAGTTGAAAAATAATTTTGTCATAGAAAATGTTGATTTTTTGATGCAGCAATAACTAACTCACATTTTTCAACAGCCATTCAGTAATTATCAGGGCCGTATTTCTAAATGGGATGAAAAGGCTGGAGCCTATAGTGGCAAAATTTTAGGGGCGGCACGTGGTCAATTTACTAAAAATTAAAATGCAGCAGATACTTCTTTAGACCAATCTTTCTGATTTAAAGTGTAGTAATTTGAGGAAATGGAAATATGTCTATTCTTTTCATACGAATTTACTCTCTACACAATCTTGTAATATCTTTTTCATGTAGGGTAATGTTGTAACGACACTCAGTTTGTAAAAGGCCCAGAAAGAGGGAACTACACTAGCGCTCCCAGTGTGAAGATTCACAACTAGTAATTTTCTTTTTGATTTTACTAATCGATTGATCACAAAATAATGACAACAAACATATTATTTTGATTTCATAATAACCTCCCCAATGAAAAATGTAATTTTTTTATGAAGGGAGCCAAAAATTTACCGCACTACTTGGCAGGCGGAGCTGTTCTGTCAAACAACCAAACTACCGCCAACATCAGAATCCAGATTAAAGTGGCAGTACCAGGTTGACCGAGTCTTGCTCGTTGGTTTTAATTAATTTTTGATTAATACACTTTTGATACTTTGTTATTGAGACATCAAATTAATCTGATGCCTATTTAAGGTTAATATTCCCCTATATAAGTGACCAGCATAAAAACTATGTAGGCTATGTGTCTGTCCCTATCAGGGGGGGGGGGGGGGGAGGGGGAGAAAAAAAATGGATAGCCTACAGGCGGCAAATTCCTAAATCCGGCCCTGGTCCTTATCATTATATAACAATTCTCTTTCTGGTAGGTTAAATGCAACAGTACAGTTTTAAACCACATTGGTTCAAGCATTTTTTTAGTTGTACATTTAGATTTTTGCTATATTAATTTTAAAAAAATTTTTAGATACTAGCCTTTATCCAAAAAATTTATTGTATAAGATCTCGAGCGATGAACGTCAAACAACGTATTATTGGTCTGTTTTAATTCTAGGAAAGAGTTGTCTGCATATTTACCAGAACATTTGCTGGAAAGAGAAAGAAAGGTGGGTGTTTTACGACTAACTTTAGAAATTGATTTCATTAGAATAGATTCAATTCATTAGAATTGATCATTATTGATAAAAGTAGAAAAAAAAAACACTCAACATTCGGAAAAATCTGAAGTTTTTCCCGTGCATTGTTAATAATAATAAATAATAATAATCGTTTATTTCATCATAAATACAATAATGTATACAATGGTACAAAGAAATACACAAAAAAAACAAAAAAAAAACTATAAACTTCAACAATATTCACATTTGAAATGATAAAAAAAGTAGGAAACCCCATAGGTAGCCCTGTGTTGGGGGTTCCAGCACGTTTTTAAACAAAACAAAAACAAATGGTATGGGGCAACAATATAAATATTTTTAAAGACATAATATCAATAAATAAATAACAGTGCAATTCTATATTTTACAATCCCAACAACACTAAACACAAAATAATAAAATAAAACAGATTCAACAATGACTTACAATAATTAAATTCTTTTGGCTAATACAACACAGATTTCAGAGCATATTACATACTAGAACTTTAAAAAAGAAAGAAAATATCAGGCAGACATTTGGTGTTTCTATAGCTTTGCTGTTAAGAGAATAAACACTATTTACCTCTGTATCTTTAAGTATTCATATACTTTTTCTTGTGTAAATAGCCAGATTTTTAATTTTGAAAAAAATTGTTTTTGTGTAAGAAAATCTCCATTTTTTTGTTTGACAATGTTAAGCAATCTAGGAGCTGTGCAAGTATAAGAATTTTGATATAACGTTAAATTTGACTGTGGAACAAACATCATGTGTTGTCTTCTCAAATTGTTTATGTGTGTCTTACAGTTATTGCTTAGCAATGCTTAGCAATTATGTTTGTAGATCATCTTGAAAGAATTTCAAACTGATATAGGAATACTTAAGTTTCATGAGTGGTTACAAATGATTTCATTCACATTCTAATTTTTATATTTGGTCTACTTTCAATTCCTGTACCAAGATGTAGCTCACTTATTGTTTACTCTGTGTAGCAAACCGCAAACTTGCATGCTTTTTTTCCTGACAGCTGTAGCAATACTATTTCAAAGGTAAATAATTATTTTATTAGTTATGTATTAGTTTTCTACAAAACTTTTAAGACACATGTATATTTTGGTTGAATGACTTTTCATTAGAATTTACCGTGTTGTTTGCTGCCGCAGGTATCAACAAGCTCCACATCTACGGCCAGCGTATGTGGTTCGACTCTGATGAACTCTGCATACTTACCAGGATACTTGGTGGAAAGAGAAAGAAAGGTGGGTGTTTTACGACTAACTTTAGAAATTGATTTCATTAGAATAGATCTCATTATAATTGATCATTATTGATAAAAGTAGAAAAAAAACACTTAACATTCGGTAAAATCTGAAGTTTTTCCCGTGCATTGTTAATAATAATAAATAATAATAATCATTTATTTCATCATAAAAAAATACAATAATGTATACAATGGTACAAATAAATACACAAAAAAACTATAAACTTCAACAATATTCACATTTGAAATGATAAAAAAAGTAGGAAACGCCATAGGTAGCCGTGTGTTGGGGGTTCCAGCAGGTTTTTAAACAAAACAAAAGCAAATGGTAAGCGGCAACAATATAAATATATTTAAGACATAATATCAATAAATAAATAACAGTGCAATTCTATATTTTACAATCCCAACAACACTAAACAAAAAATAATAAAATAAAACAGATTCAACAATGACGTAGGGGAGAGGTGGGTGTAACCGGGTGGTTAGGTGCAAACCGGGTGGTCGGGTTTTGACCAAGTAAGTGCTGGTACCTGGCGATAGATGCCGAAATTAACATGTAGTTGGAGAGGGAAAGTGGCGGACATTGCGCCATTAGTCTCTGAGCAGAACTCTGGCTGTTAAGAGCGTTTCTTTGTTTTTGATATTTCGTTTCCCAATGTTACGGACAGTTTGATTGCCTACTAAGGAAAAACTACATGAGTTTCAGTGAAGGTGACTACACTATCGTGTAGTCTATGTCTTTATCTTTACACTGATATAAGCAATATCTCAAATTAGTTTTAAGCACTCTGAATATGTTAAGTTTTTGTTAGTTACTACCAGTGGGGTGAAACCGGGTATGACGCGTGGGGTAAAACCGGATGGTATTTATACATGTTATATGATCTAAATATTTAAAATTTGATTTTTCGCTCATACATTGACTGAATATGTTATATTTGATACTATTTTTGACTTAATTGTGTGTACTTAGTAATAAAAGTTTAGGCCTTTTAAAAATTTTGTTTTTTTTCTATTTCCCATATACTTAACATGTGTACCCGGTATCACCCCACTAGTGGGGTGAATCCAGGTACTTGCACTTATTTTACAAAAAAAATCACAGAAAAAAACTATAAGACTTATAAAGTTTTTAAAAGAAGCAATTCAAAAACAAATAAACACAAGATAAACTGAGACATTATTTAAAATTTTCTGTATAAAAACATGGCATCTACATGTCACTAAAGCTTAGCCACCCGGTTATACCCCACTTTCCCCTACAATAATTAAATTCTTTTGGCTAATACAACACAGATTTAAGAGCATACTACATACTAGAACTTTAAAAAAGAAAGAAAATATCAGGCAAACATTTGGTGTTTCTATAACTTTTCTGTTATATTCAAATTCAAATACATTTATTTCAAAAAGATATTACACACATTACATCAGAAGAAATATAAATAAATGGAAAATATTCCCCACAAGACTACAGGTCTGAGTACTTCCTCTATTAAGAGAATAAACACTATTTACCTCTGTATCTCTAAGTATTCATATACGTTTTCTTGTGTAAATAGCCAGATTTTTAATTTTGAAAAAAATTGTTTTTGTGTAAGAAAATCTCCAATTTTTTATTTGACAATGTTAAGCAATCTAGGAGCTGTGCAAGTATAAGAATTTTGATATAACGTTAAATTTGACTGTGGAACAAACATCATGTGTTGTCTTCTCAAATTGTATATGTGTGTTTTACAGTTAGTGCTTAACAATGCTTAGCAATTATGTTTGTAGATCATCTTGGAAGAATTTCAAACTGATATAGGAATACTCAAGTTTCATGAGTGGTTACAAATGATTTCATTCACATTCTAATTTTTATATTTGGTCTACTTTAAATTCCTCTACCAAGATGTAGCTCACTTATTGTTTACTCTGTGTAGCAAACCGCAAACTTGCATGCTTTTTTTCCTGACAGCTGTAGCAATACTGTTTTAAAGGTAAATAATTATTTTTATTAGTTTTCTACAAAACTTTTAAGACACATGTATATTTTGGTTGAATGACTTTTCATTAGAATTTACCGTGTTGTTTGCTGCCACAGGTATCAACAAGCTCCACATCTACGGCCAGCGTATGTGGTTCGACTCTGATGAACTCTGCATACTTACCAGGATACTTGGTGGAAAGAGAAAGAAAGGTGGGTGTTTTACGACTAACTTTAGAAATTGATTTCATTAGAATAGATCTCATTAGAATTGATCATTATTGATAAAAGTAGAAAAAAAACACTTAACATTCGGTAAAATCTGAAGTTTTTCCCGTGCATTGTTAATAATAATAAATAATAATAATCGTTTATTTAATCATAAATACAATAATGTATACAATGGTACAAATAAATACACAAAAAAAAAAACTATAAACTTCAACAATATTCACATTTTAAATGATAAAAAAAGTAGGAAACCACATAGGTAGCCCTGTGTTGGGGGTTCCAGCAGGTTTTTAAACAAAACAAAAGCAAATGGTATGGGGCAACAATATAAATATTTTTAAAGACATAATATCAATAAATAAATAACAGTGCAATTCTATATTTTATAATCCCAACAACATTAAAATACACAAAATAAAACACAAAATAATAAAATAAAACAGATTCAACAATGACGTACAATAATTAAATTCTTTTGGCTAATACAACACAGATTTCAGAGCATACTACATACTAGAACTTTAAAAAAGAAAGAAAATATCAGGCAGACATTTTGTGTTTCTATAACTTTTCTGTTAAGAGAATAAACACTATTTACCTCTGTATCTTTAAGAATTCATATACGTTTTCTTGTGTAAATAGCCAGATTTTTAATTTTGAAAAAATTTTTTTTTGTATAAGAAAATCTCTAATTTTTTATTTGACAATGTTAAGCAATCTAGGAGTTGTGCAAGTATAAGAATTTTCATATAACGTTAAATTTGACTGTGGAACAAACATCATGTGTTGTCTTCTCAAATTGTTTATGTGTGTTTTACAGTTAGTGCTTAGTAATGCTTAGCAATTATGTTTGTAGATCATCTTGGAAGAATTTCAAACTGATGTAGGAATACTCAAGTTTCATGAGTGGTTACAAATGATTTCATTCACATTCTAATTTTTATATTTATTTGGTCTACTTTAAATTCCTCTACCAAGATGTAGCTCACTTATTGTTTACCCTGTGTAGCAAACCGCAAACTTGCATGCTTTTTTTCCTGACAGCTGTAGCAATACTTGTTTCAAAGGTAAATAAATATTTATATTAGTTATTTATTAGTTTTCTACAAAACTTTTAAGACACATTTATATTTTTGTTAAATGACTTTTCATTAGAATTATTATACCGTGTTGTTTGCTGCCGCAGGTATCAACAAGCTCCACATCTTCGGCCAGCGGAAGTGGTTCACCTCTGATGAACTCGTCCGTCCGAGTCACAAACAAGAAAAGGCAAACAAGAGAAGGCTCGTATTCCTGTCTTGACTCAGATGGAAAGAGATTCAAACACAGTCTCGACGAGCCCGTAAGTTACCTCCTTGATGAGCTGTTGTTTGACATTGTCAATTTGAGTGTTACCATTAGACACACGTTTACCAAATTTAAGTTTATTTTTAATAAAGTATTATATGCAATGATTGTAGTCCTATAAATAAAAATAAAAGAATAATCAAATCTATAATCGATACTCACGTTTTTTTTTAATTAATGAAAAAGACATTTTATTTCAATCTATTTGGCTGCAATGTTTAACTGAGTTTCCCCCCGATTTTAATGCCAAGGAGACCCAACTCGACATAACACTGTGTTCAAGATGCTTTCCTTCTGTTATAGGTGTGTAAAAATGTCGCTACCATTAGTTATATCTAAAGTATCGTTTAAATTTTTACTTTGAATACTTTGATAAAACTTATAATATGTATAACATTTTTTATCAACATTTGTTATAGAAAACATCATAAGTAATAGAAAAAATATTTAGTGATTATTTCTAGAATCCAATATTTTAGATAAAAAATGTCCGCAACAATTTACTAAACAATAATTATACAGGGTGTCACAAAAATACAAGACTGGCTATTCATATTCACATTATACACATAAAAATAAATAAAAAAACTTTCAGTACAATTTTTTTTAATTTTTGCGTTGCTAAGCCGCTATCCACCATTTGTTTTAACTTAATAATTTTTATTCCTGTGACGGATAGTTATATTAAGTTCATCTTTGGTTTAAACCTTTAACACACTAATATCCAGGAAATAGTTATTTTTCTAATCTGTCTCTTCAAAATGGCATCCATTTAAAGTTTTTAAACTCAAATATCTCAAAACCGGTAAATTTTATCAAAGTTTTACAAGACTAAAAAGTTCACAAATTGAATTATCTAACCAATGATGCCAAGTTTGCAGGAACTTGACAATAAATAACGAAGTTATTGAAATTTTTGTGCAAAATAACATTGATTTTCCACTATAATGCATGCAAGTTTGGTTATTTTAGAAAAAAATGACAATTACTCCATTAAGAAAAGAGTCTACGAAAAGATTATGGAGCATGAGGGCAACTGGAATTGTTTATCACATTTCATCTCCTGAGAATTCTAAAGAGTGGAGGAGGTTTTTTAGCCCCCGTTTAAAACCCTGTTTTTAGGGTAGCCCCACACTACAGGCTGGCCAATTGCATTAGTTGATTGGCAAGACCGTGAAAGTCGTACAGAGTAATAAGAAGAAACAGGATGTATACCCTTCCCTATCCCTATCAGGATGTTTCCCCTATCAGTAGAAAATTAGCTCTCATTTAAATGCACTCTAATGCATCTATTTTGTTGACTCAGCCCTTATTAGTTCATTAATATTTTGTTACTCATTTTTTTTTCACAGTAACAATAGAAATAATAAATAATACCTTAAAAAAACATATATCCTGCATCATCCTGTAGACCAGTTGGCATAGGATCCGTCAATATCTTCCTTGGTGAGATGAAATGGAGAGTTTCAAATCAAATAATTTATTGTCGCAACACACATTAATAACAGTGTATGACATTTATATATAACATAATATAACATTATATAAACAATATTATAATTATAATATAATATAATATAACATATGTTATAATGTTATATTATAATATAACATTTATATAAATTAATCAATCTTTAAATGTCCAATAAATTCTTGCACTGAATATACACTCATTTGTAGAAGCATAAGTTTTAAATGTTTTCTAAAGTCCGATATTTTTTTTTTTTAAATTACATGGTGACATATTATACAGTCTTATGCCTAATTCATAAGAGCTACGAATAGTTCTTTAATGGTTACATTGAGTTACTCTGAGATTGTATAATGATTATGAATCAGGTCATTAGTTGATATTACACTTAAATTTAACTTCACATACATAACACATTCTAAAATAAACAATGAAGGAACAGCGAGCACATTAAATTTCTTAAACAAAGGTTTACAATGGTGCTTAAAATGGACCCCAGCAATAACCCTCATCGCTTTCTTTTGTAAAATCATGAGTTTTTTTAACATTACTGCCATTGCCCCACACAAAAATACCATACATAAGATGACTCTGTGTACATAAGGATAGTAAACTAACCATGAACTGGGTTTAGTCATTGATAAATACTTCTATTGTTACAATACATTTCAATTTCCTTAGCAAGAAAATGGCAAAAGAAACTTTTATACAAACAGATTCTGTGTGAACATTCCACTTAACATTAGACTGCCGGAAGACACTGAGAAATTTGACATTATCAACACTATTCTTAACATTAAAACTAAGTTCCAAGGTTTGGGTCTTTTCCTTATTTAAAAAATAGTATACCGTGTGTCCCAGACCACCCGTACACCCCTTTTAAAATCTACAAAATTAATTATTCACCAAAACAAATTGTGCCATTAAAGGTAAACCGGTTGTGTTCTATCCATTGATGACGATTTCAATGTACAGGGTGTACCAGAAATAACCTACCCAGACCGGAAGTCATCAATTTTAAATACAAACCCCTACTTTTTATGGTGTTTTTAAATTCTAGACGTAATTTTAAGACTACTTTACAATTTAATGTGCATCCCTAATCCTAACGGTTTGGGAGATAATGGAGGTCGAAGTTTGATTTTTTCCCATAAGAATAACATGGGGCTAAATTTCACATCCATTATCTCTGTAAATTACCCGTTAAACTAAAAAGGCCTATCTTAAAAATGCCTTAGCTTCTTCTTTTAAACACTTTAGCATGGGAAATTATTTAAAATATGTAGCAAACTAAAATTAATTACGTGAAAAGCGGTATTTTTTTATGAAATATCTAAAATGAGGTTGTAAGATAATTTTATGCTTGGATAGTTATGTTAAAGGTAAAAGTTTCAGTGTTAATGGACATGACAATTTGCTCCATGTTATTCTTATGGGAAAAAAACGAACTTCTACCACCTCCATTATCTCCCAAACCGTTAGGGTTAGGGATACACATTAAATTATAAAGTAGTCTTAAAATTATGTCTAGAATCATCTAAAAACACCATAAATACCCCCGTCGCAGCAGACCTGCGTACTCAGCGAATTTCCAATGGAATTCCAGATGATTTACTTTCCCCATAAAAACACCATAGGATCGAGTATGTAGGTTTTCTGCCATTGGGTGTTGTTAGAAAATCTAAGTTAATCAATAATAGGTGAATGTAAACACAAAATTGTATCAAACTCTGGCAATTTTTTATATTCCCCATAAACCCCATGGGGGTGAGTATGTAGGTTTGCCGTTATATGGGTTTTGTAAGCAAATGTAAGTTAAACCTTATATACATAATGTACATACCAAATTTGATTAAGTTATGTCAATAAATAAGCAAGATATAGGATTTTCATGATTTCCCATAAGAATAACATGGAAAACACATTTTTTGATTTGCCCCGTAACCAGTTATGCTATGATAAAAATTCAAAATACCAAATTGTTTGTTTTTTTAAGCTCTTTGAAATGGTTTCAGTTAAAATTGATGAATTTTAAAAATTAAGGTCCAAAAATGCCTAAAACCCATTTTTGACCCCTTTGAAACCCCATAAAACCCCGTTCCCATAACCCGACAATGCTGGTTCGCGAACTCATGAAAATAGACCTGGTCTTACACCTCCATACCAAATTTCATCAAAATCGGAGGTCTCCTTCAAAAGTTATCAGTACCACGGACACATAGATATATATATATATATATATATATATATATATATATATATATATATATATATATATATATATATATATATATATATATGTGTCCGTGGTACTGATAACTTTTGAAGGAGACCTCCGATTTTGATGAAATTTGGTATGGAGGTGTAAGACCAGGTCTATTTTCATGAGTTCGCGAACCAGCATTGTCTATATATATATATATATATATATATATATATATATATATATATATATATATATATATATAGATATATATATACATATATATGAAAATGAACGAATGGTGTTTTTGGCTTCTGGGGACCTCAAAATGAAAAAGTAAAGTGGTCCCGGGCTTAGGTCTTACCATGGCTACTACCGTAATAGCGTATTCCCTATGGGAAATTCGCTAAAAGTAGAGGTTCTTATTTAAAATTAATGACTTCCGGTCTGGGTAGGTTATTTCTGGTACACCCTTGTACATTGAAATCATTATCAATGGATAGAGTGCAACCGGTTTACCTATAATGGCACAATTTTTTTTGTGAATAATTAATTTTGTAGATTTTAAAAGGGGTGTACGGATGGTCTGGGACACCCGGTATTGGCAGCAGCCCAATCATCAATTACCGAATTACATTTTGAAATATTATGATTCTCCAATTCTATAGAATTTTTACAAACAATTTGAACTGCTAAATCATTTGCATACATAAAAGAAAATACACTGTTACTATTAACAGATACAGGCAAGATAGATTATGAACATAGTCGGACCTAAAATAGATCCCTGTGGAATTACTTTATTCACAGGCAAATATTGTGAAAAGACACCATTGCAACATAAAGACTAAAATCTATTTGACAAGTAAGACTCAATTTGTTTTAATGCCTTCTCCTCAAACCCATAAAATTTCAGCTTATCCAACAACACAGAATAAGAAATAGTGTCGAAGGCTTTCGACGTGTCAAAAAAATGTCCTGTGACTCTATATTTTGAATCTAAGCTATATACACACTTTTTCATAAATTCAATGATAGCAGGACCAGTACCTTTGTTTGATCTAAAACCAAATTGGCTACTTGAGAACAGGTTGTAACTTTCAAAATAATCAACTATCAGTTTATTTAGTAACACTTCAAACACTTTTGATAGTACAGGGATAATTGACACAGGGCGATAATTACTGTAATCTGACTTTGAACCCTTCTTGTACACTGGAACTACTTTTGACAACTTAAAACATTGAGGAAAACACAACTATTAATACATAAATTTATAAAATAAGCAAATACATCAACAATAAACGGTGCAGCAAGTTTCAATATCTTAAGTTGTACACATAAAAACTAGCACTATTACTCAAACTCATAAAGGCATTAAACACTTGTTCCACACTAACATTTTTAACAGAAAAAAGGGGCTGAAATAGGTTGTAATTTCTGTAAATAGTATTTGACATCATTATCTGACTTAGGCACATTGTTAACAATACATTTCACATTCTCAACAAAATAAACGTTGAAATGGTCTGGTTTGAGTGACTGTATAGCTTTTTTTTTGCAGAAGGGTTTGTTGGTAGGCTAGGGCAAGCTATAATTCAAGAAATTCTGGCATTTTGTAAAATAATTACTGACAATTTTTTTACTCTTCATTAGAAAGTACAGTACCGGTACTATGTTTATTTATTGATTTCATTTTGGAAGGTAGTTTTTATTAGAATTCGGCACAAAGTTATTCTTACATGCACTTATTATATGGTAGTGTGGTGCAGAATCAAGATTATTTCTTCTACGGGTGTATTTATTCTATGTGACGCTGGGTATGATTTGTGGATTTCACATAGACTACAACTTCATAAATATAATATGCTTTTGGCAACATGATTTACAGGGTACCCGAAACTCTCTGGAACCCTTTTGTATCATATATAGTCTAATTATTGTGAAATATCATTCCTTGCATCGAGATAATAAAAGAACACCTCAAACAGCCTTCTACAACCTTTTAGAGAAGGTTTGAAGCTTTTCATCACGGAACAGTTTTTACCTATAAATTCTTAATTCGATAAATTTCGTTGCATGGAGTCAATAAAAAAAAAAACACCATACAAAATTTTAGGGGCCTAAAATTCATTGTTAAGACTCTAGCCGCCATTGTGTTTTTACACACATTATTTTTTATTCCCGTAACGGATGGTTGTATTAAGTTCATATTTGGTATGAACCTTTTTCACACCAATGTCCATTTTCAGGAGAATAATTTTTTTCCTGGCGTATTTTCAAAATGGCGGTCATTTTAAACTTTTAAATTCAAAAATCTCTGAAACAGTAAACTTCATCAAAATGTTACAAGAGGCAAAAAAGCTGAAAAATAAAATTATCCAACTAATGATACCAAGTTTGTAAGGATAAGACAACAAACAACGGAGTACTTCTGATTTTTCTACTAAAATAACCTAAATTTGCATTAATTATAATAGAAAATAAATATTTTTGTGTAGGATAATCTCAAAAAACTCCGTCATTTTTTGTCTCATCCTTACAAACTTGGTATCATTAGTCAGACCATTTTATTTGTCACTTTTTTTGTATTTTGTAACATTTAGATATTTACTGGTTTTGAGATACTTGAGTTACGAAATGTTTAATGTTTACCATTTTTAGGCCCCTATTTGGGTGATGTTTTTTTATTGTTTCCATGCAAGGAACAAATATAAAATAAACGGTATCAGTTAACTGACACATACTTTCTCCCAACAATATAAAAACGATGTTAAAAGCTTCAAACATTAATGTCTTGATGACTCAGTCGGATAGCTACCGGCTGAGCAGCGCTCGTTTGACCCTACGCGCGTCTGTGACTTTTAACAACGTACTGCGTTTATCGCTAAACGAAAAATTGAATTTTCTCCGCAACCACTTGACGTAGAGCAATAATTTAAAATACTGGATTATTTAGTTTTTTGAGCTTGATTTAATGGCGATAAGTAAAATTTATTTCAAGACAACAGCTATTTTGAAAATCCAAAAAATTGATTTTTGAAACACTTTTTACTCTATAACTTTTGAACGCGGATTTTCCCGGAGATGCGGGTGGTGTCATTTTATTCACCATTTTAGGCTTAATAAACCACAAAGTTTTAATCAAATTCGTTAGAGCCGTTTTTGAGAAATTTTGATTTTTGACGATTTTTGAGGGTTTTTGGGGGTAAACTACCCTTAAAAATCAAAAATTCAAAAAATGAAAAAAACGCCTGGAATTATCGTGGATTTGGACCTATGTACCAAATTTAATTTAAATCGGACCATTTGGGCATTCTCTAGCTCTGTTTACATCCTGACACACACACACACACACACACACACACACACACACACACACACACACACACACACACACACACACACACACACACACAGACAGACATCACTCCGAAAACCACTTTTTTGGGCTCAGGGAAAACCAAAATGGATAAATCCACCAACAACTCAAATTCGAAAACTTTGACGAAAACAATACTTTCTCCATATACTATGGTATAGAGGGAGAAAGTAAAAGGTGTTAAAAGCTCCAAACATTAATGTCTTGATGACTCAGTCGGATAGCTACCAACTGAGGAACGCTCGTTTGACCCTACGCGCGTCTGTGACTTTTAACAACGTACTGCGTTTACCGCTAAAAGAGAAATTGAATTTTCTCCGCAACCACTTGACGTAGAGCAATAATTTAAAATACTGGATTATTTAGTTTTTTGAGCTTGATTTAATGGTGATAAGTAAAATTTATTTCGAGACAACAGCTATTTTGAAAATTCAAAAAATTGATTTTTTAAACACTTTTTACTCCATAACTTTTGAACGCGCATTTTCTCGGAGATGCGGGTGGTGTCATTTTATTCAACATTTTAAGCTTAATAAACCACAAAATTTTAATCAAAATCGTTAGAGCCGTTTTTGAGAAATTTTGATTTTTGACGATTTTTGAGGGTTTTTGGGGGTAAACTACCCTTAAAAATAAAAAATTTAAAAAAATGAAAAAAACGCCTGGAATTATCGTGGGTTTGGACCTACGTACCAAATTTCACCAAAATCGGACCATTGGGGCATTCTCTAGCTCTGTATACATCCAGACACACACACACACACACACACAGACATCACTCCGAAAACCACTTTTTTGGACTCAGGGGGAACCAAAATGGATAAATCCACCAACAACTCAAATTCAAAAATTTTGACGAAAACAATACTTTCTCCATATACTATGGTATAGGGGGAGAAAGTAAAAGGGTTCCAGAGCATGGGCGGAGTTTACCTCTGATTGCTGGGGGGGCCACTGGGAGTCAGTGATAAAGTACATTATACCAATAACCTCTACATTCAGGTTGACACACATCCGTCTTTATCTAGGGAGTTGCGTTCAAAGTTCAAAGTAAACACTAAATTGTGGATAGACCATTCCAATATTTTGGGGATACGAATATAGTCATGACACACTTTTTATGGAACCCAGGAGTGGGGAACTGCACTAGCGCTCCCATTTTCTATAGACTCCCAATAAGTGATTACCTGTTTGAAGTGTTTTAATAATTTATTGACTAAAGGATTGTCCATGTAGGCCTAGTAGATGGACGACATTTTGATTTAAAAAATCATATACAGGATGTCCTTAAAGTATGTCACCAAACTTCATATGGTTAATTGGTTCAAAATAGCAAAGTTCTCATAAAGGTATATCCTAAAATGCATATTTACCTAGATATCCACCATATAGTTTTTCCACTTAATAATCAAAATGTCCATAAACAATACATTTTGTTTTACTATCTTAAAACTGGTGTAGGTCATAAAATTTTACAAAAGACAAAAAAGCTCTAAAATTTAATTATTTAACCAGTGAGAGGCCCTACCAAAGTCGTAAGGATCTGGACAACATATAATGGAATTATTGTGATTTTTGTATTAAAATAACCATAATTCGCATGAAATATAATACAAAATCAATGTAGGCAATCTCGGCTAAAAAATCCCAATAACTCCGTTATTAGATTATAAATCATTATTTCATTATTTTATTTGTCGTCAGATCCTTACGAACTTGACATCATTGGTTAGATAATAAAATGTTAAAACTGTTTTGTCCCATATACGTTTTTGATTAAATTTACCGGTTTTTAAATATTTTTGGGTTTAAAAATTTAAAATATCCGCCATGCAATATTAAAATATAGGGAAAGTAGCCATTGGTATTATTATAAAAGTCCATACCAAATATGAAGTTCCAACTGCAATCCGTAACGGAAATAAAAATTATTTAGTGGGACAAACAAAATGGTGGATATCTAATAAAATATATTTCAAGATATACCTTAATTTGACCTATTTTGATTATTTTGACCCAATTAACCATATAATGAAGCTTGGTGACGTACTTTAAAGATGCCCTTATAGCAAAAACCGTTTTTATTATGAATGGGACAGCAAGTCAAAAGCACTATTTGAATGGAGGAGGAGTTGTTTTCCGCCAGCAACTACAGAAAGAAAATTAAGTCTCTGCGCATTAGGCCTTCTTCAAAGCCGAACACTTATCAATAATGAGTAAGGTGTATCGTGACACTGACGTGACTCTGCCGATAGTATGGATGCATAAAAAGTCTAGTGATGTAGAGATGTATAGAAAATTTACAATAATTGCAAATCATGTTAATTTTACATATTTACTAATTCAAAGTGTAAAGATACTCATAATGGTATTTTAAAGAAATAATTAAGCGTAGCGGGACCTACCCACCTGAGTTTTACAGTCAGTTTTACCAACTGTAGGGCCTAAGGTTACATTTTCCCTTTGCAATCTACGAAATATCCCTACTTAGTAGTTTGCGCAAATAGTGTTTAATTTTTGATAATCTATTATTGATTAATTTATTTTCAGCATCATACATGAATATAGGTAGAAAATGTAAATAAAAAAATAAATTGTATTATTTTTTAGAGTAAGTGAAAGTGCATGAGATAAAACTTTGAGCGTTAGTTGGATGGACAATTATTTAGCTCCTAAACTTTGTGTTTTTACATAATTTTTTTGACATTTTTGGGGGGCCCGGCCCCCCCAGGCCCCCCCGAAACTCCGCCCATGTTCTAGAGACTTTCCGGACACCCTGTATGGCCATTTCTCATGGCCATCTCTGCTTATTCTGTAGTCCAGACCATCCATATTAGTGGCATTCCCTACTCTCAGTAATATCCTTAGAGTCTAATTAATGACATTTGAACATTACTAGCAGTATATGAAATTTATCAGCAAGCGATGAAGCCGTGGTGAAAACTGAGCTATTTTCAGGTTCCGTGTCTTTACCGAACAAATGGGGACCGAAAACCCACAGTTGGTGGAGCAACTAAGGCGTCACACTACGGGTGGGAGTGGGGAGCCCGGCAGCGCCCTTCCTCCCTCCAACACCACCGATTCCCCTCCCTCCGAGGGAATGCCGGCAACAGCGACCCAGACGGGAAGGATTCCAACCCTGACGCCTAAAACTTTACTGTACATAAATTGCACTTATCGATTTTTATTTGTATAACTGGTTGACATGACCATTTTTAATTTTCAATGCCCCATGTAGCTTTAAATTGTTCTTAAATTTCTTGTTTGTAGCTTTGTAGATTGTTTGTAGCTTGTTGTAGCTTGTTTGTAGATTGTAGCTTAAATTTCTTGTTCTTCTTGTTTCTTGTACCAGAAATACATGTTACCATTTTTATTATTTCTGTTTATTCTTTGTATTTCCTTTTTTTTTATAATGGAACTTTTTTTATGTATGAAAAGTAACTTATGCGCTAAGTAATTTTTGATGCACAAACTATCTAAGGAATCATAAAAAATGCTGTAGTTAGACTGTAGTTTCCTCTGTTGATTTTCAATAACGTAGACTTATAAAACGGATATTTCTGAATTTAGCTCAGAGAATACATTTTCCCTCAAGTTAGCTTTGAATTGTTTGCAGTTAAGGCCTAAGAAATTTTTATTATGAAATCATCCATATAAGTTATGTGAATTGAATGAGTCAAACTCTGTTAAATACCACTTCTTGAATACATTTCTCAACAAGAATACAATGTATTCAATTTTCTTAACTGACCTTGCCAGCTTATATTTCTGCAATTTTATTGATAAGTAACTTAGTTGTTTCTCTTGTCTACAAAGTCTAGGGCTCGTTTGAAAGGTATAGTGCTGTAGATGAGCAGAATCACATTATAATTCCTATCCGCCACCAGGGCTACGTCCTACAGGCTTTCACAGTTTCAATGTTAAATCTTATGGAAGAAGGATAATTGATTGAATCATGAGACAGCTGTTGCAATAACAAAATGCTAGCTAATCAGGAAACTGCATTTTTGGTCGAATTTCGACCAGTGGGCAATTTCTAGTTGTTATAAAACCATATATTATTTGTATTTATCATGTATTTAGTTACGTTTAAACTTCATATAGTTATGTAGAGATAACCTTTGCTGGCCAATAAGATATATCCTATCAATATAAAGGATCACTTTTCCCGTCACTCCCACCCAATTTTTTCATTTGGACTCTTAATTACAAGTTCTTTCTCCAGTACGGAAATGTTTGAGTTAAGTCTACTGCCTCCAAGGAAGATTCATACCAGTTCCATTCAATACACTAGGTCTAAACCCGGATTTGATTTAGGCATGAGCCTGGGCCTCATGAGCCTGGGCCTAGGAAGGCAGATTTTATGGACTAGTTAAATTAGCCTATGCAAAAATTACAAGAGCGATTTTGCTCAGAATATTTGGTTTCACTCAAATTTATTCACTGAATAAAATGTTTAAAAAAGTTCAAAGACATTTTAGAACAAATGGAGAAGTTATATCAAATATTGCATAGTGTTTTTGCCATTAGGCAGAGGGCAGCTTCAAATTTACAGATAACTGATGGGTAGAGCCACGACTCCATAGCTTATCTTATTACTGTATTAGGATGAGCGTCTTACCTCGTCCCTTAGTGATGTGCGGACAAAACATTACAGAAGTCAATTTTTATCTTAATCGTAGTTGACTACTGATTTTGTTGTTTTTTTGATCAACTGCTTTTGTGACTGAATTGAGGTGAGTAGATGACATTTTACACGGACAGCGATGTGCCAAACTGACTTTATCCTAGATGTATTTGACAACTTACTTGAGCTATAGGTTGAGATTGAGAGGTCTGTATGACCCCCCCCCCCCTTCCTACTTTGACACTTACAGTACAGTAGAACCTTGATAATTGGACACTTTGTAGGGAGGCAGCATATATGTGGCATTTTAACGTAGGGAGTATACAGTATAAAAATCGTGAGTTTAATCTGAAAACACTAAATTTTAATCAAACCATAACTTAAATGAACTTTACCATCCAACATTCAACTCATTCTCCACTTAGGTAGGCGCGGAATAATCCGTGCCCAGTCAGGAGCTGAGTGGTGAGGTTAATTTCAACGAACGTAGCTCACCAATTAATAAAATTGTGTCATAATTTCTCACTAAGAAATATTGTGTATTTTTTGTTTAAGTAAATTTTTCTATAAACTATACAACGGTGGTCGCATTCTCCCCCACTCTGATCAGGATCTGGATTCTATGCCTCTTTCCTCTTAATATAAACACGGTTTATTTTATTTGGGGTTTGCTTATGGGTCTACTGGTTTTTGAAGATAAGCATTCAATCACATTATCAATTAATTGCTTTAGTTTAAATGCATAAGTATTATTATTCTTTATAATAAAATATTATTTTCTGTATATATTGCGAGTACCGTGCCTCCAAAACATATCGTTAGACATGGGGCACACTGAGAGGTACAAATGAGAGACACAAGACTGCTGAAAAGAATAAATGTATTGGGAAGTCAAAATAAAGAAAAGGTGAAATACAAAACAAACAATATAAATAAGAATATACGTTGAACAGTTAAGAATTAAGTTTGCCCTTTTTAAATAAACAAAACAACAAGAAGTTAAAGAGTATTAAATAATTATCAACTTTACTTTAGAATTTGGAAAACTAAATGGCTTGAAATTTTGATTATCTTCTACTTACTTAATTATATCCAAAACTCTCACTTAAATATGGTAATCCTTTAATCACCTAAACACAACACAACACTGTACGTACACACACCACTTAATTCCTCTACCCCTAATTTCTTTATGATTTTCTCTCCTGGCCGTTGCATTGCTCGTCCCTCCTCCTCTCTCTCTCTCTCTCCATGGATGATTGATGGCTCCTTATTGGTTGATTCCTGTTAGGGTGTGTGGCTTAAAGGTTGTTAGCACAATTCTAGGAAGCATACCCTACCAGGTCTGTCTTTGCTCTCATCAGCTGGGAAAGGACAGATGAAAGACGATCTAACAGAAAGCTTCCATTCGTTCACACGAACTGAATGACTCTGTGTAATGTGAACGAAAGAATTTAGTTATACGAGATTGGTGAGATAGAGGTGCGGAAACAGACAGAGCCAGAGAATAATTATGTCTGACTTTTGTCACTTAGTTACAATATATATATTGTATGGCTTTCATAGCCAGCCACCAACTTCTGAGAAATATAAAAGATACTCTGCAGTGCATAGCACCTGCGTCTGTGTCAATACATTTAAAACTAAACTAAAACAAACATCTCTCTTTATAAAGCTAAATCCCGGGCACTAAGCCATTGCAGCCCAGCTTCACTTGCACAATTCAGACCCATCAGCCCTTCGGGTAAAGCACTCAATGGGCACTCAGTGACTATGTGAGTCATAGTCTGGAACTCCGCTCCACAGCCGCATGACTGGTCTGCTGTCATTCCCCATTTGCATTTCCAATAATTACATCTTCCCACTCCAGTGCAGTATCAATTGATAACAGTTCACTGCTACCGTGGAAGATCCATACCACCTATTGCCAAGGTTATTTATTATTTTCTGTATTGTTGGTAGACAATAGTACAACCATGAAAAAGATCTCAAGATGGGGGAGTATTATAGGTTTTTAATTCTTGTAAAAACCTACAATAAACCTACTTAAAACTTTTTTAACTTTGCATAAAAACGACACTCACTTTAGATGCTCATTTTACGTAGTTGTGAATTTGTGTTATTAGTTTATTTTTATTCATTTTCATCTTGATAGTTTTATTATGATTTGCTTAAAACATTAAAAAGATTAATAATCAAAATGACACTCTGAAAAACGTAACAAAGAAATTAAAATGTTCATATTCCAAATGACATTCAAAGTCTTTACTGTATTTTGCTTTCGGCCTAGACTCAGATTAGCGAGATAAGGGCCTATGAAAATTTGTTAAGCCGTGTACTTGTCTATTCTTATGTTTATGTATTTTAATGTGGCAAATGAAATGAATTCTTACTACTTTAATTATTATTTGTAATATTAAAAGTCATAAGACAGAAATAAAAATATACCTAATATCAAAATTTTAAGGCTTCAAAATATAAGTTTTTGGGGGATTTTACTTGAATCCTTTATTGAATTAGGGAGTTTATGGTATTCATCCCCCCTCCCTCCCGCTAACCTGTCCTACGACCAGTTGGCTTATTAGCACCCCCATGAAAATGTCCTCACGTGAAAATCCATTAATTATTGTGCTGGTTGAGGGACAAGATCTTGTTGCACTCCCTAATCGCCTTGATACATCTTATCTCATGTGGAGCAGTACTGCGCAGAAATGAGATCCAGGGTATAGAGGTTGCCATGGGGTACCTCTATTATGGCTTTCCTAGCAATGTCCAGTTTATAGTCAATTTCTCAAACATGCTCAGTGTTCAATCACACAGGGCCGCCACCAGGGGGGGCAAAGGGGGCATTTTGCCCCAGGCCTCCAATGTCAAGAGGCCCCGCAGGAGCCCCAACCTCAATGAAATAAGGAGTCATGCATAAATATGACTGAATGTTACTACACTCGGCAGTCAAAAATAACTATAATACGTCCTACTCAAATGAAACTTGCAACAATTATGTGTCAAAACGTTAAATAATGTTATGGAAACTTAAAGAAAAATTAAATTAGTTGACCTATATGTGCATTGTCATATAGGTCAACACTATTAAACACTATTTTCTAACATTTGACTGATTGATGTTTCAAAGTTTAGTTAGCAACTAAAAATCCAGTGAATAGATTTCTTTTAAAACATGTGTAGGTATATTACTAAAAAAATAATGTTGTTCTGGGTTTTGTTATGTTTGGTAACAATGCCTCCCTTCCCGTGGGTCGGGGCCGCCCCGCCACTGTCGTGTGTCGTCGTCCAATGCTTGCGTCAATAGCTGTGTGTGTTCATCAGTATAAAATATCCTCCAGACCCCCTTAGCTCCAAAAAATTTTAAAAATCACATGATCATCCTTTGACAAAACAATCAAAGTATCAGTCAGTAAAAAGTAAATAAAACTATATTAATTTCATGATGAATCTATAATGGTGAACATGTTTTAGGTTAAATTGGTAAAGAGCCGCCAGGATATGGCTGAGGTAGATACATATACTGTATATTGAATTGAAAAACAACTCTGGAGGACAAAAGAAGTGACAAAAAATAATCAAATTACCAATTTTGCCAAAAGAAAGCAAAAAATAAAATCTATATTTTCAATGGTCAGTCAGTTCTGGTTATCTGGAAAGGATATGCAGATTCTGCCGAGAACACTCCTACGACTCCAAAAACAAGTGCAGTCTGATGGACAGTAGACCCTCCAAACTTTTAAATCCAAGCTGTTTTTATTTTAAAATAAGAACAATATTTTAGTCCATTTCAAGAATTTTTCATCAGATAACCTCAGACATTTTTATAAGATAGAAACCTGTTAGGTAGCTAGAGCTTAAAATAAAAAAATAATTTTGAAATAACACAGTTGTACATTTTTGTTAAATGGGATTCCAATTTAATTGTTTCCATATTTTGTGATTGTTCCTCCATAATGACTGATGTCATTTTCTACATTACTCCATACCTACTCTACTTTTGTATGCATTGCTATGTAGGTGTGTAATAAAAATCTTCTAGGGTGCAATATGTTAGAGCAGGTTAAAAAATACTTTCCAAGGAAACATAAATACCGAATGGAACAAAACCATTAGCCTGGGGAGTTGTCAGCCTTGTTTAAGGAGTAGTTACAGAAAAATATCACAAGCATAAAATTGTTGGTTATTCACATATAATCTTATAATATTATCTCATTTTTTTGGAATCAGAGCTCAAAATCAGTAAATAAAATTCAACCTAACATTATTTTGAACAGATTTTAATGTCATTTTTGTTTATAAAATTCCATCTTGAGGAGATTAAGAATCCAATTTGCAATAATGCATTTTGTAACATTAAAACGTGAGCATGCGACTAGGGCCCCATCACACATTTTGCCCCAGGCCCCCAACTCACTAGTGGCGGCCCTGCAATCACATGTTAGTGTCCCAAGACAACTTTAAAACAGGTTTATACTAGGTGAAAAGTTGACATTGGTTCAGCAAACGAAGTTGTCATAACATGTGGTAAGTCTTTTGGCTGTCCACTATGACAATTTTCCTTACTTCATCATCCGTTCATGTTCTAGACAGCTAGGGTTTAGTCCTGTGGGCAACCCCTAGCTGGAATATGAGTGGACAGTCGGTTGGTTGGCCATTTAGAGGGTAGAGCGGACCGCATGTTTGAGCCTGAAAAACAATAGTCACAGGAGCACTGGCGTTGGCCCTCTGAATGGTCAAACGGCCGTCTGCTGTCCCGCCTCTTACCCTTTCTCTTCCTTTAATGTCCCGTCCTTCCGGGGGCTGACGCAAAATGCCTGCTTAACGGTTCAGCCGGGGTCTCCTTATCCACCACCACCAACCAACCACTTGGTTGTTGTTGTTGTTAATGGTGGATAAGGAGACCCCGGCCTGCTAAGCACGTCTGCTTCTAATGGGCATTTTGCGCAAGCCCCCGAAAGGATAGTATATATTAGGAAGAGAAAGAGTGAGAGACTGGACTTCAGACAGCCGCTTGACCATTCAGAGGGCCAACCCCCGTGCTCCTTGACAACGGTCCACTCCGCCCTCTAAATGGCCAACGAACCGACTGCCCACTCATGTTCCAGCTAGGGGTTTTCATGCCCAATGCAATCCTCACCCCCCACTGTCTTGAACATGAATGGATTATGATGGAAAGAAAATTTTCATAGTGGACAGCCAAAAGACTTACCATAGTCTAATGACAACTAAGTTTGCTGTACCCAGTGTCAACTTTGCAACTAGTATTTAAACCAGTTTTAAAGTTGTCCTGGGACCCAACCATATGGTAGTGCAATACCTGTACTTGGAAAAGGAAAAGGAGTAAACCAGCCAGCCACAATAAGGCAGTTGTTTGATGAACTTGTGCGTTTGCTCTCTACGTGTAGAATCATCGCATTGTGAAGAAAACATTAGTTCTGGATCTCAACTTAGTTGCTGACCTTAGGAAGTGGCTCTTTCAGGAATTTTTTGCTTGCTTCACAGCAGAACTTTTTTTATTTATTGCACTTGTATTTCAACATTTTACAGCTTATTAAATAATTAATTACTAAAATAATACATTGTCTAGAGTAATTTTAAGAGAACTAAACAAATGGTACCAATAAAATTAATGCAAACACTCAAATAAAGTGAACATATTATGAAAAATAAACAACATTAAATACATATTAAATATGCGCAACAAAGACAAAATATATAATAAAAATACACTGATTTTCAACAACTTGTCAACATAATCATGAAAACAAAATTCAATCAAGCTTGCCGAGGGCAATTTGAAATTAGTCACAAATAAATAATAGAATCATTTTACTAACACAACGTCACTTAAAATTAGACAACACCTATTGAAACATGAAATGAGTATTTAAATACAGTAACAACAACAAACAGTGCAAATGAATAATTAACTAGCCAAGTATTGAGTAACGTACGGTATATAAATTTAAAACAGTAACAATAATAAGCCATATAAATGTAGAGTAAAGAACTGAAAGAAAGCAACAAAAGATATTTTTGATGCAATTTACTAAATTATTGAGAAAAAAAAGCAAAATGCTCACACATCATATTCCCTAACATCAGAATTATAAGGATCAGAAATGGACCTTGATGTTCAATGGCCTTCCGTATAACGACAGACCTAACTACAAATATCATTGTGAATCTTATGTATATGAGTTGGCTCATTGCCATAAAAATGTGTCTGTGCATTAATTTTGTTCAAAGGTATAATCAACTTGTAAAATAGTAATTATTTTTTTCCCAACCATTTATTCAAACCAAATGCCTCGTTTTTTTATGTGAAAGGTTACTTTTGAAAGTTCTTTTGTGGGTAAAATTCAATTTAAAACTTTCTATTTAACTCCTATGCACTAATATATGTATTAAATTTGCCATGATTTATTATGTATGCAATTTCTAATATTTGCTCTCCCTAAAGTTTTACACCCACAATGAAAATATCAATTAATTGTTTAATCTAATTTATTACATATTTACATTATAAAAATTTAATCCAAGCAATTAACATTGGACATGGACTTTGAAAAGATTTTAGGGGTTTGGATACACTTAAAAGAGTATATGTGTTCTCTCATTAAAACTATTTGATTATTGTTATTGTTTATTCTGACAGTCACAGTCACAGCAATAACCTTGGAAATTTATTAAATTCACTGCTGCCAAAAAATGTAGAAACTTTTGTTTATGCCAGTTCTGAAGGTACTGTAGAACATGTATTGGAAAAACAGGCAAGATGATAAAAACTTTAACAAAAGATGACTCATCAGCAGGGGCAGATTTACATATGGGCTAAAAGGGCTACAGCCCAGGGCGGCAAAATTTGGGGGGCGGCAAATTTTTGTGGAGAGAAAGTAAAAAATATATGTGTATTAATAAACCTACATAGATACCTGAAAAATACTTCATCAAAGCGGTACCTTAATTTTTCAAGCCTTCATGTGTTGTAACACGCCCCTTTAATAGTGTGAAGAAGAACAGTGCCTTGAATAGTTCGTCCTGCGATCACTAAACGCAACCTGGGACAAGGATAGGTACACCCACATGTAAGAAAATGGGAATAGCTAAGTATGGCGTTCTCCAAAAAGGAAAATTTTACGTAAAAAAACAAAACTTGTATTCTTGAAAATATGTTTTTTTATTGTAATAATTTAAACTCCCATCATTGGTTTAATTTAAACCGTTCAAGGCATTTTTTCAGCATATCACCAGACAGACGTGTAAAAACTTAATACTGAAAAACAACTTGGGTAAGATCGCTTACTGGCTAGCTTATGCTTATCATTTTATTAAGTGGTTAATTTAAAAATAATTAAAATTATAATTTCTCTGTTACTGCATTAAAAAAGAAACTTTGAGAGTATATGACCTTATAAAATGAGCCTAAATTTTCCCAATAATCATAACCGTAATGTTACTTTTTGTTTGAGAACTAAAAAGATTTTAAAATTAACTAACGATTGTTAATTTTTTGCATTGAAGGCTTTATTTTTTCTTGTTTTAATAACACGTATTACCAAATAAAACATACAGAGTTTAGGATAGAAGTGATAATCATAAGTTATTCTTTCAACCTTCCTCGTTCAATTAGGTTATGTTTGTTATTTTGGGATCTCCAAAATGTCAATTTTGCCCTTTGCGTTACCCAGAGCCAATATAATAGGCCTTGACTTCCGCCGCGTCTTTTATAATATAGGATCTCAATTCAATGATTCTTTGATATCAGAAAACCCGTTGCTAGCGACGGAAGCCGCGATATCCAATGGCCGAAAATACCGATCGAACGATAGTATATTGGCTGTAAACCACGGTTTTACAGAAGAAAAAAAGCCGCAATTGGGAGGGAATTTCATCCAATGACCTATATATTCTGTATTCATAATATGTATCTATCTATGTTCTGTGTAATATTAAATTTCCGAACCATCCAAATCGCCGAGTTAATTATTTTTTTTACCATGGTATGAACTACCGCACAACGAATGCTCCTCAACTTTAGTTGGAGGGGGGGGGGGGGGGGCGGCGCCGAATGATTAGCCCAGGGGCGGCAAATGTTTAAATCCGCCTCTGCTCATCAGTAGTTATTATTGCTGGTGCTAACAACATAGGCCTATACGAAACGACGTTGTTAGAAAATCCAAACCCCAGCCAACACATCATTGATGCGTTGTGTACTTTTGAATAAGAAAATAGGCACACCAATATAGTTAATATGTTACTTAAATCCACCGCATCCATTTAAAAATCCATTTAAAAACCATTTAAAAACAATCTCCTATGCAAAATGGATTTTGCAGTAACTTGTTTTGTTAAATGACTGTGGTAACCATTTATTACATAGCTTCTGATGGCTACTTAAAGGGTGATATAAATTTAAATTGATACATTCCTAACTTGTTTTGAGAAGCTTATGTTGAAATTGCACTTAAATATAAGTTCAAGAAATAATCACAATTATTATGAAAAGGCAAAACAGTTCTCAATAATGCAACAGATTCAAATAATATATTTGTTCTATATTCTTTCAAATTATATTTAACATATTTACAGCTCTAAAATACGATAATTTATACACGTTAATCTAAAAAATTTGACAGAGCAAATAATATATGATGCAAACTTTACTTTATACAGGGTTAGACAAAAGTCTGGATAGGTACCCTCAGTTAACTTTTTAACGCGTTGCAGTAGGTTAACCAAACTCGTCACATCTTTACAACATGAAAAACGACACTTTTTCATCAACTACACCACTTTTCCCCTGCCCCCGAAATGGGGTATTTTGGGGGCAGCCCCAAATTTTCAAAGTAAACCCCTATTGAGTGACCCCTCATTTTAAACGGTTTATGAAGAGAAATCAAATGGCGCAAACCGGAGGTCGATATCTCACCCCTAACCGAAGTGGCAGCTATTTCAAAATTTGAGATGGGCAACCAAGTTTAAGTCTGGACACCCCCAATTAATCTTTTAACACATTGCAGTAGGAAAACCAAACTTGGCACATGTTATCAACACAAGAAATGCAATTTTTCATCAACCACACAACTTTGGCTTGACCCCCAAAAAGGGGTATTTTGAGGTCAGCCCCAAATTTTCAAATGTAAACCCCTATTGAATGACCCCTCATTTTAAACAATTCATCGAGAGAAATTGAATAGCATGAATCGGAGGTCGATATCTCGTCTCTAACTAAAATGGCAGCCTTTTGAAATTCTAGATGGGTCAATTGACATTTGTTAAAACTAAATAAAAAATAGGTTATTTAGAATTAAAAATTTCTGGAATTATTTTAGAATTGAACCAACTAGCAGAAATGAATTAATAGGTTCAATTATAAAATAATTCTAAAAATTCATATTTCTAAAATAGCTATTTTCAGATTTAATTTTATTGAATGCCAATCAACTTATCTCAAATTTTAAAATGCCTGCCAATTTGGTTAAAGATGAGACATCGACCTCCGGTTTGTGCCATTCAATTTCTCTTGATAAACCGTTTAAAATGAGGGGTCACCCAATAGGGGTTTACATTTATTTGAAAATTTGGGGCTGGCCCCAAAATATCCCATTTTGGGGACCGGGGCGAAGTTGTTTCTTTGATAAAATAGTTGCATTTTTTGTGTTGATAACATGTGCCAAGTTTGGTTTTCCTACTGCAATGCGTTAAAAGATTAATTGGAGGTGTCCAGACTGTTGCCTAACAATGTATACAGGAGTACAGGTATAATGGCCCGAGCTGGGTTGGAATCTTTACATGTTGGTTGACATATTTACAGCTCTATAATACAATAATTTATACACGTTAATCTAAAAAATATAACAGAGCAAATAAGATATGATGCAAACTTTACTTTATACAGGAGTACTGGTATAACGGCCCGAGCTGGGCTGGAATCTTTACATGTTGGAGTTTTATCACTAGGTGTTTGAGCGTTATCAGCTGGGGAGCCGAACCAAGACTAGCCTCTCCAGAGTCTCCCGGAGCAGATGCTTCTCCTCCGCCGGGAACCTCAGCAGAGTGGTGACGGCCCGGGTGAGGTGTTGCGCCTGCATATCGGGTTATATAATTAACTTTAATGTTATTACTTTTTTTAACCCTATAAGGGCTGTAACGTAGGTACTGGTGCAGGGTTCCCACTCCAATTTGAAAATGACATTCTCTGTGTTTTCACGGTCCAAAAATTCTTAAATTGACGGTCTAAAATGAGCCATTTAGCGTGAAAACAACAATTACTAGCCAAAAATTATACAGTGTGGTTGAAAAGTCCCGGAATGGTGAAATGTATTTGTTACCATTAGATAAAGTTATAAGACTTAATATATCAATAATATTTATAAATGTCTACTATTTTAAGAAGCTGTTATCACTTTTTTATCCCTTGAGGGGGATGGTCCATGAGGAGTCAGACACAATTCTTAAACAGCAGCATAGGTCGAGTTTGGTATAAAATTAAAGGTCTTACTTAGCAGAGTACGGGAGCGGCAGCTCAGTGGTAGAGCTCCGGTCTCCGGTTCGAACCCAGGCGACGACATTCACATTACACGCACAAACATGAGCAGTCACCTCTAGCTGGCCCGTTGTCCCTGAAGCGACTCTAGCGATAGTCGCTCCAGCACTGGTAGCGTTGTTTCAAATGGGACCGTTGTCCTTGACGCGACTGCGACTGGTGCAGCTAGCGACTATCGCTGGCTACTGTGGCGGGTCTGGGTCTGGTCTGAGGGCAGGCTCAGTTGCAGTCGCTGAGCGATTCTTGTCAATTTTTCACGTGTTTAGTTGTTGATAGTAATTTCTTCAAGGAATACAGAACTGCAATTGAAGATGAAAAGCTTCTAGGAACGGCTTTTATACTAACTAGTGTACTTGCTCAAAATCGAGCAAATTTATTTGAACTATGTCATGCCATTGCTAAAAATGTTGAGTATAGTTCTCCAACCAATCCAATAGTGATATATTCACCCAAAACTAATCTATTTATAGCTGTAGGATACAGCCATGTACACATGTTAAATGCTCAACCTAATCCCAATAATAATATTCAAATGGTAAAATTCCACATTTAAATAATTTAAGATGGTGCCCTCATTTTTCGATTCTCATCAATGTTGGCGAAAACAACCACAGTCAAGCCCTATCTATCCAACGACACTAAAACGTTGGTTGAGAATTGTAGAAGGAATTCCCATTTTAAAAATTTAACAGCTAAAAACCCCTTAGAGTATTAAATAAGAATAGATACCCTTAAAATAGCCTTCTTGTCTAGTTGAAAACATAAAATGAGTACCAACTCGTGGTGCAAATAACATTTCCATGGCGTCTTTGTCATCGACTTCCTCAACTGAAAAAGGTATTTTTGGTTTACTTCTGCTTTAAACTCATAGTACATTTAAAACTCGCATTTCAGCACAATGCACCAGAATTACTCTATAAAAATCGCTTCAAGGACAATGACGTGATTAGCGACTATCGCTGCTGAGCGATAGTCGCTACACTACTATCGCAAGAGTCGCTCCAGGGACAACGCACCTTTAGCCTGGCTTTGCTGTATACCAAAGAAAGACAACCATGTCAAAATTCAGGCTTCAATGGATCCGTACTAATTGGTATAACCATCATATAAAAGTTGAGAGAAGATAACACCACATTTGGGTACCGGTACTCAGGGTCGTTGAGAGGGTATGTCGCTTTTGCCCCAAAACAGAAAAGAGCTATGTCAAAACATCTCACTTGCCCCAACAGAAAAGAGGGAGCTAAAGCGGGCTGCTCTCTCGTCTTATCTCTCACTCTCTCTTCCACCCCCACTCGGCTTGACCAGCGGCCTGCATGCTCTGTTGCGTAACGTCATCATACTTACCACGTCAGGTTAAATCATCATAATTTAATCTAATATCATTCTCGAGTGAAATTTAAATAAATATCTGATTTTCCTTCAAATTTATGTAATTAAATGTATACAATATTTAAATGAGAAGAATTAGTGCAAATGAATTATTCTTGTGTATTATACTAAAAATAACACCATGCCGGAGAATACAATAGCTCCTGGAGTGCTTTTTACCCTCAAAACTCTCGCTCTCATTCCACGGAAGAGACTTACTTTGTGCAGTCTTATAGGACAAAGTCCCTACAGGTAGTTCTGATTATAACAATCTTAATTTATTTCAGGCCTAAGGATTATTAGTTTGAAAAAATGTCATAAATGTATCAATATGGGCAGGTTTAGGTAGGATATCTGGAAATGCAAGTTTACTAAAAGGTATTGTGTTATTCAAGTACAAAACTGATTCTACTTCAGATCCCAATTTAAATTGTTTGTTTTTAGACCTAATATACTTTTGTGCTTATAACTTTTATCTAAAGATAATCCTTTCGATATAGTTTATGTTACTGTTCATTACAATTGTAAAACAATTATCATCCTCATAAATCCACCTATGTGTATAGATAAAATATTCATTATGTATATTGTGATTTGGAAAGCAAATTTCAACCTCATATTGGCAAAGTGATTTTTTCAATACACCTGATTTTAAGTTTTTGGTAAAAAATATTGATTTGGCTGTTAATATTTAGATACTTTATTTCCTCTACAAGACCCAATTGATTTTAACCAATTTAATTCAAATTAAATTCTCGAAATCATTTGTAACTAGGAAAAGGGACCTCAAGTTGCTTGTGGAGTAATAACTAGGGGCCGACAAGAGGGTCCTTTTATAAAAAAGAATCCACCTTGCATTCATTCAAAAACTTGATTTTCCTGAACTCTCCAGGCAACCGAAGGATCCATAATGGGTTGCTGTTAAAAGAAGAATGTTTTCTATTGGCAATTTTACCAATCACGTCAGTTGTTCTAAGTTTTTCTCCTAGAATCTAGACTTTACCAACAGACTTAACCATCTCATAAGTGTTACTTCTGAAGTCTATAAAGTGAAATGTTGCGGCATTGGATCCAGTTTTTATAACTATTATCAATCTTATAACCCAATTAAAAATTTTAAAATATAACTTTTAGTAATGTCGCAAAGTACAGTAACTAAATTTTCCTTAAGATTTTTTCTACTAATACCAATTTATTTATACTGATATATCAGGTATGAGGGACCTAAATCGTCACTTAACAAACAATACCGCCAATCTGCAATTTTTGGCGAAACCCGGGTTTTGAACGCTGCGCATTCTGTGGGCGATCGCGCACACTACTAGGGTTAGTTTTCTGACGTTTTCCAATAGATAGCGCTGTTATACTGTTTGGAGCATTACCGCCAATCACGTTTCTTATCAAAATAGCGCCAATCTACTCAGTCGCCATTGGACAGTGCATTGCAACAGGTAAGCTCTGTTTTAACTTTGTCTTTAGAAGCTTTAAATGCATTACTAGAGTACGTACTTGTATATTTATTACTCAGACAATAGTCATGTAGCTTAATATGTCAAAGTAATTGTGATTTTCAATTGAAAAATACTAAAATTGCCGCGATCAAGTTTTGATTGTAGATAGGCGGATTGTAGATAGGCGGTTTTGATTGTAGATAGTGTATTTCCCCTACCAAAATAATAGTAATACCGCCTATGTAAAAATCAGTGATTCCGCCTATCTCAAATAAAAAATAAAAAAACAGTGGCAATACCGTCTATGTACATTTAAAATTATTAAAACTATAATTAAACAACTAATGTCGTCATTATTACACTTTGCTTAGTATAACTTAATATTTTTACATAAAACGTTTCAAAGATTGGTAACACTGCTCTTTTGATTCAGTTTTTTGTCTCTCCTGAAAAGTTTGAGTTTTGCTAGATAGGCGGTATTGTTTGTTAAGTGACGAAATGTAACCTTAATCTACAAGATATTTTTTTTTTCAAAGAAGAAGTCTTTTTTTCTTTGCCCCATCCACATAGACTATCGATCTGTTCTTTAATCGTGTTAGACAAAGTAAGGGGGTGAGCTGCTAGAGTACAGGTGAATGGTACTGATAAAGTTTACTAGCAGTACGCATATTGAGATCCACAACATCTTTCAAGTCCGGCAGTGGTTAACCAACTACGCCACCGACTCACCATGACCGTTTTACCAATAAATATCCAAAATCACCGTCCGAAGCAGGAAAATGTGGATGCATGTTTTCAGTGTTGTTGCAAGGGTGAAGATGACTCTTAATACCCAATTTGTCTTCAGGTCGGTCTGGCTGTTATTTTCCACTGTGACGTTGCTTCACCTGTGGGCCAACTACAAGGCGGTCCGATCCCTGGCTCTGGTAACTTTCAACAGTGAAAGGCTGTGCCTCTACCTCCGAGAGTACTTGGTCACAGAGTCCTCTTACAGCCCTCGGCAAGTCAACCAGTGGGAGTCCGTCTTTGTCGGATGCTCTTACAGAGGTGAGAAATCTAATTTGAATTTGTCCTCTTTTTTTCTGGTGATAAGTAAGTATAATTAAATATTTTTACATGTTGATGCAATGGGCATACGGAAAAACACAACTGTCTCTTCTTACGGTACTACTTTGTGATACGGATGCTACTTAGTTTACTACCTGCTGCTGTGGTTAAGTATTTTATTACTCAATTTGTCTGAAATACTTTCCCTGATTCATCTTCTCAATGAATAACTTTTGAAAGTATTTTTTACATATTTATCAATACATACTTAACCTAACCGCTATAGCTCGTTGTAAAATTGCCTCAATAGTGTAGTGGGCTGGTGTCACAGAAATGCAATTTTTGTTATCCTGCCTTTTGAAAATCAAAGCTAAAAAACCATGCAACATGGAACTGTGTAATTTAATTTTCACACAATGCTCATAGAATACTCTTCTTTCAATTAATGTGTTTATTTTAAAGTTCAGGTAAAAATAACCTTTGAAAACTAGTGACATATATATAACAAACAAGTACCAACACAACTTTTCAGCAATGCTAATATTTTTTTAAAATTCTAAAATCACAGGTTATTATCAATACTTTTTTTGTAGGTAACTTACTTGATTTTGTTAGGTCCATTTTAGTTTTTATCCCCAACACCAATGCATATGTATACTGTTCGTTATTAATTCATACCTCTTCTAAAACCAGGATTCAAATAGCATACTTTGAGAATTTTTAAGGGGTTTTGATGTAATTTGACGAATTCATCTTATGTTTACGGCACTACATGTTTCATCTTCTTACCCTTTAATCATTTAATACTTTTTGTATCAAACATAATTACTTGTAAATTGTAAACTTTTTTATTAAATATAAATATAATTTGTTACAGATAAGGATCTTTGCGGATTTAGTATCAAGTTAGGTTGTTCAGTGAAGTCATTGGTCCAGTCTGGAGTTGTGACAAGTGAACACATTCTTGTGTTGTCCAATATGTTCCGGCACAGACTGTACCTGCTGGTGCCTCATTACAAGTTACGCACCGTGTACATGTTGCTATCGAATGGTGCCTCCACCAGAGATGTCCTGCATGCGTACTTCCACAGTGTGTTGATAGCAATAAGGATGTCTCTATCTCACAACATTCCTTTGGTAAGAGGATTTAAAATTTGTACATATTAAAAATTAACACTGTGAACGCCAGACAAATATTTTGTGTGTGTGCCACCACCCCAAGCTTATAACATCGTGGGTGCGCTAGAAGGCCAGGTTCTTTTGGCTCTTCGGTACCTCTTTATACAAACGAGACCTTTTTATACCTTTTTGTCATTCGAGAGGTGGTATCGAGAATCAACACATCCTTATATAAAACTACATATAAAAATTTGAGATTTTTTTAATGCGTAAGGCAACGGAAAACTAATTCTCTCAGTTTACTGTAGCCAATAAATTTTCACATGTGGAGCAAGTGGTGTGTTCACCAGTTATAACTTATTATTTAATTATTAATTATAACTTTTAAATTTTTTAGGATATTTTCAAGAATGACCAGAAAAGTAAAATTTTGTTGAAAATTGAACAGGAAATGAGGAAGCTGAATGTTATTAAAGGTGAAGAAGGATTTCCTCTTGAGGCAATCACTGTTACTGATAATGGATAAATGAGTTACACGAATATGAATAATGAGTTATGTCTGTTATTGATATTATGGATAAGGAGTTTCATAACTTCTTTCACAGCATCTCAAGTACACGTAAATTAATAGTATATTTTGTTATTAGTAATAGTGACTGTTTCTGGATCGCAAACGAGTTTCTGGAGTATCTATATGAGGACTGAATTACACTTTCTACCCCAGTCATGAATGATATTTTTAATATAAAGCACTATTAATAATTCATTTAAATAATTTCTCAAAATAACCCTTGAGTTGCTAATTTGATTTCTGCAGTACAATGACACCAATACCATTAACTGTTATAGATTTATCAAAAATCGGAACAACTGATTTCTGGTAAGTTAACTATATTCTAAGTGCTTATAATTTTGTTAGAATTGCCATAACTACTATGTGGGAAAATCTCCAGCTGATTTTCTTGCTCTACAATGAGAAAACATAATTTCAAGACTTTATTCTGTACAGTGTGGAAAAATTCCTATTTTCCTTTTTAATAGCGATTCCTTTTTAAAACTTGTTGAATCAGGCAGGCTTTAATCTCAGAGAATGAATATTACTAGACGTACACTTATTTTGCATGTACGGGGATGAACGAGTAATAGATTGACAATTAATAAATTTAAGATAGTATTGTACACAATAAAATATCTATTAATTCACACGTATCTGCATATATTAGACAAGTTATAGTAAGTTTGTTCTGTATATTCGTGTAAAAAACACACTTGTGAATTGAAATTGTGTCATTCTGAGCAATTTGCCACCAACTCAACCTCAAAAGGTTGTGTGCATAGAGTGTTATTGCAGTTTTTATTTTTGGCAATAAGATTTTAATGCAAAGTTTGATGACCTGGCATTTTTGACTCGGTCATTCTTTTGAGGTCGGGTTTGTGACATTGTATTTCTTTTAACAAACCCTTTAAAATGAGGGACGGGTCACTCAATAGGGGTTGCTCTTTAAAAAAAATAAGTTGCCCCTGACCCCCCACTCTGGTAAGGGGTGGAAAATGTTTTTTCGATTTAAAAAAGTCCTCAATCTTTGTTAAAGATTAATGCCGCAAACCAAATACTTCTATCTATTTTGGTTTTTAAAATACAGATTTGTTTTCATACTTAATTTACACACTGTATAGTTTGACAGTTCATATGTGATGTTTATGGTTTATTAATAAGGCCATGGTCTCATCCAGCAGGCCAACGATCATGATCACAAATTACATTACTAAACTATCCTCACAAAATTTACTAAAGAAATGTCATATTTTGTTATGTGCCGCTGATAATTCTATAAGTTAGTGGAAAAACAAAACACCTCAATAAAGATCTGCCAAGAACTTCATTGCCATCTTGCCTGAGTATATTTTTAGTATATGTTTCCAAGTGGTTTGTGTTGCTTAAGTTTTGGGGCAAACTGGTTGGCAATCTCTGGGTTAGAGGACATCCACTGGAATTTTATTTTCAAATACAATAAAATAAGCAGCATGTTCAAATATGTGTCAAGTCGTCTGCTATTTAAATTTATTCCTCCTATTTGCAAGATTCATATTGTATTCATCTTGAATTTATCCAGGCCTTTTGCATTTTTAAACCTTTTGATATGGAATGGTCCAAACACTGGTCTTGCTACTATCTAATAATGGTCTGTAATTAGATAGCATCATTAAGTAATATTTATTGGGTCCAGAATCGGACCCCAGGATTGTGAGATGAGCACCATAATTACTCCACGTAAGCACTACCCTGTTTATATACCGTAAGTTCTTTTTTAATGAACATGATTATTTGAGAATATGGATGGCATAATTTGATGCTAACCTGTTGAAAAAAACTACCATATCTGTAAAGCTCGTCTTTAAAGTAAAATAAATTTGTATTTAAGGTCGGAGCACGGACAGCCACAGTTTGCTTGTAGAAGAATGGAGGGGAAATTGGAGTGATTCAAACTTTGATGACTCAACTAAGGATAAATAACTACTGTGATATTTAATAAAATTATATATTTATTTCTAATCTTGTGTAAGATTGTTATTATTCTTCGTTTCCCTTTACCTCTTAAAAAAAAAACAAAAAAAAAACAGATTACTTAAATCAAGATGAATTTCCAAGTCTTTTTCTTATAAGTTGTAGAAAAAAACTTCTGAATAAAAAAATAATGCACTGAGCAAGATTAGGTGTCTGCTACTTTTCTATAATGTGTAATTCTTTTTAAGTCTATTAATTTTCAAAAGTTTATTTTTTTAAACAAATGTTTTTTATCTTGGAATTATTGTCTTCAGTGTATTTCCTTTTATGTATTTGCTCTCTGAAATGTAGAATAAAAAATAATTTTTTATCACTCTGCACGAAATCAGCCTGTTTTAGCGAATTTCCCTATAGGGAATACGCTATTACGGTAGTAGCGATGGTAAGACCTAAGCCCGGGACCATGTTACTTTTTCATTTTGAGGTCCCCAGAGGCCAAAAATACCGTTCGTTCATTTTCATATATATATATATATATATATATCTATATATCTATGTATGTATCCGTGGTACTGATAACTTTTGAAGGGGACCTCCGATTTTGATGAAATTTGGTATGAAGGTGTAAGACCAGGTCTATTTTAATGAGTTCGCAAACCAGCATGATCGGGTTATGGGAACGAAGTTTTATGGGGTTTCAACGGGGTCAAAATGGGTTTTGGCATTTTTGGACCTTAGTTTTTAAAATTCAACAATTTTAACTAAAAAAATTTAAAAGAGCTTAAAAAAACAAACAATTTAGTATTTTGAATTTTTAACATGGCTTAGGTTACGGAGAAAATCCAAAATTAGGTTTTCCATGGTATTTTTATAAGGAATTACCAAAACCCTGTATCTCACTTATTTATTGGAATAAATTGATAAAATATCCCATGGCAGCAAACCTACATACTCATTCCTATGGTGTTTATGGGTAAAATACAAAATCTCACGATCCTTTGGAAATTCGCTGAGTACGCAGGTCTGCTGCGAAGGGGGGTATTTTGTTCACTCAGTAATACCAAAAATGATTCTTTTTTGACCTAGGACTGAAAAATCAGCTGGAGTATTTTTAAGGTTCTATGGCTGAAAAGTCAGCTGTTCGCTAAGTGTTATTTATTAATTTCCTTTGCAGCATAGTGATATTCAAACGTTATAAAAAGCGTTGTTTGTAAATAACAGAAATGTAAACACAGTATATTACTTTGTAAATACGAGTATAACCTGGAAAATAAAACTTTATAGTTAATATTTTTAACTGTTAAACGTTTAAGTCCGCATTGTGATAAAAACCGTTGTTCATCACGCGGAGCAATAGTGTCCTTTTAGTGGGTAATCATTTTTAAAAAATCGATTGCTCACTAAAAAGAGTTATTTTTGCTCCTAGTGATGAAAACTACTATTTCAAAGGGGAGAGATTTCTCAATAATTGACATATTGGCCTTAAGGGAAACTCAATAAATTTTGTTGCTGAAGAACCCTCTAGCAATTAGTAATTAGTACCTTGAAATACTTATTAAAATTACGAAGTCTTGTCTTTATTAATAATTTTAAGAGTATTAGCTGGTTGGGGTTGAAAATAATGAAACCAATTTTTTTTATTAATAAACGTGTTATAATTTACAGATATTTTAGAAATATATTTTGGCCATATTTTGGCACAACTTTCTAGGCAAATATTTCACCCCAAAAAATTCCATATAGTATATAAGGCACTTACATGACACAAACCTATTGTTTCCCCTAAAAACATTAGGAATGTTTTAATTTCCCTCAAACAGGGTTAAAACATTGTAAGTCAAAATATTAAAGTTCCAAACCACAGTGGCAAAAAATAGTAGTAAAGGTAAACCAAACTCGAAACCGCTATATCTAGTGGTCAACGACTATACTATCTGATAAGCAGTCTTACGATATTTTGCTGCAGCAAAATCCCTTACATAGAACAATATGTACATATAAATTAGTCATATAAAAACTCTAACAATATCTAAACAGTTCATTATTAACAAAATGACTAGTAGCTACTTAGTTAGTTAAGTACGGTTCTTAGTCATTTACAACCAAGACGCGGTAACGAAAATTATGACTATCAATGTTTAAAAAGAAATTTAATGAGTAAGTTAGAATCGTGATGAGTAAGTTTGAGGTCAATGAAGGAACAGATCGTAGTAGATAATAGCCTCGTAGGACATCTGCCAGTTGGATGCCCTCAGCTCGATCAGCTTGAGCAGTGTGTTCTTGAGCGGTCCGGCCGACGAGTTGGTTAGGAACACGTCTCTCATGATGCAGAATATCTGGTCCATCGCCTGCGGCAAGTTCTGCTCCAGGTCCTTCCCAATGGCGGTCATGATGAAAAACATTGTTTCTATCTGAAATTTTAAAATTCAATTTTTCAAGGTCGTACTTTATTTATTACCTAAAAATATTTTACCCAAGTAAAAAAATATTTGCACAAAACTTGTACAAATTTTAATCCCTTCCATATGTTAGCGACACTGTGTCATTTTATGGCTTCAAAACGATGTGAACATGGTCTACTATTCATTGGTAGCACGACAGTTTTCGCAGTGCACGGATCCACACTTACATTATTGAAAGTACTATTCAGTTAGGCCCATTCTACATGAGCGTGACCGCGACGGGACCGTCACGTCACTGCGCCGATGTTTTTTACAAACTACAATTGGCGGGATCCCCGTTGCGTGAAGTCCGCGTGAAACCCGTCGGGCCATTCAACACGAGGCAGTTCAGACGCGGGATGGACACGGTGGAGTTCAGATGTATGTGTGACTTATGCTGATATATTATTGCATAAATCCTAAATTAGAAAAATATATTTATTATGTAGTGTAAAACAAACATAAAACGTTTATTCACACCAGATATAAATATAACTAGGCCTATAATAATAATAATAATACTAATAATTCTTTATTTGCTTCATAACAACATATTGCATTGGTAATAACATCTGGTAATAAGATGGTAGCTGGTTATGACAGCCATACGATGTATATAATATATATTGGTAATAACAAATCTTAAATTGTATAATCATGTTTATTAGTAACTTATTCCAAATGTAAAATGAATCCCTAAAAAGTCTTTTACACTATAAAAAGTAACCTCTAGTATAATTTGTTTTAACGATTTTTAAAATTTTCTTCCTCTTTTAGACAATTTGGTGATTTATTGTAAAAAACTAAACTTGTGCATGTAACTTCTTCTTTAAATAATGCATTAAGTTAAAGAATATTACAGTTATACAGCCTACCAATTATATTTAAAGTTTAAATGAATTACTAGGGACTGAAGGAATAAAAAATTTATGAGAAATTAAAACATATTTATTGATACATTTTTTATCAAAAAGTAACAAAATCAAAAATACTAAATTACTGATAATACATCAAAAGCTTGGGTTTGTAGATACTAAATGTCATTAATTCTAATTTAGGTACTAAGAAAACACATCACTAAAAAATATTTTAATTTCCGATCTATTGTAACAAATATTTTTACAATAGATCGGACTTGAGCTGCCGCGCGCGGTTACCGCTGCGTGTAGAATGGCTGGGCGGGATCCCCGACGAGGGTTTGACACCCTCGACGCCAACACCACGCTCCCGCCTACTGACGTGTCCTTCCACGACGTTAATCCCGCTCGTGTAGACACTCCCATTTAACGCTTCAATGGTTTCCGTCGAGAGTGCGGTCCCGATGCATGAATCCCGTCACGGTTTTCATGCTCGTGTAGAATGGGCCTTTAGATATGTTGGTAAATGTCCATAAAATACAATGCACTTTTTATTAATAGAAATTTAATTACATCCAGTCAAATATCACTTGTCTGCTTGGGGGAAAAGTTGAATTAGCATACTGAAAAAAATCACTTTATAGTCAAGAGTCTTTGGGAATGTGAAAATCAATAGCTGAATGATCGTTCCTCGTACAGTAAACTTCCTCTAATCCGGCACGTCCGGGACTTGACATGTGCCGGATTACAGGATAAATATCAGAAAAAATGTAAATTAAACAAAAAATTACTATAAAACACTTATTTTATTATTAACACAGCTTTTAAAGAATAAAACCATTGTATAACATATTCTACTGTGATGAAAAATACCATACATGATTATGAAACTTATAAAAGAGTACAGTAGACGCCCGATTATCTGAGTATTGTTCTGCTAACAAGTGAACAGGACGGCCGGAAGGAAGTTCATTGTCCGCCGACCAGTGACTCGAAGGCAAAGTTATAAAAATAGACCCTCCCCCCGCACCCCATCTTTTCATCACTCGCTTTTCCTTATTCCAAATATGAGTCATATTGGATCATTGGACAATGGACTTAGCGCTGTATGTTGACAATCAGTGTTTTGGAGTAGGCCAGGATCACGGAATTTAATTTTTAAGACGTGCCGGCAAGCTATTCATAGAATTAGCCGAAATAATATTCCCGGAAATCAAATGCTCGATCTAACAATAGCCAGTATAGGTGCATTACTCGACCTCTATAAACAGCCCAATTTAATATATTGCATGCCAATATGGAATACGCTTTGTATGACACAGTATTGCTCCGCTGCGACTTTCGATCCCAAAGAAACTCGACCGCTCAATTAATTGTTATTGTTGTTTATGTCAATATAATTGCTCTTATAGTCTTGCCGGATTGTTCTTATAGGATGCCGGGTACAGGAAATTAACTGTAACAAAGTTGTTTGGATACCTAATACCAAACAAAGGCTTGTTTCATTCCTTCCATTTTTTTTTAAATCCTGCTTTTGATCAAAATATTATTTGATATGATCCATCTGATGTCTACGACCAGCTGTTTTATGTGTAATCTGACTATTGGCATAGTAGGCAAATCGTGGTAGGTAAAGACAGCTAATGAGACAGCCTTCTCTAATATATTACAGTTCTTTCCAAGTCCTGCTGCTGAAGAGGCTCAAAAAATTAACTTTTGGACAACTGTAGCGAATATGAGTCATTTATTTTGTTACAGCTGGCAGCCTTACTAACACAAGGCAGTCATTTCTATTAACTTACCTCAATTTTAGACAAAGTCTTCGCTTGGAGACAATCAATAAAGGATTTTGAGAGCAGAGTGAGCAACAACTTCTGGGGAGGAACACCATCATAGTGGGTATTTAACCAAAGTTGGCTCCGTTTCAACTGAAAAATATATTTTACTTTAGAACTTGTCAATTTGTCCTCACTTTCAAAGCTCGCTACCTGTATTGTACTGAAGTGAGCACAAAACCAATTTGATAATTTAGTGGTGTAGTAGTAGCATTGACTATGTACACTAACGTGAGTAGACTCCTCATAGCATAGGCGTGTGTGAAGCCTATTGACGGTGGTGCGATCTCGTGCGGCGTACATGGAAGTTCACGCAACATATGATAGATAAAACAGTATTACCACTCTTCTCAACTAAGGATGAAACATTTTATAACTGAAAGTTATGTTTATGTTTTGGTAAAGTGTTTTTGCAGTACTGTAAATTCAGCTGAACAATAACAAGATCGATGGCAGCGACTCTGGTGCCTTGTACACTGAACTTCCAAAATTTTGCCAAAAAAACTAAATGCATTGGATGAGAGGTCTATTCCACATTAGTGTACATGGTCAATGGTAGTATTGACTAAAAGTTTTTGGGATGGGTCATCTATGATTTAACAATACATGGAAATTACAATTAATTAAGAAGCCTACAAGTAGACATAGACAGACAGACATTTATCCGTTGACAATCAGTGAGCACATATATATTTTGCACATAACATACTTTACATGTGTAGAACAGGTGCACTGTCAAAAATACCCCCCGTCGCAACAGACCTGCATACTCAGCGAATTTCCAAATTAGTCATATTAATCAGGGCACCACGGCCAAGGGGGCGCCATGGTTGAGGGGAAATCTCTATTTTATAAAGGCGCAACACTTCACAAAAATTGTAAAAACAGAAAAACATAAGTTAATCAAAATGACGATACATATAAATTAGAATGACTGCTCATAGATATAATATATTATTTATTATTTTGAAATTTCATTTGTCTTTGAAAGCACTATTCTATATTCACACTGCTTTAGTTAGGTCTACTTCTACTCTGAGATCACGATATTGTTATGGTTGCATTGATGACTCCAGTTACATTACTCTTGAATCACCGTGCTACCAAAACGAGCCGTTACCCCCACCACTAGTTAGGGGAGTTAATTCGGTAAGTAAACGAAGGGAAACAAACTAGAATAGAGTAAATCCACCAATGCTAATGATTTCAGCTGAAATAATTAAGACGCAGCCATAGATATAAACAAAACATCTGGATAGCTAACTGAGATGGTGGAATAGCGCTAAAAACGAGCCGGCTTCCCCCACCACTAGTCGGAGTTACTGTCGCCGCCGCTCTGTGCCTTGTGTCAGCTGGCATCGTTATTATTGGTGTGTTTGGTTTGTTTACATTCTTTCACTTCAGCTGAAATTGTCATCACAGTAAACTTCCTCTAATCTGGCATGTCTGGGACTTGACACATACCGGATTACTAAATATTCCAGATTACAGGATAAAAAATGTCTGAAAAATTTAAATCCAAGGAAAAATTACATTAAAATGTGTATTTTGTAATATAAACAGCTTTACTACCTACAGTGTAAAAACATAGCGTAACATACTGAAATGAAAAATACTTTACACATCATTATGAAACTAAAAAGAGACTTGTACAATGTCACCCAATGTCGCATAACTACGACTCGTCTCCCCTTCTCTCATTCCAAAGTGCTTTGTATTTCACAGTGTTGTCCCCCGCAACTTCCGATCCCATCATACAAACTTGAATACTCATTATTATTTTCATTCCTATCAATAAAAAGAGGATTAAAAAGAGGAAAATTGTGCTTATTCGTACACAAAATTATTGCAACTTGGATTATAAATGCCTCCGAAACAGGGTGACACAACGCAAGGCTCGTTAAGTCCTTCCTGCGTTGCTTTGCGGCTGGGGCCAAACGAAATCGTAGGGCTACTCCATGGACAGAACTCCATCCGTGTTATTTTATACATCATCCAAATAAAATTTTGACGGTACTGTACCAACAATTATTATTTATTAAAAACAGGTAAATACATATATTTTTCCTTCAATATGAATATGGTATTGTAAATGTTCCACTTCTACATTTTGTTACAAGATTGAAACTTTGTGACGGAAGGTTTATATCATTATTCAGGTCAACCCATTAGAAATGTAATGACAGTAGGCAATTACTGCGAAGTTTCGTATATGACACTATACATTTTAAAGGAGTTTATAGAGTTTATACAATTTGTTTATAGGCCTAATATCAAAGGCTAGCTGACTTACCTTTGCTTCGCAACTGTAATCAAAATGAAATGCCAACCCGAGAAATATTTCAACAGTCAAGTGACATTCCACGCAACACAGATGCACAAGCAAAACAGTCTGTCACACAGTTTAGGAAGTGTTTACTTCCTGTCCCCCCTCGTCGTATTTCCATGATTGATGACTATGATTGATGATTGATGATTCCGTATTATGATGAAAAGCGCCTGGTGAGAAGTGATGCATTACGTGATTCATTGGAGATTTAAAGCATTAAAACGCAAATAAGAAAAGAAAAATAATAGCAGATCATCAATTGCAATGAAGCAGAGTTATAATGTTGCCGAGTTGGATGAACGAGAGTGTTTGACTAAGGAGATTTACTGCCGCACTCACCTGGTCGTACATCTCGATGAGAAAAATCATGAACTCGCGGTAGCGGCTGCCGGTGGCCGTGTTGCGCAACAGCTTGTCCCGCTCCTGGTAGCTGAGCTGACAAGTGTTCAGCAACGACTCCAGGAAAGTTACCTTTTTCTCTTTCTAGAATCGCAAACACGTGTGAACATGTGGTTTAAAACCCAGTAGTTTTTATAGTTAACCCTTTAACACCCAGCGTTATTTTATACAACGCTGTGTTTCTGTCTATTTTTCTCAAAAATTATTCGTTTGAACCACAAAAGCCCACTGTTGGTTTAAAACAACACTAATTTAGTTCAAAAAATCGCCACTAGATAGGAGTTTAGACCATTTGTCAAAGCAACAGAACATTTTCTTCAGAGCCACTTCAAGGTTTGGAGGTTACAGGTAACTTGTGTACTTTCAAGTGATCTTTTATTATGTTTCTAATTAGTTTGTGATGTGGGAAAAATACCTCATTAATCCTCAGTTATTCTAGTTTATTTGTATAATAAGTTTTAGTAATTCTAGTGAGTATTTACCATAATTATTTGAGAAAATTGCCATGTTGCTTAAAACCTACAATGGGCGGATGTGACATTAAATTTCACTAGTTTAATTCAGCTTCCCCATATAACACCATACTAATTCTAAATTCATTTACAGCTAATATTTTGTGTTAATTATATGTCTTTTGGCCATTTTGTATGGATCATGATTCAAACTTCACAATGAAGCCAGAATATTTGGAGAAAAAAGACAAAGAAAGGTTTTTATTAATTCCTTATGAAAACGTGTCGGAGGTGGGAAACATTGGGATAAGTACTTTTTTTATTCGATGTTTACCAAGCTGTAATGTTTTTCTATTGTGATAAATAAATTTCTATACGATTTTGACAAAGTTGTGCATTATTTCAACTACTGTTCAAAAACAACCTTCTAGTTATTTTATACTTTACCAAAATTGTAAATAGGGTACATTAAATCCACAAAACCCACTGTTGCTTTGAAACAACAAGGGATTTTTCTTAGGTTTTGCCAGTTGTAACCACAAGTGCCCGTTGTTGTTTTTAAACAACATTTTTTATATTTTTTTAACCTGTGAGGGAAAATTTAAAAAAACAGTGTTTGTGTGTTATTTGGACCCTAAATAAAAGAAAAACATTTTTTTCCTCGGTGCATCATAATTCGGGTTTCAAAGGGTTAATGTAAAATGAAAAGAATTAGGGAGATTAATTTAGAAAATAATAATAATGGCTTAGGATCCAATAGGACCTATTCTAAGGGTCTTGATACGGGTTTTCAAAAATTCAATATTATCGCTGTCCACCTCATTATAGTCTGGATAAATGAAAGAGTTTAACATTTAAATAGTAGGGAATCCAGGATAGTAACCTTTTATGGTGGCACAGAATGGAATGGATGTGACAACACTCACCTCAATAACATTGATACAGACATTAGCGGCCGGGTATGCATAGCGGCAGTGGCTGAGTGCTCTCTCTACGATGACGTCGGCAAGCGTCATAAGAGAGCGTGACGACATATCGTTGGGATCTGCCACACAAATCACACACGTAGTAGCTATCATAGTGGAAAACTGTCTTTTGTATTAACTGGATGAGACAAAATTCATTGTTTATTAAGATTAATTGTATGTCAAATGAGGGATGTCTTAAACAACGCACGATGTGTTGGTGTCGCTTAGAAAGTGTACATAATAAACCTTAAAAGTAATTTGAATTGAAAGCATCACCATTTAGATATTAATTAAATTGATTGGTTTTCATACTGATTTGTTTTTGTATTCCACTATTCTCTAATTTTCTTCTTTTAGGGATGAAAAAATCTACTTTATAGACTTTTATAGAGAAGTAGTTTGAATTGAAAGCATCACCATTTAGAAATTAATTAAATTGATTGGTTTTCATACTGATTTGTTTTTGTATTCCACTATTCTCTAATTTTCTTCTTTTAGGGATGAAAAAATCTACTTTATAGACTTTTATAGAGAAGTAGTTTGAATTGAAAGCATCACCATTTAGAAATTAATTAAATTGATTGGTTTTCATACTGATTTGTTTTTGTATTCCACTTTTCTCTAATTTTCTTCTTTAAGGGATGAAAAATCTACTTTATAGACTTTTGAATATAAGAATAATATTAACGATAATAAAATACCTTTGATGGCCTGAAGAAGGTCCTGTTGCACCTCTGCAGTGAAGGCACCGACCCCCAGATCGGCCCCGCCGCCGCTGCCCCCGCCACTGATGGCGGGGGATGTGCCGCACAGCGTGTCCGTGGCACTCAAGCTCTTTCTGCGCTTCAGCCCCGTGCCGGGGCTCTTGTCCTGGACCGGCGGCTCTTGGAAATCTACAACTTGTGGAGCCATCTGCACACACCACACGTGGTTAGGAACTTACAGAAAACCTTAGTACAGAAATAGGTTTATAAGGGGTGGTCCAAAATAACCTGAGAGGTTTTTATTTTTATTAAAAAACAATACATGAAATAATACTTAAAATGTATTTAAGTGTCCAAGATATACACATATTTACGCCACTTTCATTCATGGATTTTAAGGGTGCGCTCTACCCATCTGCCGCGCGTGGATGCAAGGGTTATAATCTCCGTGTTTGTCGCCCCAGTTGTAAACAGATTTAAAATATTTTGGTGTTATTCTTTTCGTAATATAATTTTGTACTCCGCTATCGTCTTAAAATTTCGATATTAATTTAAATTACTAAGCAGGGTGCTTGCTAATGATGTTGAAATAAGCGTTTTTGTATCAAGTTTTAACGTATTAAAGACAATTTTTTAAGAAAAAATAAGACGATATAAAGAGTACAATATAATCTTAAGAACAAGAATCTGCAATAAGATTGGTCAAAAGTTTATAGATAACGATGCAAGAAGGGAGATGCGAAAGGTCTGCAATTTCAAAATCATCGTTATTAGCCTACCGATCGATTTCGCACTGAAACCAAAAAAGCATTAAAGTAACAAAATTTAAAATCACCCGTCATATATTTTCCAAAATCTGAGTTTCTGCGTATAGCGGCAGTTAACAGTCTCGCTCGACGATTTTGACGCCGAGGTAGAGCGCACCCTTAACATCATGTCAATGCTCCTCACCAACATCCATGCAGTACAAGTTTCAAATCTTTTATGAAAATTTACAATGGAGTTTTGCAACAATTTAATTTTTTTAAGCAGTTCTACAAATCAGCAAGTATTTTATGTTTTGTAACAAAACCACCATTCTTCATAGCCCCAAAACAAAAAAATGCAAGCAATAATAAGATAAGGGGACACGGAATATCACCAAAACATGAATTGAAATGCCACGGGAACAGTTTTCAAGACAATTATTATCACTGACATACATGCTATATGCACAACTTCTGGATTACATTCAAATATAGTCTACATGCTGGTTTTACTTTTATTGTAGAAGCACAATTTGCAATATCTTTCACCTACAACTCATAATATTCCTATAAGGAACCGCGCTCCACCATGATGAGAGGTACGGATATTTTTCCTCCTGAAAAATAACCGTTGCATGGCAGTACACCATTGATGAAATATATTTAATCTGTGGTTACAGATTTGCCATTGTTTTTTTGGAAATTTTAATAAAGTGGCGTAACTGATTTTTCGGGCCCCTTCCGATAGAGGTCCAGTCATCAGTTATCACTTTTCCGCCAGTAAACCAGTGCCAACCAATACATGTGGTAGTAGAGCTCATTTTATTAAGATTATCTTTTACAAAAAAAAAGATTTACCATAAGGTAAAGTTAAGCAAGTACAGTAATAGTAACATTGCAAGGTAAGTAAATCTGCTAAATTTTAATTTTTTTCCGTAACCTGTTTTAAAAGCCAAGTTATAAATTAAAAATACTAAATTGTTTGTTTCTAAGCTCTTTTAAATGATTTTAATTCAAATTGTAGAATTTAGAATTGAGGCCCAAAAATGCCAAAAACCCATTTTTGACACCTTTGGAACCCCATAAAACCCCATTACCATAACCCGATCACACTGGTTCGTGAACTCATGACAATAGACCTGATCTTAAACCTTCATACCAAGTTTCTTTGAATCAAAGTTCAACTTCAAAAGTTATCAGTACTACGGATACATATTCAATATACATACAGGGTGTTTTGAAAAAACGTTTCAGGAATTCAGGAGGTTATTGCCCACATCAAAATGAGCAGAAAAGTTCCTGTAAACATATGTCCTAAAATGCTTCGTTAAGCCGCTAGCCGCTATTTCGTTTTTACACCAAATAATTTTTAATTCTGTAAAGAATTATTGTATTAAGTTCATATTTGGTATAAACCTTTATCATATTAAGTTCCATTTTCAATTTATTTTTCCAAAGTGTATTTTTAAAATGGCGGCTATTTTGAATTTTTAAACTCAAATAACTCAAAACCGGTAAATTTAATCAAAATTTTACAAGACACAAAATAATTGAAAAATTAAATTATCTAACCAATGGTATCAAGTTTATAAGGATCTAACAACAAATAATGGAGTTATTGCGATTTTTATGTAAAAAAACATTGATTTTGCATTATAACTCACAGAATTAAAAATTAAATAATGCCTTTATTTTACAGTGTTCTGCAAAGTTGCAACTCTGTTTTACCTTAAGGTAGGCTATAAAAACTTTCTTTAAAATGACATAAAGATCAATCTTTTTTTAACCTTGTAGGCATAATGGTGTAGTTTGAAATTTAATATTTGTCTTATGGGAATAACACAGGCTGGGTAGCCGAGTGTGGTTAAAAGGCACAATCAGTGACAATATCAGTGCAGTTTTGACTCTTGGGAGTTTTGCCCGGCCTTCAGCAGTGTTTTAATACATATGACCAAATTTATAGGCTACACGAAAGGGTTCAAGGGTTATAACGAAAGGGTTCAAGTGTTATTTTTTAAATTATCAAATACAGTAGACTTAACCCCCCCATCTCGGGACCAGGCCGCGCCCGGAAAATGAATTGGCTGGTTAAACCGATGTTCATTTAAAAAAGCCAACCTACAATTGTATATGGCCTAAATATAAGTATCACTTGAAAAAAAAACTTTAAAGACATTACCGTACTGTATATGATTTATAACTAACATCCGACACCCATAAAATCCACAACAAACCCAAACTAATAATAATTCATTTCTATAATTGTGATCTACTGGATAGTAGGTCCCAACGCATTCACTTCCGGCGGCATTCAATTCAGCCCTGGACGTTATATTTTAATTGGTTTGAGAAAGTCAATATGAAATAACATTGAATTGAATGATACAGTAGATAAGAAAACTAAGTTTCCGGCGATACACGGCTGGTTAAAGCGATGGTAGATAAAAAATGGCCAGTTAAAAAGATGTTATTTTGTGTCAGGGTAGGCCGGTTGAAGCGGAGACCGGTTAAAAGGTGGCTGGTTAAGAGGAAGTCTTAACACCGTCATTTTAATCTGTGCCCCTCCCAGGCAGCATTGTTCACATTTACTTAGGTCTAGTCATTGATAGTGAATTGTAATTTTATTATATACATAACGTGTTGAGCCTGTATTGTAGGTATAGTGCATGTTTATATATTTTGTAATGCGCCTGTTATCATCTATCATTATTATGTATGTGTAGTCTGCTCACAGCTGAATTCGCATGTAATTAATTATTATTATTATTATTAAGTTAATTATTCTCATTGTAAATTGGCTTATGCCGTTGATACATAAAATAAATAAATAAATAAATGACTCTCGGACTGGCTCTGCTCTTACTACCTGAACTGTGTTTCTCAACCATTGTCAATTTTTTGTTGGGCCGAAATGTTACTCCATTAGCTTATTTAATCAATTGTAAAAACGAATGGGGTGAAGTGTTACTGTTTATCTAACAAATTTGAGTCTAGCCGAAACGTTATTGGGCTAAAGTGTTACTAAATCATTTGTTCATGAGTAGAATTAGTCATGATCATTAATTAATGCTGTCGTTGAGTCACCTGTGGGCAAGAAACGACAAGGTTAAAAACCTTTTATTCTGCCAATATTTATTATAGTTTTGTTAGGCCTATTTATTTTGTATTTTTATTGTTTCAGTTACTTTTGTATAGATGCAAAACAACTTCCTTTTTGCATTTTGTTTATTATATTATATTAATTTTATTATATGCATTAATTTTATTATATTTAACTTAAATTAACTATGGTTTTGGTGAAGGGGGGGAGAGGGGTTAGGTATGAGTTTGGGTGATACAGCAAAAAATTATCAAAGCATCATGTGGTACACAGGCACAAAAAGATTGAGAATCACTGATTTAGTGTATTGATGAATTTATTTTGTTAGGGAATACCCTAGGTATACGACCTGAGTGATCACTCACTGACTAGCTGACAGTCAAAGTCTAAACTTTTAGAGCTGACTATGGCTGATGATGTATCAAAATCATGTCACTGAATTAACTGTAAACAAAGTGCACCCCTATACGAATTTTTATATTACTTTCTTCTAATAAACAACTATGGCTCATTCAATTTTTAAAACTAAAAAAATCAAGCCTACATGATTCTCTCTATTAAAAATCAACCCATACAGTCCATATAATTGGTCTATTTGGACGGGGCTAATAAAACTAACTATGAATAATCAAGATCACATGATTATTGATACTTTTTTGTAACCACCTTATTTTGGTTGTTATTGTCTAAAATATGTCTAGCTCTTAGCACAACAATAACTAGAAAATTTAGAATTACCTGCTGCACATTACTGGGAGCGACATCGCTCGGCTCCGCTCCCATCATGCTGTACCCGTTCATCATCACACTCGACGTCGACCTGGACACCAAACTGGATTGAAATACTTAAAAAAAAAACTGAAAAATTAAGTTTGATGAGGGGATTTTAGTTATTTTGCAATCATGAGAAAATTACCTGTAACATAGCTTATATCTAGAAGAATCAGTCTCTACAAAAATTGCAGGTAATAAGTCAATAATGACGATTCTTTAGTTCACTTGATTTAACTATCGTACTTAAAGTTTGAACTAGGCCTATCCTAAGTAATTTATGTTTATGGGATTTCTTAACTTTGCATTGATAGCGAACCTAAACTGACAAAAATGCAATTTGGTTACTTCACTTTAATTATCCTATTTGACTTAACGCACCTCGGAGACAAATCAATGCTACATTCAGACTTCTTTTTTAAGAAATTTACAAATATTTAAATAGCCTACTAGGTTTTACCCACAGCTTTGCTCACATTGATTTCCTTATTTAATATGAGTCATGGTGAGCTTGTTTGCTTCGCTGACTCGCTACTGGAAAAAGGTTGTTTACTTTGCTCACTCAACCTGTGTCTATAAGTACTGTAAACAGGAACTTGCAAGAAGCCAGAGGGGCAGAGCCCTTGAACTGTATCAACAAATCAACTATCTTGCTTTCCCAATTAATTACAATTAATTAGGAAGGATTGGGATATTTGTTATTAATACAAAATATGGTAATCAAACTTATTGCCTAAAAATTTTATAGGTCTATTAAATAAATTGGTAGGCCTAATAGAGTTATTATTCACTTCAACTAAGTCTAGGTGAAAGTAAGAATAAAATTTAAATATTATTTTCTTTCGCTTGATTCAAAAAATACATTGGGTGTCACACAATAATGGCAAAAACATTTATACATACCCTATTAATTTAGGCCATGTTTTAATTTCAGTGAATAGCTTAACTTACTTTCTTCTGGATTTAATATTTTATGACTCTTCAGTGTGGTAATAATCACAAATTGTACTTAATGTTGAAAAAGTCGTGTAACACTTAAGATATAAATAATTTCAGATACATGAGGTTCTATTACATAACCTTTCATTAACTTGGACAGCTTTGCGCGCTCACTTATTTTAATATTATGTAAGTTATTTCTTTTAAATACGCAAATAAGGTACATTATTTACAGATACCACATTAAATAATATTTCCATCGGAATGTAAAGTGTAGTCGTGTAGTCTAATACGTTTGGGTTTACTAGTGTGTCCTTTTGTAGTCGTAATGGAGGTAAGAGATGCAAGGGTTGTAATGCAATTCATACGGGACTGATGAGTAGGCCGCTCTTTTTTATGGCGTCACGCAACAGAGCATGACATTATTACTCCGCTCAGAACTTCTCATAAGGTTGGCCAAAATTTGCAATAACTTACTATAATTGACCATTTTAAGGTGTTAAAACAATTAGACTGTCAAAAAATTTAATGTAATTTTAATTTTATATTTTTACCATCACAAGAATATGAAATAAACTTGTGTAGGCTAATTAATGAACTTGAATAAACTCAAAATTTTTTTTATTTAACATAAATTGAACTTGATAATTGGATTTAATTTCATTTAGTTTAAATATTATATGAAGTTCCCATGAAGAGGTTAACGGTTTCCTTCCACTGTGTATCTCAATAAGAAAATAATTAGGGCCTATAAGTTAGGTCTACTGTGGTTTAGCACATTTTAAAGTAAATGTTCAATAAATATATAATTTTTTATGTGACATAAGTTGATATTTTAAATGTTTACGTAAAATCAATATTCTGCGCTATGTGGGTGAATAAAATATTTTCTTGGAAATTACTAAATTTTATAACCAAAACCATTTTGTTGATCCAAACCATTGTTTTGGTTGGTTTGACCAATTTATTTGGTTCCCTAAACAAAACAAGGGCAACAAAATATATCTTGTTTCTACAACAAAACATTTTTTCTTTGTAGCTAAACTCAATAATTACCTACATTTTTGTTAAGATCCCTGATTTGAATTGTCCCAGAAAATTATGTAAGCATTGCATTGTAGTTATGTAAATTACTGTGGTTTCTTTCAATCTGTGATAGGTCTATTTTTACGACCTAATTTTAAGGGAAAATAGTTTTCATGTCAACATGGTGCTGTAATAATATGGCAGAAAAAATGTGAGACATTACAAGAGTGATAGGCTAATTTAATATTGATTAGATTGAGTGGTTCAAAGCCAACGATTTGGTTGGTTAAGTCAAAAAGTAGGAGGACTAGGCCTAGATATTTCAAATTAAAGAACTCATACATGGGAAAGTCATAGAAGATCTTAGGCCTAACATATTTCAGAGGGTTTCTAATAAATCGCTCTTTAAAACAATAAGAGGCAACAGTACAATGTTCAGAATCAAGACATATTTATTCATTTGGACTAAAAGCAGTAAGTACAAAACATATGCATGCAGTGATGCCAGTGATAACAGTATTGTATGAAGTCTTCCCGTTGGGAATTGTAAAAGTCAGCAGAACCCAAACATATGCAACGTTTATGGCCCAAAGAAATCTGAAATGTATAGGCCTATAATAAGTAATGATTGATAACCTAATGGAATTAGAAGCCTATCAGTTTATGATACAACGAAAGAGCGGGAAAATGAGTTAAAACTACTTTCAACTTAGAAGTATGGCCTAGATTAAAAACTATAAAAGTGTGATTAGGAATATTTAACAATTACTTACGGCCGGTCGTCTGAACTCCGTGGTGTATCCATGATGTATACTGCAATACACTGCCTCAACGCTAAACACACAAGGACAAGACGCGTCACCCGAAGCAGACCAAAGAGTCTCTGAGAAAGTGAAGGTAAAGGCCTCGTCAATGGGCGTCACCAGCTACAGATCCCTGCCTCCTATTGGCTGGATTAAAACCGCGCCATTCCATCTTCCCTCGCATTTTTTCTATACTACTTTTACCGTTTGATATTTAATAAATATGAGCATTTCAAAGTGTAATTAAAGACGAAATAATCTTAAAATGCATCATTTTGAACTAAGTATTGAATACTTTATTATTTTAATTAGATTTTTTTGTTTTCATGAATAGTCTATTAATTTTAACTTCCGTTTCCGTCAACCTAAAAAAATGCTCTATCCGTCTTAAAATAATGAATATGAGTATTTTATAGTTTAGTTAAAAAAGAAATAATTTTAAAATACATTATTTTAAACCAACAGTCGGATACCTCATTATTTTTCTTAGGTTTGCCTGTTTTCATTGCAATTTTATATCGATTTTACTTTCCGTTCCCGCCTGCAAAGCTGTTCTACCCGTCTTGAAACGTGCTTTCCTATTGGTCGAGCTCTCATGCCTCCTGTTCTTTCTGTAAATTCAAAATTTAACGTTTTTTATGCCTAGGTTCTGGGATTTAATTATTAAATATTTTCCTACGAGCTTATAACTGTAATTAAAGAATGGTTTAATTAATTATTTTTAGTTGAAATATATAACATCATTTTAACTGTAACTTTTTTAAAATTTGAACGTTCTCATATCTCTATAACGGTTTTTCGAACAACATACTTTTCGTTGTTTATTAATGTAATGAATTAACAAGAACTGTTACTCTAAAAAATTTTCATTTTATCGTTACTGTTAATATATTACAGGGTGGAAAAAAGTCTGGAAACGGTCTAATTTCTTTAAAAGTATTTAGGTAATAAAACTCAAACTCTGCTAATTGATTATGAGTGACAAAGTCTACTTCCTAAAGTACTTTTTGTCCTTAGACTTCCATGGGGGGACGGCCCACAAGGAGTCATAAGAAAATCTTAAATGTAAGCATAGGTCAATATGTGAATCAAATTAAAGGTCTCTAAAAATAGAGAATAATGCCGCAAACATGACCTCAAAAGGAAGACAGAGTCAAAAATGGCAGGCGATCAAACTTTGCATTAAAATCATATTGCTGAAAACAAAAAATGCAATAACTACCGATATACGACCTGTTGAGGTCGGGTTTGCGGCAAATTGCTTATAATGCAAAATGCAAAGCCCTTTAAAATGATATATCATATGACATAGGCCAATGAAGTTTTTCCCATGACTTCCTTTAGGGACGTCCCTAGTGGAAGTCGTCAGAGAAACTGATTTGGCCCACGTCATATGATACATCATTTTAAAGCGCCTTGAATCATAAGCAATTTGCCACAAACCCGACCTCAAAAGGTCGAGTGTAACGTAACGGGAGTTGTTGCATTTTTTGTTTTCAGCAATATGATTTAAATGTAAAGTTTGATCGCCTGCCATTTTTGACTCGGTCATCCTTTTGAGTTTAGGTTTGCAGTATTGTTCTCTATTCTCGGAGACCTTTAATTTGATGTACATATTGACCTATGCTTACATTTAAGATTTTCTTCTGACTCCTTATGGGCCATCCCCCCTTGGAGGTCTAAGGCCAAAAAGTAGTTCAGGCAGTACACTTTGTCACTCAAAATAAGTTTGCAAAGTTTCAGTTTTATTACTTGAACTTTTTTTAAGATATTAGACCGTTTCCAGACTTTTTTCCACCCTGTATATCTAACAACATGTTATGTTATTAATTAATTGTGTGTTTAACTCTGTTATTTACCAACTTATTTATGTTACTTATTTTTTTTTTAATACTGTAGACCTAACATTACCTTTCATCAAAATAGCCAATTACACACTGATTTCAAGCAGCATGGAGTGTACTTGGTCCAGTACTGCAGTACAGTACAAGACGCCTGCAGTACACGAGTATTACACATGTGAACTGCATGCATTTTGCCTATCACTATATGAAGGCGCTATCCAAGCTCTTTATAAAATTATTGTTTGGTTAATCACTATTTTGTCAAAGTATACGACGATTTTACGTGCCATACTGCTCACATTATTGTGTTATGATAATTTGTGGTTATTGTAATAGTTATTGTCAAATATATGAAAATAGATTTTATCAGTCAATTTCAAAAATGTGTTTAGGCCTTCTATAGTCAAATAATTCAGCTAAAACAAACATTTGAGGAGGAGGGGAAAGAGGAGGAAAAAAGCAAAAAAGCTTTTCGCTTTACAGTCCTTCTAACCAAATAATTTTTAGGCTAAATATTTGGTCTTAAGCCAGGTTTCCATCGGTAACATAGATGAGTTTCCTTTAGGTTGCATCATAGGTCTAGACTCGTAGCCGCGTTTACGATAGCATGTAGCGCTTGTGTAAGTTTTATTTGCAGAAAAACTTGCAAATGTAAACACTAAAATGCATTTGGGCAACTAACAACTTTCGCGAAAGCTCCTCTTGCGCTTAGCTGTACTTTCCTGTTAAACCTGTTGCTTGCAGGCAGACAAGTACTACTTTTGTAAACCAGAGACGAGAGTGCACCGACTGGCCTTAGCAAGTTCCCCTCGCAATGGTGTGTGTAATTTATTTATTTATTTATTTCAACGGACAACCCTTTTTAACAATACGTACAACAAGAATACATTTGCAACAGAGAAAATTATAAATATATGGCAAGAACAATAATATGGCTGCTAAGTACGATATCGTTTCCTTTTTCTGTGGTCATACTTACGCAAGCGTCACATGCAAGTATATGCCACTTTATTTAGCTCTTTGAGAGGTCATCTCTGTTTGACCCATTTGAATATAAAAGTACATGTTGTACAGTTTTTTATTGCGTGGAATTCGTTTATGTGTTCTGTTGCCTAATCTGCATTTTTTGTGTTCTGTATCTCAATTGACTATGTACCGAGGTTGTATGAGCTGCATGGCCGATATGGCCAGAACGACAGCTCGGAAATCCTTCTCCTGAATCTTTTGCCAAACGGGAAGGTGTAGATCATCCGGGAAGTGCCATTTCCGCGCCGTACCGCCCTACTGCAACACACTCCCGGACGGACCGAACATCGGACTGTACATCGGACCGAACATTGAACCGAACATACACCGTGCAGAGTGGTAAACACTCCGAACACCTCCCCGAATAAGACATTGGACTGAGAATCGTACCGGACAAATTTACGGAGTGAGGTAAAGGAAGTTTAGAGTTTAGAGGTAGAAGGAGAGCGTGATTGAGTGAGATGGCTTATAGAGGTTGTGGTGGATATGGGAGGAGCGTTCGTCCAGGCGCACAAGGGCGATTATTTTAAGGCAATTATTTCATCGCCCAGTCTGTGCATCATTGGAAGTAATGGAAGCGCGCACACAGACGATCAAAAGTAGCGCCGATTTTAAAATCTGTGGCATACCACAGATTTGTGGGCGAGGCGATAGTCGGCCGAAAATCTGTATACTGGTTGTAACCTGTCCGCGCACACAGGCGATTAAATAATCGGCCGATCTCCCGTCAGTAGCTACTCCGCAGTTACCGGTGACTTGTTTGTCTTGTTGTATATTTGGTCCAACAATTGATAACAAAGCATCAAAACTTTTTTGACATTCTGTAGTAGTTAAAGAATTTCTTATCGTCCTCTCGTAAGGTGTTATAGGCTATATCTTATGAAACTGTCCATTTATAAGTCTCTGACTTACAATAGGGTGTACCCAATACCTACGGTGTCTTCTTTTTTTTCTAGCCCGCATCAGTAGTGCACGAACACACGTTAGTTAGCTCTACAAAGTCCATTTTATGTCACACAGAATGAGAACTACCTCGCGAAAACAATCGCTACGTGTGTGCCTGGCCATTGCGGGAGTTCGGGGCGACGCTCGGGACGGCGTATGGGGCAAAAATTGACCCAGACACACTACCGTACATCGGACCGTATACCCCAAACCGATATTTTTTTATGTTTCGCCAGACAACCTCCTCCAGTGCGCTCGGCTCGACGTTCGGTACGGTGCTAGGTCCGGCGTATGGTGCGGTGTACGGATCCCGTGACACACTACCGGACTTGCTCTTATCGTCCGGTACGATACTCGACCCGATGTACGGTCCGGTGAGTCCGGCAGTGTATCGCCAGCCGTATGAGATTCAATAGTCTACTAATGACTTTTGAAAATTATTGCCGTACAGCCCGCCGTCCGTGCCTTGCCGCCACAGGCGTCATTTCAGCATTCTGATTTGGGGGGGGGGCAAGATTTTCAAAAGGTCATACCCCCTCCCCCTTCCTACAAAAATACGCCAAACATCTTAAATTTCGCTAAAAACTGCCGATAAAAGCTAAGTTTACATTCTGGCACTAAGCTGTCCATAAACAATTAACTTATAATATCATCTCACAAACACAGGAAAACACATAAAACAATACCCTAATGCATGTCAAATTTGATTATATAAAATGTTTCTATATGTATAACTGTATAAGGTTATTTTGGGTACTACCTACTCTGATTCTTCGGGTACTACCAGTGGATGCTGTGATGTAAAACACTTTATTTCTATATTTCATCTATACGGTGAACACCATTTTTACAAGAAAAGGTATAAATGCAGATCATTCATGATGAATGTCCAATAAATCCTTAGTTACTTTAAGAAATTCAATAGATTTAATTGGATGCAAATCGTTGAAATAAAAAACCATCATTTTTATAAACATTTAGTTATTTTTATTGTATATTATTAACAACTCAAAAATTTTACAGTCGGATACATAGACTAAAACTGCATAGGCTTGCATACGGTAAAACAAATTGTTATATCTTTATAAAAAATTGTTTTTTTGGCAAAGCACCCTTGCAGTCGCCCGTACAATGGACAAAAAATCATTTAACTATTATTGGTCAGTATCAGTACGGAACAGACATGGTAGGCTATACGTTACAATTTATGTGACCAAACGTCCCGGAAAACCGGGACTGTCCCGGTTTTTGATCATGTAATGCGATGTCCCAAAAAATTTTATCGGGACTCCCAAAAGTCCCCCATTGAGCAAGCGGCGGGCTCACAACAGGGAGACAACGTACGCACAAACGACGTCGGGGGCAGCGACAGCGGAGGCAAGGAGCGACGGTTCGGCGAGTAAACCAGCATCCCAGACGCTGGAGCAACCGGACAACTCGGCGGCCCAGACGCGGCCTGGAGATGTGTGAGGGGCTCACACCACTCCCATCAACTGTGGCAGTAAGGCGAGTAGCAGCAACAAACTATCCATTGTTTCGTACAATGTACATGGGTTAAAAAGTAAAATTAAAGATGATTTATTTCTTGAATTTTTAAACAATTGTGATGTTTTTATTTTATTAGAGACATTTATTACAGTAGATGATAAGGAATATATTGTTAAGTTACTTTCAAAGTTTGAGTTGGATTTTCAATTTGCTTTTAGAAATGCTCATTTTGGAAGGCCGATAGGTGGTATAATAGTCGGGATTAATTCAAGATCTTTGTTTAAGCAAAATATTGATTTGATCAAAGTGCAGAGTTTTTCTGTTATTCATGTATTGGATAGTGTATTGGGAAAAGAAATATTTATTTTGCCTGTATATATAAGTTATGGTTGCTGGGAAGATGAGTTCAAAAAAATTCAAGAAACAGTAAATTTATGTTCTAATAAAAATTTAATTGTAGTAGGGGACCTAAATGGGCGTATTTCAAATGAGCAAAATTTATTAGAGCTGGAAAAAATTTCAGAAAACTCAAACATTTTACCAGTTAGAAATTCCAAAGATACGATTTTAAATTCAAAAGGGAAAAAAGTGTTAGAGATGTGTGAGGATTATGGGCTAATTGTAGTGAATGGCAGAGCCGAAGGTGATAAGGAGGGGGAATTCACATTTTTGAGCCCATCAGGGGCGTCTGTTATTGACTTAGCTTTGGTGTCCGTAAACTGTTTAGATTTAGTGGCTTACTTTGAAGTGTGTAAACTAATAGGCTCAGACCATTTGCCAATTAAGTTATCAATAAATATAAATATTAAAGTTGGGTATGAGGTTGATAACATTGGTTTATCTCTTTTGCCTAGATTAAGGTGGACACGTTCTGATGAAGGCCAATTCAAACAAAAAATCAATGATGCAGCATGTAATATCTATTTGTCAGATGACAGTGAATTAAATTTACAAATTGTTATTTCAAGTATAAAAAATGCAGCATTTAATCAACAAAATTTAATTCAGTCGAATAATAAAGTCAGTACACATTTTAATAAACAGCCTTGGTTTGATTATGATTGTTTAGCTAGTAGACGTAAAGTTTTTAAGTTTTTAAATGCATTTAGAAAGTCGAATCTGCCTTTTCATAAGGAAAGATACATTGAAGCAAATAGAGGATTTAAACGTTTAGTGAAAGATAAAAAGAAAAAATATTACGATAGCTTGTATGAGTCATTGAGGCAATCAAAAGACGGGAAAACTGTTTGGGCAGCGATTAATAGTTTTAAAGGCAAATCATCAAGGGTTGTAGGGAATGTAAAGATAAGCGATTGGTTATGTCACTTTAAAACTCTTTTGGACCCTCCGCTTTTAGCAGCGAGAGTATATTATGCCGAGCCTTTAATAGTTGATAGAGTTTTAGACCAAGTTTAGTATTGAAGAATTAAAATTAGTTCTAAGTAAATGTAAGGAAAATAAGGCTCCTGGAGCGGATGGCATTCCTTATGAATTTTATAAAAATGCTTCAGATCTTTTTCTTTTAAACCTTTTGCAGTTTTATAATATTATTTTTAAAAGCGGTAAGGTGCCACTTAACTTCAAAAAATCTGTTATATTTCCTATTTTTAAGAAGGGTGATCCAAATGACGTGCAGAATTATAGGGGTTTATCTTTTATAGATTGTGTTGCGAAGATATATACTAGCTTGCTGCATAATAGATTAAATTCTTGGGTAAACGAACACGGAAAATTGAGTGAATACCAGGCAGGTTTCAGAAAAGGCTATTCGACTATCGACAATATTTTTACTTTATCTAACATGGTTAAATTACGACTCAACATTAAAAAAGGAAAACTTTTTTGTTTCTTTGTTGATTTTAAGGCTGCATTCGATACTATTGATAGAGAGGCTTTGTTTTATAAGCTGTCGTGTATCGGCGTGTCCACAAAAATGTTGAATGCCTTTAAAAATTTGTATAGCGGGACAATGTCGGGAGTATGGTGTAATGGAGGGGTCTCAAATTATTTTGAAACAGGCATAGGCTTAAGGCAAGGTTGTGTATGTAGTCCTTTATTGTTTAGTTTATTTTTGAACGATATTACAGAGCATTTAGAGGGAGGATGCAATTTTGGCGGAGTTAGAATCAAGGTCTTGCTGTATGCTGACGATATGGTGATGGTGGCGCCAACCGCGACTATAGTCCGTCCACCCAGCCATGGCACCTGACGGATTAGAAGAAGGGTGACTCTCGGACGCGCACTCACAAGCGCCCGGGCCCGACATCCCAATGCCCACGCGCAGGTATGGCAGTACTGCAGCCAATACATAACTGCTAACTTTTTTATGTATGACTTACAATCAAACAAATTTTCATTTTTGTCTTTAGCAGAAAATTCTGAGAAAAATGAGTATAAACACTACATTGTTTTTGTAACTGAAAGGATATGTTTTAAGGCTCCGGTCTACCGGAGCCCGAATGCCACCTCGCGTCCGCGGCCGTAGCGCTAGGTGAGTTTTATGGATGCAGAGGTTTACGGGAGTCGTGTTTTAAAAATAACTAATTAAGATAGAGATTGGCTCTTAATTTTTTCGAAAAGTACAAAAACGGATCTTGTCTTCTGTGTTTTTAGAATTTCTAAATAAAATTTCTAAATTCAGTTATAACTGTCTAAAGTCATCTGTTTTTCTGGATGCACATGTAAGGGGTTTTTTTTAATCCTGTTATATTCTGCTAAATGCAGCCTAGAGCTATAAGCTAAGGTGTCATATGAAAGAAGAATAACGGTGCTAAATATCCTTGGTTACACTTTAGTAATCTCATTTTGGTAGTTTCGTCAAAACTAATGGAAAACTTCAATTGAGAAAAACAGATGATTTTAGACAGTTATAGCTGGAATTATATTTTTTTTTAAATAATGTAAAAATAATAAAAACAGGTTTTAAGCAGTAGCGCTCATGACTGACTAATGGTTCTGACTAATAGTTTAATGTACAAAGAGAATAGTTCGAGGTTATTTCAGCAGATTATGCGTTCTTGTTACTCGTGATTACAAATTGTAGACATTCCTACTGGAAAGCAATAATGGGATTTTATTTACGTTGCAATTACTGTAAACCTAGTTAAATTAACGCATACTTCCGTAATACACTTCACTTAATTATTATTTACTCTACTAGGTATAAATATTTTATTCAGTCTTCAACTACAATACAGTACTTAACCTGTGATTAATACTGACTGTATGATATTCGGTTTTAACTCAAAAACAAAGTTAAGCCGTTTTCATGTAAATATTATCATAATTACGTCGTGTTTGGTATCATTCTCTTTGAAATTAAATGAAGATTCCAAATATAACACTATCATATTATTATTAACACATATTACGGAATTCACAGTTCTGTACTGGACCCCCCAGTGTGTGACTCATCTACCTGCCGGGCGGGTCGGCTGCATTTGTGTGCGTGTGTGAGTAATCCGTCAGGTGCCATGGCTAGGTGGACAGAGTATAGCCTACAGATCATGATAAATGGACTTGAAAGATATTGTGAGATGTGGAACTTGAATGTTATAATTTGGAAAAATCTAAAATAGTGGTTTTTAGGAATGGTGGAAGGTTAGAAAAAAATAATAGATGGTATTATAAGGGGGAAAGGGTAGAAGTTGTAAACACTTACAAATATTTAGGGGTCACGTTTAATTCGAGGTTAACGTGGGAAACTCATTTAAAAGAAAAATGTATGGCTGCCAAACTAGCAATCAATTGTGTATGGAGAAAATTTTTAAATAATCGGAAAGTGCCATTGAGTAAGAAGTTCACTTGTTACTTTGCTATCGTTCGGTCAATCCTCTGTTATGGTTGCCAAGTTTGGGGTTTCCTAGAAAGTAATTATGTAGAAGGAGTTTTGCGATATTTCGTAAGAAGAGTTTTTGGATTGCCCAACAATACGCCAAATTACGCTTTATATTTAGAGACGGGTTTAGAAAAAGAATACATTTTTACGTTGACCATGCATCAAAATTATATTAAACACGTTTTAAGTTTACCGGAATATAGGCTTCCTTTTTTGTTAGCAAGAGAAATAATAAGGAAAAATATTTTCTGGAGTAAGTTGTGGGAGTTATTAGGTGAGAAATCGGAAATTCGATTGGTGATGGATGAACAACCTTTAGAACAAATTCTAGGTAAGATGTTTACAATAGTGGAGGCGGTGCGGGGGAGGGTAGGCGAAATTGCGTCGAGGCGGCTGTGGCGGGGCGCCATCACACCTCTTATCCTCGGCTGGAATTCGACCTTGGAGATAACTCTTATCTTTCAGATAGAACACCGGACACGGTGATGCGTTGGGTTTTTAAGGCACGCACTGAGTCAATAAATTTAAATTATAAGCCTTGGATGGATAATGTTAATTTTCTCTGCTCATTGTGCAACCAACACGAAATTGAAGACATTTTCCATTTTGTTGCAAAATGCCCTATTTTATCTTACATTATAAAAAAGTGGCTAAAGAAAAAAGAATTATCTCGCTATGAACTTTTTAATATCATGAATGGATGTGATTGGTGTAGATTAGGATATTTTTTAAAGGAGGCTTGGTTTTTTAGATGGAATTTGGTCTCAGAGTTTAATTATTGAAAAAAAAATACTATGTTAAGATAAGGCTGATTTTGCAATTTAACTGTTATTGTTTATTTTATTTTGCATCAAATGTACTGGAAAATGTTTATTGTTGAAGGGACTTTGTTCATAAATGGTGTGCACATCGATATAACTATTTAATAGTTATAGTCTGTCAACCCAGCAGACGGTCGTAAGACCATTGCTGAATGTGCTTCTGGAAATGTTGTAGTTGTCTTCATTTACTTATATTGTATATAAAATTGTAAAAATCGAATGTAATTTATGTTGAGAAAATAAAGCACTTTTCATTTAATTTCATTTCATTTCATAGACTAAAACTGCATAGGCTTGCATACGGTAAAACAAATTGTTATATCTTTATAAAAAATTGTTTTTTTGGCAAAGCACCCTTGCAGTCGCCCGTACAATGGACAAAAAATCATTTAACTATTATTGGTCAGTATCAGTACGGAACAGACATGGTAGGCTATACGTTACAATTTATGTGACCAAACGTCCCGGAAAACCGGGACTGTCCCGGTTTTTGATCATGTAATGCGATGTCCCAAAAAATTTTATCGGGACTCCCAAAAGTCCCAGAAATGTGTTTTTAAAGGGATTTAAAAATATTGAGACTTAAATATAGGCCTATTCAAGGTTTGTAAATAACCGATTCAATTTCTATCCCTTCTGCAAGTATACAGTAACACAGTAACAGACCACAACAGTACTCTGGGTTGGCAGAAATTGCAGAATGCTATATTTGTTTGCAATCAGCCCACAACGCCAACACAGAGAGAGTATTTTCGTTCATGAACATCCAATGGATAGACGAACGGAACAGATAAAGATTTTATAACGGCAAATAAAAATAAGTTTTACAATCACATCAAAAATAAAATTAAAACAATTCCTTCATTTGTTTTAAAAAATAAAATGAATATTATATAGGCTTAGCCTAATAATAAAATGAAGAATAAAATTTAGTAAATAAATGGCCTTTAGGATAATATAAAGTAACTATTCGTCGAATGTAATGAACCCTGTGCACTACATGTTTGTAAAATCAATAATCGGTTGGAACACCTTCGTTCACAGTTACTCCAATAGATGGCAGCATCGTCACTTGCCAACAGTAGAAAGGTTACGTCTAACGTGATCTGACAACCTTGCCTCAAAATTCCTCTAGTGGTGTGTTTATTATAATAACTGTACCAGTAATTTAATACTAGTATGCATGTTGATATTTTTTCAAGTCATAGTAATCTCTAAAACTATAACTTACTAATATATATTTAAACAGTTTTACATTCAATTTATATTTACAGTATTTTTATTTACTTTTATTTACATTCGACTCAATCTTCCAGCCTCTAAAAAAAGCTACTTAAAATACTGTGCATGATGACAACAAAAGATTTAATTTCTTTTCTCTTCAATCACAGAGGTTCCGTACTCTGTGCTATCAGGCAAAGGGCTCACATCATTTATCTTATGTAAATGCCAAAATTAGAGAGACTGGAGGCAGGTAGTCCCGACCCGTCCTAATCCTTTGTTTACAAAACACCCCCTATTGTCGCGCGGCCGGCCGGTTCGGCACCGGAAGGCCGCCCGGGTCTCGGGGAATTCTCAGAATTTTGGCGACTGCCTTAATTATCCAATAATCGAACCAATGCACGTACAATAAAAATTCATGGATTATGTGTTGCGTGTTGATTAGACGATTATAACAAAATTTGAATCGTAGTTCTACGATGTTAGTAACCATTTTAAAAAGGGATAAACCTCAGACAAAATAGGAGTTACACCTTTGGCGTTAGAAATTTGACGTTCTAAATTAGCAAAACGGGTGTTGGTGTCAGTGCACAAATACATACAATATCAGGTCCTCCCTATATTTTAAAAGCATAGGCTTGCCTCACCGGAGCTTTCAGGGTTCCTGGCAGCTTGTGCCAGGAGCCTATCCCGAGGACGCCGATATCATATGCATTTGTGCACTGACACCAACTCCCCCCTCGGTGAACCGGGCGGGATTCGAACCCGCCCCAGGCGCTACCTTCTGGCCAGAAAGGTAACGCCTTAACCAACTGATCCACCGAGCCTGGTGATTGAGGCTCTCCAATTGTCGTCTTGAACCACTAGCGCTGCAGGTTGCAGGAGAGAAAACTGGAACTAAGATGTCGCTTGTCACCTGGTTCGCCCGTTGCTATAGACCGGCAAGTGTTATTGTTGTCGTTTAATCGTCGGGTTTTGTTGGTTATGTGATGTTGTTTTTTAGTTTGATATAACCAAATGTAGTAATGGTTTAATAAATTTGTTAGATATAATGTTGTTTTTTAGTTTGATACAACCAAATATAGTAATTGTTTAATAAATTTGTTAGATATAATTTGTAATTTGATTGTAATATAATAAATGGATTTGTTAAATATTTCTACATGATACAAACATGTTTAATTTATGACATGAAATATTTCTTATTCTTATGTAAGGAAATTCTAGTTAAGGCCTAACGTACGTATTTGCAGTGACATAAACATAAACATAATATAGGCCTTCACGGGAAATAGGTTTACACAAGAGAACTTGTGTATCAACTAGCCAAGTAGTGTAAAAATTCCCCATCTGATACGAACTGGCGTGGCGTAGTCGGTAAGGGCCAGGCCGGGGCCTACGATAACTCCGGGCCTGCATGCTCTGTGGCGTGACGTCATCACAAAGCGGCCTACGCGGCGCGCCAGTCCCATATGAATTGCATTGACGCGCCCTGCTTCGCGTACTTCTATCCATCATTAAAACTATATACGACCTGCTAATTGAACCGAATAAATTACCATACATACTTAGATAGTTTAGCTTTACTATGGCATCAAGACACAATAAGAAATAATTTATTTAAGTATTTTAAAAAATGTAAAAAGACAAAAATTATCTTTTATTGGCTTATAAAATTATTTTTTCTATTCATATTCGATTTACTCAATTTGAAAAATGTTCTAAATTTAGTAAACTAAAGCTTCAATTAAATTTCGATGTTTAACCCATAAAGTGCTGATTTCGTCAGTGTCACTTAGGGGTTAAAAATTCAAATCAATTGTTCAAGGCTTTTATGAGGAGTAAAAAATAAAATTTTAACAAAAATTTTGAATAACACAAAAAATATTATTCTTACTCTTTACTGTGAAGATAGCTTCTTAACTTAAAGTTTTTCATAGATCTCTTGTGTAATACCTTGTCCTTCATTATCTTGCTGTGTGATTGTTCAGCAAGATATTGGGAAAAATGTAAATTACTTTCATAAGTAAAAATAAACCATTTTGGTGACAAGATTTACATTTGGTATTTTGAACAATGATAATTTAATTGATGAGTTCTATTGACAAATGGTAAAAAACTGTCTTTGAGAAGTCTTTTCCAAAAATCCTCTTCATCAGAGCAGCTCGTCAGATATTTAAACAGTTGTAACATTAGCACCAACATATTTACTAAATCAGGTTTAGGTCTCATGAGTCCACCTCTGTCAATGAACTTTGAATAATCACATGTATATTTTTCCAAAAAGTGGAAGACGAGATAAAAATAAACAGGAGATAGAGAGGACTTCCGTTCCCACGGATTCTTGGCGCCTTCCGCAAAAATGTACAGACATTAAATTATATTTTAAAACATTTCATTTATCTATATAAATTGTAACTGAAATCAAACTTCTTACGTGGCACATTATTTTATTAATGTAGGTAGCAACAATGCCCATAGTCTGAATATGACATTTGTTTCGTTTAATAATTTTGTTGTTGTTGCGCAGTTCAAAACTGTGCAATAATAGCTATTTTTATTTATATAATATACTGCGTTCACGGAAAAGTTCCTTAATTTTACTAGTCAATAAAAAAGTCCCAGAAGCTAAGGCATATGAATTTTTAAAAGCGAATATAAACTAGCAAGCAGTTAATATTATTTTAAAAGTTTTATATATACTGATTTCTTCAGATAAATTGTCTATTTATTACAATATTTTAGAACATAGAGCACTGGAATTTACATAAATCAATAGGGCTTGAGGTAAGGAAAACAGTGATACCACTCAAAAGGTTTGAAATCAAAATATGTGAGCGTTATGAGCGCGTAAAGCAGTTTCTCCCATAAGAGCGCATGTTAAAGTCGGCCTCTTTCTGCGCCGAGGCAGCGGGAGTGGTGGGAGTATGCAGGCCCGGAGTTATCGTAGGCCCCGGCCAGGCGCAGTAGTCTGGAGGTCGCGGGATCGAATCCTGGCTGCAGCCGAGACATTTTTGATGTTTTAGTATTGTTCTAAATGGCTTTAAAACGTTTTCATTTGTCAACTGAGAGTATTTTCAAACTATTTTATTACATTTGTTTTGCTACTGAGAGTTTAGCAATATTTTATTTTCCTTTTGCTAATATTTTCTCAATATTGTCAGACAATATTGTTTCAATGTTGTACAATATTGCCACAATATTGTCTAGACAATGTATTTTGTTGCGTGAAAACATTGTAACAATATTGTTAAAATATTATTCAATATTGGCCAAATATTTATAAATGTTGAAACAATATTGCCGACAATATTGAGACAATATTGTTTTGCTACTTGGGAAAGATTTTATAACGGCAAATAAAAATAAGTTTTACAATCACATCAAAAATAAAATTAAAACAATTCCTTCATTTGTTTTAAAAAATAAAATGAATATTATATAGGCTTAGCCTAATAATAAAATGAAGAATAAAATTTAGTAAATAAATGGCCTTTAGGATAATATAAAGTAACTATTCGTCGAATGTAATGAACCCTGTGCACTCCTGGAAAAGAAAAACGATTTGGACCACGAAGTAGCCCAGATCCCTTGACCGAACGGCTGGATAAGGAGCGAGCCCCATGGGCGTAAGCCAAATTTCCAAATTAACATATCCGGTTGTACTGGAAATGTTCACTGTTCACCCCAATTTGCTTCAAGAACATAACCAACAAAGATCCCAAATTCCCAAAAGCTCCTGAATATGTTTCGTAAAACATGAGCTATTGAAACCCAGGGATGCAATCAAGATATCTCACAAAAATTGTTTGTTTTTTTTTAATATAGGCCTACAGCATTTATATTATTTTAATGTAATTTTCAAAAATTGTCTTGCCTGTGATTTAAATGACAACCTTAATTGTTCGTCTTACAAACCAAAATTATTTTTAAACACTACTGTATTTTAAGTCAAACAAATGAAAGGAAGTGGACTCGCTGGAAGCAATCCTCCAGACTAGACAGTTATAGCTGAATTTTTTTTTAATTATAAAACCGGAGAAGATGAGCAGTGTTGTAGTGGCAAATTTTCCAATGTGGGAACGCTTAATAAATTTGTAAAATTTTCTGAAAATTAAGATAATTTTTTTGTTTTAGAAAAGGTTATTAATTTATTTATTACTTCTTTTATTTTTAACCCCCAAAATAGCAACATACATAACCTAATTTTTAAATGACATATTCTATACAAGTATAAAAGCAGAGAACTACAATAAATTAAATCCATAAAACAGAGGAAAACAGTAGTGGCTCTTTGGCGACTTCAGGCCATGACGTCATCACGATGACGTCACCGACGATGACGTCACCAATGACGTCACTGATGACGTCACCGATGATGTCACTTGACGTCACATTACGTCAGATAAATGACGTGTTGATGACGTCACCGTCGATTACGTCACCATGATGACGTCACTGACGTAATTTAGGTCAAGGTTACGCCGAAACCTAAAATTTTTTGACACTTTTGCGGTTTCTCACACTACGCTTCGTAGTTCAGTCAGAGGCCCAGTGACCTTGACGACTTGGAGCGAATTTGCGATGAGAAACAGCAAAAGTGCCAAGTCAAACTCGAGTTTGCGATATGACCTTGCCTAAACCGTCATGCACTACTCCTCAGAGGTCATTGAACCAGCACAGCACCAACAAATGCATATTACTGTGACCTTGAAAACTTAACAACACAGTGCCAACACCGATGCGCACCCTACGACAGTCACCGAGCGACTGACCATCCGGCTCCGCGTACTCTAGGTATATGGGGGGGGGGGGGGGGGGGGGAATTTCAAGGTCATTCAAATGGAGTTTTAAAAAAGTCAAAGAGTAGAAAGACTACTCTTGTGATTCTTGGGCGGCTTCATCAATTTCCAACGGATCTGTAAACCAATCCGATCTGTAGCGGCAGGAGTCCAGAAAATGCGTGCACCATCCATCAGGTTGTCCGTAGCACTTTCTACAACTGGTGAGATTAGATATGTGGAACTTAACACACCGTTGAGGACAACAAGTGTAAAAGTACTTCGACTTGTAGACCTTAAAAGTCTTTAGTTCTGGTGGTGACAGCTGTTGTGTCTTGCATTTACATCTGCAACATCCGAAGGATTCACATTTCCGGCAAGCCAACCCGTCCACCTGCCATCTTGGTAAGAGGAAACACTTCTCCTCGCAGCAATAGCGTGTTCCCGGCTCCTCCAAACACTTCTTCTCACAATAGACGACGCCCGGCTCCTCCAAACACTTCTTCTCACAACAGGAGACGAGTTTACCTGCCATAATTGATGTTGCTTTGGTGAAGGCGCACGATGAAGTGATGGTGTGGTCAGTGAGAATGGAGCCACATATAAACCAAGGTGAGTGGAGGTGGAAATTTCAAGGTCATCCAAACGGAGTTTTAAAAAAGTTAAAGAGTAGAAACACTACTCTTGTGCTTCTTGAGCGAATTCATCAATTTGCAAAGCTTCGGTGTGCCAATTAGACCTGTAGCGACATGCATCAATGTAATGTTTGCAAAAGCCGGCGAAATGAGAGTTGCACTTTCTGCAGCCGGTGAGGTTGTAGAGTTGGAATTCCACACATCGTTCTGGGCAACAAGTGTACATATGCCCCCTGATTTGGTAAACATGAAAGGTCTTCAATTTTGCTTTTGGTTTTTTCCATGACTTGCACTTACACATGCATCTAACAAAAGCGTCACATTTTCGACAAGCTAGTCCATCTACTACATCACAGTCCAGGGGCCATGAAAAACACTTTTGTTCACAACAGTATTTGCGTTCATTCTCCATGTTTTTGATGTTGCTGCAGAGAAGTCCCACGATGAAATAAAACTGCAGCTGGTGAGAAAGGGTCTTATATAAATAGTAGCCAAGTGGAGGTGGAAATTTCAAGGTCACCCAAATTGGGTTTTAAAAAAGAAGGAACCTTAAAACCCGTTGTCCTCTTCTTCTCCTCCCGACTCGTCCGTAGGATATATGGGTGACATCGGTGAATATTGCGGTGACTGTTGGTCTTCACCTCCGCTGCTATCCGATCCTTCGCTGTCTTGCCGCATCCTGACTTCCGACCAATCATAATCCAAATCGATCTTGAGCTTTATCCCCGGGTTTTCCAGGAGTATAGATCTCATTCGATCGTAGATGGCTTTCAAATAATGCACACTGTCAATTGTCAACTTCCAACTAGCTGTGGGCGCATCTTCGGTGGTAGACGTGACTTCGCAAGCAGGTGCGTCCGCCATGGTTGTCAAACGAGCAATGATGTGTGATGTGGAGATTCATGAAGGTATCGATGAATGGAGGGGGTTGGTCCAGTGGAGGGGATCGGACATGTCCAAACATGTTCAAGGCCATTCATTTGAAGTTTTAAAAAAGAAGAATTAAGATGTCATGTTGAGACTTGGTGACTGGACCTGCCTCCCTGATTCTTTACACTCAACACCGTTAAGACTAATAATAAGGTACGATATGAAGATGATGAATAAAATCAACATAATCATTAACAGGTATCCATTCACTAGCATTATTTTTCCATGTTGGAGTTGCTTTTTTCTCATCTTTCTTTCTTCTATTCTCCTCTCCAATACATCTACGATATCAAAGATGTGTTGACATCGTCCACCTTCCCTCACAACTTCTCCTTCATAGATAGGTGGAACATCCATACTTGCTATCTCAGTTGTTACACGCTTGGCTGCTGAAGACGGAATGGTGAAGTGTAGCCCTCTGTTACCCAAGTAGTCCGATGGTGAGGGCGGGTAAGTAGTGGAGGGGGAATTTTCAAGGTCATTCAAATTGTGTTTTAAAAAAATATCTTGCTACAGAACTTTCAAGATTGTTAGTCAGTAGCAAGATAGATTTTATTTATTTTAATACATTATACAAAAATACACATATTCAATCAAAGTGAGGATACAAAATACAAGTGCTAGTCAACTAAAATAGTCCAAGTTGGGGCTTGCTCGAGTCCTGATTGAAGAATTTGGAGTTGAAGAAGCCATTGGAGAAGACGGACGTTCCTCCTCTTGATTTGTAGGATGAACACATTTCACGTTGCAAGCATACATTTGTATGGTTAGACGATAACCTCGTCCTATCATCAACTGTAGTTCCTTGTACAATTCTGTGAGGTCTTGTTGAGTCCTTATGATGGTCTCTTCATAACTGGCACACCTAACTGTTAGAGACATCTCGATGCTGCTCGTGTGACGGTTGGAGGTGAAATGAAGTTGTGAGTTAGCGCATGGGTGTACTATGAGAAAGTGGTGGGGGTTAAATTGATTTTATCATTATAAAAATGCAAACTTTTTACAACGATATAGAGGTGCATAACAGACATCACATTTATCTGTAGGAATCTGAAACTGGTACATTGGAACTAAAAGATCACTATGGTGAATTCCACCATCTAGCAAGAACCGTCTTAAGTTTTCATGTACAGCCGCTTTACCGCAGTTGATGCAAAACGTTGTACCATCAACAAACTTGAACCTAGAAGACACAGAGTATCCTAAATTTTCTTTTTCATAATTAGTTAAATCTTGTTTTATCACCTGCGGTATGTTTTCTTTCAAGCAGTGTTGAAATAAAGTTGGATATGTAATAATTCGTCGCAAGCAAAGCTCGTAGAGGGTGCTCATCGTTTGTTAGCTGACGGCAGACTGACTGTTTTGGATCCGACCATTTATAAATCCCAGTGTGGTGGGAGTAACTGTCACATACAAAGGTCAAGGTCACCAGCCGAGTTTAAAAAAAAAACAACATATCAATACGTGATGTAATTCACATATTGATATGTTGAATTTTTTTGTTTTTTTTTTTTTGTTTTTTCTTTTTTGTTTTTATCATTTATTTGTTTTAAAAAATACATTCAGATATTTACAATAGTGAAACTTAAATCTAACACTGCTGCTTCTCGGCAATGTGGATGGTCAACTCGGTGGAATTGCTACCCGTACAGCCGTGGGACACCAGGTATAGACAGCCGGGTTGAATAGAGCGAAGATCCTCGTTTTGTAGAAGATGGACGAATCTCTTGGGCAGGTAAACCTGGAACTTCGGTTCATCCCCCGGAGTAAATGGCGCCTCGCTGAGACTGCAGCAGATAGCCTCCCCAACAGTTGTTTCCATTTTCTTCATAGAGTGAATGATGTAATGCTTCTCGTCTTTAAGTTCCGAACACTTCTTTAAAGGTAGAATAGTAGACTTGGAGTGAGCGTTAAACTGCTCCACCAAAGTTTGCAGGAATTGTTGCGATGCCATGATTGTGTTATTGATCGTCTTCTTCGTCTTGCTCGGAGATGTTGTCGTCTCGGAATCTCGAGTAATACTCATGCCAAGTCTCGGTCTGTTCCTCGCTTATATAGTCTCTGTTACCCCCACCACTGCCCCCTATTTCTCCACTTTGAAGATATGATGCAATTTTGTAAGCGTTCTTTAACGCGCAGTGTCTGTCTTTTTCATGTTCCAGACTTTTTGTACAAATACAAACATTTTCCGCCGTATACTTGTAGTTTTTGTCTATCTCTACATCATTTACTGGAACATAAGTAAATTCTTCAATCCATCTCTTCTTTTCCAATCCTTTTGTATAAATATTGGTAAATTTGTTAGAAAACTGTCGCATGATGTAATACAAGTCCGTGTAACTAGTAAAACCATCGTACCAATCGATGTGATGGAAATATTTCCAAATCCACCTGTTGGTTGTTGCAGCCTTGGTGGTTAAAGAGGAATAAGAACAAGGTGGTTTGAAAAGAAATGAATACGGAACATTTGTATTCATATCGAAAAACACAAGTTCTTTTATGATAAATCTATCATCGTTACCACGAAACGCTTGAAACTCTATAATACCAGGTTTAAACTTTACCTGTTCTTCCGTGTCCATTGCGAAGGTGACACCTCTGCTCATGATGAAGTCTGGAGTAAACTGATTTCCACACCACGGTAGGTACGACTTTTATACCAGGCCGTACAGTTGTTGGCGCGTTGGTGTATATTTAACGTGGGCACCGTCCCCGGTAGGCCTAACCCCACAAAGTGTTTGATATTGTTTTAAAAACTAACCATTGCAGTGTAGTTGATTGTCCTCTAAGTTTCCATATTTACATTTTCCTTGTTTTCATTTTCATCACTAACACTTGATTCTTCTCCTCCTTCTTCCTCTTCTTCCTGTTTTACTGATTTCTTATGTAGTTGAGCGTAGTTTTCCAATTGTCTCCACATTTGTACTTCATGAGGAACCCTATTAAATATAGAAGTATCCACAGGTCCATACAAAATAGGTGCGTCCGGTTGTTTTTCCAAAGTGTCTTCCAGGTAATCTTTAATAATTGAACTGGAAAACACTAACTGTCTCAAGTATCTTGTTATAGGTTCAGTAGCACAAGTTAAAATGAAAAACTCCTCTCGATTAAGTTGAATTTTGTTATCATGTCTTGTTGTGTCTCTAAACCGCAGCTGATGATCACCACGTTGTTTAATAATATCGATTTCCACATTTGAATCCAAAAGTCCTACTCTTGTCTTTCTTCCAAACATGTTACTACTTAAATAGCATTCTAGCAGATGCAAGTGTTTCATAAATGATTCCCAAGCACTGTCCGTAAACAAAATCATTTTGGGTCCATGAGTTAAAATTACAGTAGGGGAATAATCTGTCGATTTCATAACACCGATTAAAACACTTTTGTCCAAACTGGAAGAGATTGGGTAAAATATTCGCAAAAATACCTCACTCAATATGTTTGGAGAAATATTATCTTCAATATCCCTTTTTCTCTTTTGTATAGTCTTTCTTCTTTTACCTTTTTCTTCAACATTATTACTGGCGTGAAGTTGTCCGCAAACGTTTTGTTCACCTCCTTCCTGGTGACCTTGAAGATCTAAAAACTCAGATATCTCCTTCTCAATATCTACCACATTTTCAGGTGTACCACTAGGAGAAGCCATATTGAATACGATGCTACCCATACAACAGTAGGCAACAAACTGATGAGGAGCGGTCTGTACGCTCTGCTTTTATACTCGCGGAATGAAACAAAACCGGTCTTTACAGTACATTCTTAACAATTCCAGTTAGAGGTGTGTATGTTACAATTTTATCATGTAGAATTAAACAGTATGCAGTTGTATTAGCCGGTATAGCTGAGTTAAATTCCATTTCTATTTTTATATCCACACTTGATGATTTTACTGATTCATTTTGTTTAGAACAATCAATTACAACTATGGGGTAGGCATCGAAATATTTTGAAGGTGATAATAAAGGTGTATTTGCTTTACCGTAATATGAACTTTGGAATCTTGCGTACATATCGTACAATATACTGTATTTCTTCTTAGTGAATGACACATTTAAATTGTCGTATGGAAAGAATTGTGAATTTAAATAAACTTTAATATTTTTCAAGTCACAATGATCAAATTGTCCTGCATGTTTAGTGATGTCGTCTCTTCTACCTGTTTGTAAACCAAATATAATATACCTGGCTCGTTCTACATAATTTGATGTTTTAACAGTCCAAGTGTGTCGATCCGTAGTAGGTAAACTGGGATGCTCATGGAATTCCCAACTTCTAAATGGAATAACAATATCACGATCGGCTTTTAATTTTCTTAAAAGTAGCATTCTATGCTCGTCAGCTAATTTAACATGTGGAACTCTCCATACAATTTTGTCTAATTTTAATTTCCATTCTAAAGTCGCATCAGTCGTATTATCTGCAGCTTTAATAATGTCTTTATCGTTAGAAGACCTCAACAAAACTAATTCTTGTTTAACGTTTAATATTATTTTCCTATAATCTTCAGCAAAACCAAGCAACAAACGTAATGGAATATGAAAATCAAAATATCCATCTGAATTTGGAGTGATCGTGTCAATTGTAGGTAATACCCATCCGGCAGGTTTAAGTAAATTAGTTTCATTGGGTGTTATAGATGTTAGTCCTTTTAAAGTCGTTGTAATACCTACTTTTTTAGTAGAATCAACTGTTACACCTGATATTTCATATCTAATTTCATCAAACAGGAAAGCCATAGGATTATTTATAAATGGAACTGTTGTACCAGCAGTAGTACCGTCCTTTTTAGTAACTTTTCCTTCAATATACAAGTAACTTTCACATGGTAGTGTGTAAATGTCTTGATGTTGTATGGGAATACGAATTTCATCGTTATTGTTTAATTTCGATGAAGTGTAAGGGTTGTGGGTGTGATATTCTTTTTCCCATAGGGTTTCGTCGAATGTTGGACCCTGCGCTATATCCAGTATATCCATAATCGGTTAATTTTAATCCAACTCTCTCTAAGAAACGAATGTTCTCGCGTGTTAACTCCTCCACAGCTGAAGAGCTACTAATGCGGTTTCCCGTAGGTTGTTCGCTTTTAAATGTTAAACCCATGGTTTTTGTATTAAAGTGTCGATTTTAAATGTAATCTAATCGTAATAGGCTCTTCTCTGAAGTCTACCAAGTTACCGTCTTGATCCAATACGCTCAACACGATGTCTGAAATGAAAGTGGTGTTCAACGGTAGATATACCAGGTTTTGTGGCTTTTCAACAATTTTAAATCCAGGTGGTACACTTGGGTAAAATGTATGTATGATATGGGTGTTAGCCCCATCCCTGTAAGCTCCTTGTATAATGTTACAAGTTATGTCTATACTATTGACTTTTAATATTGTTACTGTTTTCTTACCGGAATGTGTTAAATCTGGTTCTAAAACAGGCTCATCGTTGGAAAATCCTAATAAATCACCAATTGAGTTTGGTTGAGTAAAATCTATATAATATTTGGAAGTAATTTCAGCTTTCATTGTATTGTTATTACCTTTTAATGTTATATTGTCTTTTCCCATTTTAGTTTGCAAAAATTCATTTATATGATCAATTTCATAAGAACCTGTGGGTAACCTGCACTCTTGTAAGTCTGTAAATTTCCCACTGGCATCTTTTCCCTTATAATAATGCAATACGTTATTTTTACCTTCCGTAACATTGGGAATAGAGTTGTAAGTTGTAAAATCCAATAGTGCCGCCTCCCAAAACCTTCCTTTTTGCAAGCGTAACGCTGGAAAAAGGATACTTCGTAAAGTGGACGATTTTCCTGTTAATGATACCGTATAGGAAGACATCTCAATAGTGACTGATACTTTTAGCTAGAAATTCCAAACATAAATGGCCACATATTGAAGTATTATCAGGTTGTTCTCTTTTATAGTTATAATATATGTTTTTAGCAGATTCAAAGTAATTTTGAAGTTCTTTTGGTGGTGGCAAATTACCGAAACTATCAAAATAATATACATTGTTATTTAGTTTCTTATAACAAACCCAATGGGTGCCAGGCCCTTCAGTATTATCCAAATTTACAATTCCAGTCTCATTTTGCCACATTTTCTTTGGTAAACTGTCTTTCATGAATACACCGCGGAAAAATGGTATTTTTAAACAGGAAATATATTTAAATAATTCAACATTGGTTAATGCTTTATGTGGTATGACCAATTGATTTCTTTCATTTAATATGCACGATAAGGTCTTAGGTAAAGTCCTGCCCCGTTTTTTACCATTGACCACACGGTGGGCTTCTTCTTGCCTTTTCTTGTAGATCGCCGTCTTCTTTTTATATTTCCTCCATGTTTTCTTGTGGTTGACCTCCTTTTTACTCTCCTTCTCCTCCTTCTTCCACCTCCTACTGCTGTTTTAGCCTTCATACCTGCTGTTACTGCTAAAGCTGCTGCTTTTTCTGCTATGCTAGCGTCACTTGATTTTACTCGTTGCCAAGCTATGTCCGCAAGCTTTTTGTCAGCTATTGATCTATTTTTTGAATCGGCAAACGTGGAATATGCGATATCGTGTTCTTTACAAGCCTGATCTAACTTGTTTATGCCAGGATCGCCTCTTTCCAGTCGTTTTTTCAATTTAGTTCCTGGTCCGCAATACTGATAACCTCCTGGTATATGAAATTCGTATGGTAATGCGTCTATTGCTCTATTTACTATGGATCCTACTGGAATTTGTTTTAAAGCTTTACTTAACAGAGAAACCGCTGTGGACGTGATCCCACCTCCTTTTCTTGCAGTGTCTCGATATGGACTGATGTATTTGAACGTCATTATTGTCCTTTTATAATGGCAATGTGCAACTCATGTGTTAACTCTATGACAGGTTGCACATAAATGAAGTCATTTATTAAGTTATTTACTTAAATATCAATATCACCCCAATCTGATGATCTAAACTGTTTCGTTTTAGGGTTAATAAAGTATTTATTATAAATTTCTCGTTTAATATACTCACCTCTCATGGATTCATCATAAGTATTATGACCTGATTTTCCTTGAAGAATATCTGGTGTAAAATGATTGTGTAAATCAAATATCGCATTACCTAAAACTTTTACAAGAAAATTAACAGTGACAGCATTATCTACATGTTCAGGGTCTTTAAGGTTTGTTATACGTTTATTATTACAATTATACACTTTACTATCCTTTAATGATGTTGTAATGGTCTGTCCTACAGTTGCAGCATCATTTGCTTCTCTTCCTTGTCCCAAGTCTCTTATCACTCTATTATTACATGTAAACCATCTAAAATATTTATCTGGATCTAGATGTACGGTTTGTGATAAAGCAGCTGCATCATGTTTTTCATAACCCCATCCCATATTTGATAACTTTTTATCCATGCAATCCCAAGCATCATTTTTGTATGTTAATAAATTAAATTTTTCATTACCTTGAATAAATTCATCCCCTTGCTTCGATACTACTTGATCTTGTTTTACAAAAGAGGTTGTTTCTTGTTTTAAGGTTTCCATCATTTGACCCACTGTTGCACCATCTGATGGCGCCGAACCA